>CP116444.1:9520000-10091790 GCA_028216015.1 Quercus dentata
CCAAATTGGTTTTTTTGTTTTGGTTTTGTTTTTGTTTTTGTTTTTATTTTTATTTTTTTATTATTACTATTATTTATTTTTTGTTGTTTGGAAAATATTCTTTATTTCGTCCTTGGCTTTAGCTGCATAGCCTGTTGCCATGTGCTGATTATTTTGTAATCATCTAGTGGGCATGACATAAGTCTAATGGTTAATTGTAACGGTGAAAGTTGTGACCTCGGCAAAATGTGAATTTGGTTTGGTAAGCATCTTCTCCAAAGATCATAGTCAAACGCAGGATCTTCAATTGCTTTTTTAAGAAGCTATAAGCAGTGAGAATACAATCATCAGCAACAGTGGGTTTCAACTATTCTCTCTCTCTCTCTCTAGTTCAAGACAAATATTTGGTAGGAAATATTTAGAATGTGATACAATGGTTTAAGTTTTTTTTTTCTAGAGAAAATTTATGAAACACTATTTTTGAGACAGGTAACAAAGGAATAGACTAATTAGGACCCTGGTAGTGTAACTTTGATACTGTGGGTTGATCAATAATCCATAGGAGGAGAAGACTCAAGTGGATGAAGTGCATGGACACTAGAGGAAGGTCCCATGACTTATGAAATAATTGTAGATATGGCCTGAAATAGAGTGTTGTCGTGAGTGAACAATTTTGTAGTTGATTTGAATGTCTGGTTCAAGGTTTTCTTGAGTGTAGTTAACATCATTGCTCATGGAAGGTTGCATCTACATGATAGTTCTTTATGATTTCTGTGGAATCTCCTACCCAAGGTTTCAATTACACTCTCTTGCTTTCTTTTGGTATGACTTGGCCACTGCTTGTTTTCTCTTCTGGTTTATTTTGAAAATCACATCATGTGTAGTAAATCCAGAGACAATTCCATGTTTGTGTGTGTGTGTATAAATCTTTTGTAATCAGCTCTTTCATCCTCTTCATTTCAAAAATACTTTACAATGAATCTAAATTTAATTTGGCAGATTTCAGCTTATTTTCTTGTGGGATGTCTTGTACCTTTACAAGATTCTTGCTAACTCTTTGATTTGCTGTGATGATATTTTGTTTTGTGAACACCTATTTTTCACTGTTTGTGTTTTGTGATCAGTTATTTTTGCCCCCTTGAATACTGTGTTTTGTTCTGATTATAGGGTAAGGATAAGACACCTGAAGAGAGGAGGATTGCAATTTGCATCTTTGATGATGTGGCAGAACAGTGTCGTGAAGCAGCACTTAAGTATGCTCTAGCTTAGTGTTTATTTTGAATAATGAACGTCATAAAGAAATTAATATAATCCCATCATTTTTCCCCTGTTGTGGATGGAACAGGTACTATGACACATTTCTTCCCTTCCTGTTGGAGGCTTGCAATGATGACAATCCTGATGTTCGACAGGTCTGCACTTGGTAAAACTTTGTGGTTACAATGCTTTAAATTTGTAGTTGTTGTCATTTGACTTGTACTTCTATTTTTTTCAGGCAGCTGTATATGGACTTGGGGTTTGTGCGGAGTTTGGTGGATCAGTAGTCAAACCTCTGGTTGGAGGTATTTTTGCTTGCATCTTTTGGAGGATTTTAATATCTAAGGAGTTGTATAATAGTTAAAATATTTACTTCTTTATCCAGAGGCTCTTTCGAGGCTAAATGCTGTGATACGGCATCCCAATGCCCTGGAACCTGACAATATTATGGCGTATGATAATGCTGTTTCTGCACTGGGAAAAATATGCCAGTTCCATCGTGACAGCATAGATTCATCTCAGGTACTTCCACATCTCTATTTGAAACCACCCCCACCCCACCCCCAAAAAAAAAAAAAAAAAAGAAAAAAGCTATTGGATCATTGGATGTGATACTGTACGTCTGTCAGTATTTTGTCTCCATTGAAATTACATAGGTCTGATGATGTTTATAAATATATTTCTTACTAACATGTTTATAAATATATTTCTTACTAACATTCAGAGCGCTACAAAAGAAGATTTTGGTAGCTATCCTTTTTTTCTTTCTCCTTTCTTTTTTTGTGTGTGTTTGTTGTTGTTGTTGTTGTTTTTGCATTGGCCTTTCCTCAGATTGCAGCTCCTTCTGGTTTCGCAGGTTGTTCCTGCATGGTTAAACTGCTTGCCAATAAAAAGTGATTTGATTGAGGCAAAAGTTGTTCACGAGCAGCTTTGTTCAATGGTGGAGAGGTAAACTTCAATCTGGGTTGAGTTGTGCTCCTCTTATCATTAACTTCTGTCATATTAATTAAGGAGTTTCTTTCTATCTACAGGTCAGACAGCGAAATTTTGGGTCCCAACAATCAATACCTTCCTAAAATTGTGGCAGTATTTGCTGAGGTTAGTTTCTCATGGTTGTATTGATTAAGCACCCTTAATTTCAGTGTCTGATTATCTAATAATGAAAATGTTTTGGTGACCTCAAAAGACGTGTGCTTAGGCAATCTGTTTTATCTTCCAGTACTGTATTGTAAACGTCTGAAATCCATCTTTTCTCCACTATATCTGGTTGATGCATCTACTAGTTAACTTTGTAGTATGCAACAATAAGTAGTGATCTGAGGTAAAGGCTAGGCTTCTGTTTGCGTGTGTGTTACAATGACACACCATCTCCAGAGAATACAGAACGTATTCACCAATCCTCAAAACTAGATTTTATAGGAAACTAATACCTTTAGAAACACCATGTCACACCCATGCCTGCTTCATGCATTCCGAAAACAGTAGAGTTTGGTGTGGAATTTGAGTCCAAAACCTTACACTCATGTCCATCTTACAAACATCTAACTAATAAACCATGCTCTCAAGATAAAAGAAAAAGTTATCAGACTAGCCATAAGTTATTAGGCCTTATTTATTTTTTTTTTTTCAACATGAGGTTCTTCTCCATCCTCAAATCCCCCTAATTTCTAATAGAGGGGTGGGATTTGATCCCAAATCTGTACGATACCAAGAGGCTTTATAACTTGAACTAGCTGGCGCCTTTAATATTCTGTTATTCTCTTACATAGCGTTTGTGATAAGACTGAAGTGCCTATGTTGCAAATTCCCTTCATCTAGCATAGGATGTGAAAGAAAGAATTTGTACACTTTGATTCTTTTTAGGAACACCCATATTGCAAAATCTTGAGATAAAGATTGATTGGGCACTAATCTTTGTACCCATGACAGACTTGTATTAATTTTTTATTTTAGGGAATATGTTGTTTAGTAGTAATTTCCTTGTATTCTAAAGTGTGCTTTTGGTCTTATCCAATGCCAATCTTTAGTCCCTGTGGAGAGTCTGCTTTGACTTGCATGATGCACCTAAATATTTAGTGTACTTATTAAGCGTGTTGCTTGAATTATCACCACTCACTGTTAAAGATTTTTGATACACTACAGAAAATAATTGTACTTGTTAAAATGCCTGCAATTTTCTTAGGTTCTATGTGCTGGTAAGGATCTAGCAACAGAACAAACTGCAAGCCGAATGATTAATCTGCTAAGGCAGCTTCAGCAGACTTTACCACCATCAACCCTGGCCTCTACTTGGTCCTCTTTGCAACCCCAGCAGCAGCTTGCCTTGCAATCTATCCTCTCTCAATAGTATCTTTGATGAAAGGTGGCACTGTGCTGTTTTTGGAGACGGCATTTTCTGGTCTGTTTGTGTCAAATATATTTATTACCCATTCTTTTCCATAAGATGGTTCCCGTCATTCCCTTTTTGCATGATGCTATACAACAAGCCGGCATCAATTTGAGTGTGTTAGTCATCGTTGCGATTGAAAATGAATGTAGGATGTGTATATTACAAGTTTTATTTATAGTGTGGTTCTCATAAGAGAAGGGTAGCTATGGTGATTTTTGAGATATTTTTTTTTCACCCTTCTGCCAAATTTATTGGTGGTTGGTGCGTGAGATTTGAGGGTTGTCAAGTGAGGCAATTCTTGTAGCAGTTTTGGCCCCATTGTGTTTTTCATTTCAAACACACTTGGAATATTCTTCTGAATTATTAATGGTGAATTCTTTTTGACGCTTGCAGTTTTTGAAACCCATGTCCAATTAAATGAATTGATTCTTTCTTTGATTCTTGGAGACACTGTGGACAGTACCATGATTTATATTCTCTGTTGGGTGATAAGCTCTAGTTTCTGTCACATTGGGCGTGCGTGACAAAATATCCAAAATAATGCTATAGTAACAAGTTAAACAAAAAAAAAAATGTTTTTTTATTCAATTCTCTCTTGAATTGAATAAAATAATAATAATAACAAGGGAAGAATATTTAAATGAATTGGTAAAAAAATAGAATATATGTAAGGTGTATTGTCAAGTAGTATGCTAAAATAGATATATTTTTTTGGTGTGCTAAATGTTAGATCTTTTTGTAGTACAAATTGACTGAAATTGCAATGACCATTCGTGCATTCATTTCTGAAGCACTGTGCGCTGGGTTTGTTTAATAATTTGGCTTACTTAGAGTATTCTCGTAAGATGTACTATAAATATTCTATTTTGACACACCAAAAAATATATTTTATTATTTTAACACATCATTTTATAATATGTTTTACATCATATGTTCTATTCTTCAATTTTATATATTAAAATAATATATACAACACGTTAAAAAAACCAACAATATGTAAAAATACAAAATAAATAACCCACCACCCCCACTGCCCCCACACCCCACCTCACCAGTCACCATCATCAATCACCTCACAACCCACCATCAAAGACACCAAAACCACCACATCAAACACCCAAAATCAAACCCACAAACATTAGAACACCACAACTCAGTATAAAAACCATTGCCTTAGTGGTGAATCGGTGATACCTTCAACGAATTAATAACACTGAAATACAAACCTAATAAGTTGAGATGCTAGACGAAACAGTAATGCTTTGCTCTGAGATGAACTAAACCGAACCAAGTAGCTTCAATGTATGAGATAGAATAGAGAGGAGAGGGTGAAAAAACAATGAAATGAAAAAAAAAAAAAAAACGGTGAAAGAGATTTTATAGATTAGTGATGATGGAATTTGTGATGATGGAATTTGTGAGATAGTAAAGAGGATATTGGTGGTGGCTCATGAATGGGAAGAGAAAAAGGGAGAATAAAAGAGTCTATAAGAGCGGAGAGAGTGAAGTAGTGAATGTGTGGCTCAAAGTGAAGATAAGAAGAGATATTTTATTTGAGATGAGAGAGAAAGATGAATAAAAAATAAATGGTATTTCCTTCCATACCGTTTCAAAGATGAGATTTTACTGTAGCAAACACACCTCATGATTGTCTGTTTTTGGTGTTTGGTGTGCCAAATGTCAAATATTTGGCATTTGACACACCTGATGGGAATGTTCTCTTTAGTTTGGTTAGAACCTCGAAAATACAAAGCTTGTTTCAATTGTACGAAGTGAATTACCAGGAAAAGAGATGGATTATATCACTGACTTACAACAGTGATACTAAAGGAGCCTTAATAAGAAAAGGTGTTGTGAAGATGATTTTGTTGTTTATGGCGCTTAAAGGTGACTATTAAATCTGGATCTGTTATACCTGTGGATAGTTTATACAATGCAAGTGACTGAAAATGGTGATATAGATTGTAGATTACCAATTGAAATAGATGAAAGTAACACTGGACTCCGAATTCATTACCAATAGAGCATCCAATCTCAAGACTGAATTGGATTGGGTGTTAAGTGTTATTTGAGTTATTCAATAAAACAACCTAATAAGAACTCTTTTTGTTTTCCTCTAAGGGGTTTTTGCCAAACCAACCACGGACAGACAAGCTGAACAAATGAAAATTTGATTTGGTTTTTTTTAAAAGCGTATTTAGTTCACCTAGGTTTATTTTACTAAAGTGAACAATTCATAGAGAATTGCTTGTATTGTGAAACCTGCCCTATTTTTGTTTATGAGCAGTATATTAGGGACAGTTTTCAAATAGGCACTCATAGAGAAGTGCCTACAGCTGGACATGTTATCCTATAATTTGTTTTCTTTTAAATAAAATTCCTATTTGCACCAAATAAAAAATAAAAAACCAATTAAAAAACCAATTAAAAAATGTCATATTGTTCAGAACTGGTCAGATCTTTTAGCATGCCAAAGTTTCATCTTGTAAAATTCATGCCAACAGTTTTGGATGATTATGAGACTAGAGAAATTATACTGTTCTCATGGTGGATTATGTTATTTATCCACAATTTCACTAAAAAACTTCCATTTGTTTAAAAATGTTGAGTCAATAATCAGTTTTTATTTTAAAAAAAAATTTCTAACTCTCTTTCCTTAAGAGAAAAGAGATTAAAGTTAGAGGTGAGAATTCAGATTTGTGTTTACCCGTGGGAATAGACAGGCTTCTTGAATGTTTGTCTTGAGAAAAGTCAAGGAAGAAGTGAGGTGGAAATTGCTTGAGTCAAGAATCGCCTTTCTATTTTAAAAAATTTCTGACTCTCTTTCCTTAAGAGAAAAGAGATTAAAGTTAGAGGTGAGAATTCAGATTTGTGTTTACTCATGAGAATAGAGAGGCTTCTTGGATGTTTGTTTTGAGAAAAGTCAAGGAAGAAGTGAGGTGGAGCTTGGTGATTGCATGGCCAGCCAAGTCTTGGTCTTTGGGTTTCATACACATATACACTTAGAAGAAGGATTCAATAATCTTAATTTTCTAGTTTGATTGTCAAGGCTCCAAGTGTCCAGCCTTCGTGCCTTCACGAATTTTTCTAGTATATCGTTGTCGTTGACAAAGTGAAGGTGAGGACAAGAAGTCCGGCCTGCCACACCTGTTAATATTAAGAAAATACAAATTATAATCTTAACTTGTCTTAATAATTAATTCTTTCCTTTCCTTTCCTTTTGCTTTTTTATTCTTTCCATCCTCTTGCGGAAATGGCTTCCATGTATCTTGTAGAGAGAAACATATTTATATTTTCCCTTTTCTAGTTTTGGTTTTTCTTGTGGAATGGCTTGCATGTCTCTCTGAGAGAGAACATTTCCAAGGTACTTGATATGATCTAGTCTTTAACTAAACATTGAGATATCATTCAAAATTTAAAAGGAACAAATTTGAGTTGGACATGCTGACAAGAAACAAAAAAACGAGCGACCCACTAAGATAAGAACTTACAAACCTCCTTGACTCCCTTGTATAAATAAGTCCCTTTCTCTCATTTCTCTGATTCATGTTCCATTCGAAGTTAGCAATGGAACATCTACTTCAAAAGCAGCAGAAAGGAGTTTCAGTCTACAAACAAAGCAAATTTAAAGAGAGGACTACCAACAATAGTAGAAGCAAGTTTGTTGGGGTGAGGCAAAGGCCTTCTGGGAAATGGGTTGCAGAGATCAAAGACACAACACAGAAGATAAGGATGTGGCTGGGGACCTTTGAGACTGCTGAAGAAGCTGCTCGAGCTTATGATGAAGCTGCTTACCTGCTTCGCGGTTCGAATACTCGAACCAACTTTGCCACTAATGTCTCCCCAAATTCACCCATCTCTTTGAAAGTCAAAAACCTCCTCAATCAGAAAAAGAATATGAAACAACACCCTTCAGCAACCCCCAGTACTGTTAAACCATGTACTAGAATTAGTTCTGGCTGTTTTGTCACTAATACCTTCCCTGATGATAGTTCCAATTATATTACCAATGATAGTTCTAGCTACTGTTTGAATTTTAGTGCTCCCTCTAGTGTCAAAGTCCAAGACACCCAAATGTCTGGAGATGCATATAGACCAGACTTGAGCAACTGCATTGCTGAACTTGAAGCAACTAGGTCTTATTCTGGTCACTTGTGGCCATTACCGCCTGAGTTTGATCAGCTTCCATTAGTCCAAGAGAAGCTGGAGTTCCCAAAACATTGTGGTTTATTGCCTGGTACAACAGGGATGGACTTCACAGAATTTGAGCACATGAAGGTAGAAAGACAAATGTCAGCATCATTATACGCTATGAACGGAGTGAACGAGTGCATGGAGAATGCATATGATGCTAGTGATTCTCTCTGGGATCTTTCTACTTTGTGTCACTTGTTCTGCACAAGTTGATGCCCTCTCCTCTCTTAATACATTGAACTATCAAAGCATGAAGGTAAGAAGAGATTGGAAGCTGTAATGCTGTATTTGATTAATACAATGGTACTGAAAGTCTGCTTTGTTCTACTTTCAAGAAGAGGTACTATTTTTGGTGGTGCAATGAGGATGTTGTAGTATTCATGTAGGAAAATCAAGACTGTATTACACAACTTGTGAGCTCTGTAAGGTCTTCCTCTCAAGTAATCCTATTGGCTTTTGGCTGCTGTGCATAAGATAATAAATCAATTTTTTTTTTTTGCTCATTCAAGTGTCACCAATTTTTGGGACAACGAATGGCCTAAGATTGAACATAGTCCTATTATTTCTCATCATTTTTTAGGAACAAGGAATGGCCTATAGTTATAATTACATGGAAGGCTATCATGAAATTGGCCCCATGGACTTTTCTCAACAGCTCTACCCTTGAATGAAAGATTTTGAAAACCTCAAGATCCTGCACACGCCCTACTAGCAAATCTAGCACCATCAGTCTACTCAACTTGTAAAAGTTCAGTTCAAAAATAGTTCATATTTACTCAATCGCTCAGATAAAAGTTGATAGAGTCCCATCTGTCAAAGTTAATTTAAGTATTGAGACTTCTAAAATCTAGAGCCTAATTACCTTATTATCACTATTTTTTTTTAATTATAAATATGGTAAAATTTAAACTTTACATTTTTTATTTAACGACAAGAAATTTTACCAATTGATCTAACTTTTACCCATCAAATTGATTATCACTTTAACCAATTTAATCAACAATGATTTACCAAGCACAATGATAAAATAATCACAAGAATATCACCACAATTCAAAAGTAGTAAAATAAAGCATAAAATTAACACAAAAATTTGGTGACAAAGTGGAAAACTTTTGAAATACTCTCTAGGTCCATTTGATTGAAAGGATGGAAAAGTGGGACAATGGGGGGAGGGGATAGAAAAGTAGAGGGATAGAAGAGATTTTAATTTTCCTTTATGGTGTATGGTTTGACTTTTGATTGAGAAAAAGAGGAGGGATAAAAAATTCTTTTGTTTTGATAAAAAATATTTGTAGAAATTTATTCTCACACCTCTATTAAATAATATTTTTTTTTTAAAATATTATATTAGTAAAAAAAAAAGGAGTTGGGTATAAAAAATTATACCAAATGTTAACTTCAAGCGGCTTGGGGGAGGGAAAACCAATGTCTAAATAGGGGAGAGAGAAGATTTCATCCACCAATTGGCGGGACAGAGTGCGACTCCTAAGCAATTGGGAGGCATAATTGTAAGGAAAAAATTTAGTTACAAAATTAGTTGTAGCCTAAGGTTACAACCTTACATAATATCTTTTTATTGGAAGTGAATTTTGACAAATACACCATTAGATTACATTTTCTTTTTATATCTCTATACTCGTAAAATTTTCTAGAAAATTTAAGAAAAATAGCAATATTATCAGTAAATTGTTTAAATTGCAAGTTTTTGTCGTTTAAAATTATACATAAAATATAATCTTATAGATTATATAGTAAATAATATCCAATTACCACAAAATTTGACGTGTATTAAGAATGTAAAGAACATGCAATCTAATAGTTAGATTTTCAAAAAATATAGTAATGCTAATGATATTGAGTAAGGTTGTAGTTTTAATTTACAACCAATTTTGTAACAAAATTTTATCCTAATTGTAATTACTATCAACCATCTATATTCTCCTATATTTTCTCTCCAAATTGGGGTGTTGGAATTTGGTGAGCCCAGAGAGAAAATTGCAGAGTCCCACCATTTTCTCTCCTCCTTCCCTTCCCAACCAACCAAACAAACACTCATTTACCTCGTTTTTTCTCCTATTTTCTCTCCTCTCTATCCTCCCTAATTTCCCTCTAAGCAATGAAAAAAAATCCCACTCCAGAAGTAGCCTACCCTACTGAAAATTCACTATAGAAAGAGTTTTGTTACAATGACCTATACTCACAAAACCTTAGCAGACAAATGCTATGTATTACCTAGCAAACGATCCGTTCACCTACTACCACAACGGCTCAAAAATTCCCACCACAAACAGACTCGTCTGCGCCAATCTAGAACTTCAGTACGTTAGTGAACTCACTAACAAATGTTAACTAATTATGTAGTTTCAAAGGAAATCAATTTAGGCTGTCAAGAATGAAAAGGCATGGATGGGTTTTTTTTGTTTAGACTAAAGAAAGAAAGCACTCCTAGATGTTTTTGAACCTAGCCTTGACTGGCATGTATCAATAAGTATTTTAAGTGTCGTATGGAAACAATTTATTTAATTATTTATTTTTTGTGGTTTGTTGAAAGTAATAAAAAAAAAATAGTGAGTCTCGTAATAAGCAAAAAACATACAAAAAACTACGCAAACAGTATATGATTATGACTTTTTGAAAAAAAAATAAGCAAAGTGGAATTTGCAAATAGTACCTGATCATGATAGTTTGACCACAAACAAGCTAAGTGATTGGTATGTTGCGATTGTATGCAATAAAAATGATGTCAATAATACTCCCATATATGTTATACTAGTTACAATCTGCCATCAATTTTTATTGTGGTCATAGAATTTTTGGAGTAAAAGCATAATGTGTACCCCACTTTCTTAGGTGAGGAAAGACCTTTGCATGCCACCACTAGAATAATGTAGCATACTTTCATTCCTTTTTCTTAGTCTTCCTCTCAAAATAAAGAAATTATAAGGATTTATTTCCATTTTGATCCTCTTTTGTCTTGTGTTCCAAAATGGTCCATACTCTTTCAAGTGTAATGTTTTTTAGTTTTTAAACTTTTGTTTTTGTGTTATGTCAAAAAGGTTATTGCTGAATGGAAAAGGCCCGAGATGACAAATGAATAATAATGCACTAAAAAAGTGTAAAACCACAACCTGTTAACGAAAAAAAATATATAGCGTGTAGGGAGTGAAATTGGGGGTCTGAAATCCTTAGCCCCAGAACCATCACCCATACATAATAGTGTTTTAAGGGGTCAATCTTGCCAAAACTACCTTACCCATAATCTATCTGTCACCACAAGTCTAAAAATAATATCTCAAACTCACAAAACCAGCTTTCATGGCAACCATACACCTTGTAAACACCCATCACCAAGCTCAACAAACCCAATCAAATAAATCATACATACTCACCACATCTACAAACACCAACAGACTTGACTACTCACCACATCTTCGAACGCCAGCTCGAAGTCTAAACAAAGGCCAGCCTCGATATAGCGAGGAAGAAAAACTGAAAAAGAATAAAGAGAGAAGATTAAATAGATCTAAGAGCAATGAGAAAAGAAGAGAGAGAATTGGTCTAATGAAACGAGATCTGAGAAAGAATTAAACAAAGTATAAGATACAAAGCAGATTGTCTCAAAGATAATTTGGTTGTCAACTGTTGGACTGTAGATCAAATGACTTGAACCATCATTCTTCATCAATTAATTACACCCCACATCAGGGCTAATATGCATATTTACCAATGAGGTGACTACCAATATATATATATAGGCATCCAGAAATTACATTCTCCGAATGGTCACAAAAATTAAACAAAGAAATTCCAAGAGAAACTGTAACTCATCCTGAAATATCATTTCATTAATACCATGATCCTGAAATATCAAGTCATTACTATCACAAAAAGAACAATTATTCAGAACAGACAAACTCTGATAATTTCATGGCATGCACAAAACATTGATACAAGAAATAGAAGAACATGAAAATAAAGCATAGGGGCAAAGGCAAATGCTCATATACAGATGCAAACTTCATACGAACACCCTCACAGAACTACTTTAGTAATCTTCAGCTTCCTCTTCATCATCAACACCTTCAGCACCAACTTCTTCATAATCTTTCTCAAGAGCAGCCAGATCTTCACGGGCTTCTGAGAACTCCCCTTCCTCCATGCCCTCACCAACATACCAGTGAACAAATGCTCTTTTGGAATACATGAGATCAAATTTGTGGTCAATACGTGAGAAAACCTCAGCTACTGCTGTGTTGTTGCTGATCATGCAGACAGCTCGCTGCACCTTGGCAAGATCACCACCGGGTACAACTGTTGGAGGCTGATAGTTGATGCCACATTTGAAGCCAGTTGGGCACCTATGAAATCCAACACAACAAAATTTTCAGATCTCATTGGAATATAGGGCAATAAGGATGCTGTTTAAAAGTTTGCATTGCAAGTTGTCCAACTGGGAGAGACAACACAAAAATCAATAATATATTGTGCTTTAACAAACTACTTCAAAAAGAAAAGTAATAGCAAATTCATCTAAATCTTAAGTTGGCAGGCAGATCTAACATATCAACAGGTATAAAGCTGATGCTCCAGTCATACTTCCAAAAGTTGTCCTCATCAAAGTTTTAACATCCAGATATTGTAAGATCATGCAATCCCGTCCCCCCGCACACACCAAAAAAAGAAAAAGAAAAAAGAAACATTGGAAGCTGGGAACAAAGAAACACAGTCAATGTCACCAACCCTTTTCACCACATTGATCTCTATCCAATCTTGACTCTAGGCAATCCCATTCATTAAATATTGAACCAAGCCAACATTACCTCTATAGAATTGATAAACCAAGCCAAACTCCAAACCAGGGAAAGAAAAAGTTTCAGGCCAAACAATTTTCCCTAAAAGGAGACAGTAGAGCAAAACAAGAAAGAATTTACCCCTGAACTCTAGCAGAGCAATCTAGAGTTATACGAGGTATGCATTTGATGAGTCTAGATGGTGAGACTAATTAGGTCAAATGGGTTTAAAACTTTAAATACACAACTACAAACAATATAATCCAATAAACGATGCCAAGGATAGCTTAACCAAAGAAGTTTGATAAACAATCTTAGACAGCATTTTCCCAAGATTAAGTTCATAGTTATATTTCATCCAACTTTACTCAAGTATGCCTTAGTCTTTGCCTTGTTGAATGCATTTTTTCCTCTTACCAGTCAACAAACTGAACAGTTCTTTTGGTTTTGATGGTGCCAACGGCAGCATTAACATCCTTGGGAACAACATCTCCCGGTACATTAAGCAGCAGGCCATGTATTTCCCATGCCTTGGATCACACTTAGCCATCATGCTTGAGGGCTCAAACACTGCATTTGTGATTTCAGGAATTGAAAGCTGCTCATGATATGCCTTTTCAGCTGAGATGACTGGGGCATATGAAGAAAGCATGAAATGGATCCGGGGATATGGTACAAGGTTGGTCTGGAACTCAGTAATATCCACATTAATAGCCCCATCAAATCTCAATGAAGTTGTCAAGGACGAAATGATTTGAGATATCAATCGGTTCAAATTGGTATAAGTTGGCCTCTCAATATCAAGGGATCTTCGCAAATGTCATAGATAGCTTCATTGTCCAAGAGCACAGACACGTCTGTGTGTTCAAGCAAAGAATGAGTAGAAAGGACACTGTTATAAGGCTCCACAACTGCCGTTGAAACCTACCAAAAAAAAAAAAAAGAGTTCACCAGAGTTGAACCCAGTATTAGCTTTAATTGAATAGTGAAGCAAAGTGTTTCTTTTGAAATGATATTTCTTACATAAATTGCACTAAAATGAGCATCAATAAGCGCAATAAAAACCACAATCCATGAAAAAAGTGTTTCCATCATATACAGTTCAAAAACAACCCTGAGTTTCTTTCCTTTTATGCCCATATGTGATAGAATCTTCCAGAAATGTTCCCAACCAACCATTGTTAAAAATACACCTCCAACAACAATGCTATATACAAACTTTTAGCAAAGAGTAAAGGATCAAGATATTAGTAACCATCTGTACCTGGGGAGAAGGATAGATGGTGAAACCAAGCTTCGACTTCTTCCCATAGTCTACTGACAGGCGTTCTAACAACAATGACCCTAGACCAGAACCAGTACCACCACCAACAGCACTAAACACCAAAAACCCTTGCAAGCCAGTACAGTTATCAGCTAATTTCCTTACTCGATCAAGGCACAGATCTACAATTTCCTTCCCAACTGCACAACAAGCCAGAATACGGTTAAAGCGACATGATTAACATATTAAAATTTTCCACTTTATGCAATTTGCAAACAATGTCACTTATCACTTACCTGTATAGTGCCCTCTTGCAAAATTATTAGCTGCATCTTCCTTGCCAGAAATTAGCTGCTCGGGATGGAATAGTTGCCGGTAAGCTCCAGTCCTAACTTCATCAATAACAGTTGGTTCCAAGTCAACAAATATGGCCCTAGGCACATGCTTACCTGAACCAGTCTCACTGAAGAAGGTATTGAAAGCATCGTGTGCAACACCCACAGAAAGGTCACTGCAAAGACATAGAGGTTCATAAGCAGCTCAGTACAAATCTAACCCAGCAAGCACAACAGAACTATAATTACAAAAACCTTAGTCCCTAAATTTCAGGGCCAACAATGGTTCCTCAACAAAATAATTAGGGTCAGCCAAATCTAACCCAATAAGTGCAAGGCCTAAAATAGTTAACAAACATTGTGAGAATTTGACAACAATGCAATATGTTATTGTTCCAAATCCAGGAAAAATTGAGCAATGCCCATTTCTGAACTCACCAAATCCAACTGAAAACCTTAAAATCCTCTCTTACTAAGCCTGTTAGATAGTGGCTCATATTCTGAATGAGAGAGTAAGACTAGTATGACAACTGACAAGCATATATTGGCAAATTTAACGTACTGGGTTAGGGTTTCTTGGGGCAGTATATATTCATTGTAAACCCTGATTTTTCATGTAGTGGAATTCTCAACTACTGGGTATGGCACATTGCTGAACCACATAAATCTGTGTGTTATTTATTCATTTTCCTTCTCTTTTCTCTTTATTTTCACTAACATTGCTCAGATCTGAAAACTTCAACAAACCCAAAAGCCCTCTCCAATTACAAAAACATCATATGCAATATATAACCACATCTTCAAACAATCTCCAAATACAAATACAATGATACAACAGAAAAATCCCAACTCTCAGATTCATCCAAAATTACAAAGACCCAAATCTAGCAACATACACACATAAATATATGTAAACCCAGAACGCAAAAACACATTACAAAACGCATTGGAAAACAAAAAGTAGGAAATGGAAATGACAAACAAATAAAATAGTAAGAATCAGCCACTGGTAGATCGCTTCAGATTCAAGTCCACACACATAAAGAAAAAGAAAAAGAAAAAGAAAAAGAAATACCTGGGCATTGTACCATCAGGGTGAATGTCATGCTCAAGGCAATAGAGTTCCCAACAAGAATTTCCCACCTGAATCCCAGCCTGACCAATATGTATGCTTATTATCTCTCTCATCTTGCTTCTCTTTCTTCTTCTTTTGCTTCTTCTTCTTCTTCTTCTTCTTTGTCTTTCTGGGTTTGTTTGTGTGTGTGTGTGTGAGAGAGAGAGAGAGACTGAAAGAAAGAAAAAGAAAAGAAAAGTGGCGCTTCTGAGATTTGACCTAAATGCAAAATGGAATAAAGAAACGCACAGCACACACAACCTTTGTGGTTTCTCTGTTTTGTGCTCTGTGTTGTGTTTTTCTCTCAAAACATCAATTTTTAGTGCTTTCTATAATTTCTCTTTACTACCCACTACCTTTTTTTTCCTTTTAAAATTAAAATAAAAAATAATTTAAAATCAAATAAAATTTGAGAAGATATTTTTTTAAGACTTGTCTTCTACTTCAAATGGTCACATTGGGGGGCCCACCATTTGGCGCCAGCCTTTCATTGGGCCCCTCCTATATCTCCCAAATGACCATATTGCCTCCCCCTCTACTTTTTATTTTGACTGTTATTAAAAATGTCCTTAAATTTTGTGCCATACTTATTTTATTATTTTAGACTTTTAAATTTGAAAATTTTGTTTTTAGTCCTAATAGAAAATTATAAAACGTGTCATCAAGTTTTATCATTCTTGTCTTGTAATTATAATTCTTTACTCTTTTTTTTTTTAGAAGAATTATAAAAGAACTTTTCAAATTTAGAGAATAAAAAACTAGATACAAATTTTATCAACTAATAGTATATTATGATATTATCAACCATTTTATTTTAGTTTTTGAATTTTTTTTAGTGTCATTTGGTATACTGAATAGAAATTATGACATAAATGGTAATTTTTATTATTGGGGAAAAAAAATGTTATGATGTAATAACTAAACATATTCATAAGTTTCGTTGTAAGTTATAATATTATAATAAGACTTAAGATCTATTTTATGAAATATCTTATTTATACAATTATATTTCATAAAAAATAATGTTGTTTTAAATTTGAGAGAGAAATGAGATATTTTTTGATGATTTTTTATTTTTATAAATGTTATGTGCATATGGAAAGTTTTTTTATTTGAAAATATATTGATTTTAGAAATTATTACACCTATTAAGAAATAGTTATTATAACCCTTTTAAAGATGAATAATTATTTCTTATTTAAAAGAATAGCTATTTATATGGAATAACTATTCCATATAATAAAACACATAACTAAACTACGTAATAATTATATTATTGCATAGCCTATTACAGTTTACCAAACATATCCTTAATGTCTAACATAAGCAAATACAATAAATTTATATCGAGTTGATACTATATACTAAAGTAATCCTTCATATGCTTAAAAATTAAACTTCTCAAAAGAACTCCAATTCTATCATAATGTAGGTGGTTCATGTCACAATTATCTCATTACAAGATTGGCATTCTTACCATGAAGTTAATAGAATTACAAATGTAATGGTGAATTTTCATCAAATCTAGTGCAGGTGGGTAGGTTAGGAAACAAAACCGCATCGCAATAAAGACTTTGTCTAAAACATAGTTTAGACCCTTAAGGACTCACTAATTAGGGGCATGCAAATGAGAACAAGCCTTTTATTTGGGCCAAATACCAATAGGTGGGATTGGTTAGAAGCACTCTTAGTGTTAAGTTAGGGAAGGGAATCATAGTGTAAGTCTAGAGAAAAATTACAGAGCAACAATCGTCAAGAGAAATATAACTTCCATTCAGATTTGAGGGGGAATTTATAGTATTATATGAGTGGAGATTGGTAAACACTTCCTCCATGTTGTCAATAAAGAGCTCTATTAACACCATCCTCCAAGGTCATATGAGGAAATGTGATCCTAGAGCACTTTCCTCAATGTTGTAGAGAGCCCTATCATGCTACATTATATGCAATTGAAGACATATTAGGCATACTAGATGCAAATATGAAGGGTGATGATTCCACATCAACACTCATTTTCGTAGTAAAGTATATGGTTGTTGCCTTACCTTGGCTCTTTTGAGCTTGACCTATCATTGGATGTCTTGTAGTTTGATTACTCTAGGGCATTGTTCATTTCTATTTAACTGCTTTAACCGAAGGGTCATGCCTAGAACTTGTTTACTCAATTGGCTCAGAGCTCGACAGGACGCCTTTGGATTGTCCAAGTTCAATGATTTTGGGCCAAGCTCAACTAGGCAATTTTGGTTTTTTTTTTTTTAATTTTTAGTAAATACTTATTTTTTATATAAAATAAATAGATATGTTTTTTTAGGATTCAAAATTACAAAAGAGATTAAAATAATTAATTAATTTCCAGTGTTGGATTAAGTTTCTCCCTCAGGTGTCTCAAGAAAGCCTCACCCAGATTAAAATATATAAATATATTATCAATTCTTTTGGTAACTATTTTAAAGATTTATTTCAAATTTTCAATGATTATTTGATAAGTTTAGCTTGGAAAAACGTCTCTTTGAAAAGGAAAAAAAAAATAATGTTGACTTTATAAAGGAAAAGTCGCTAAGGACTAAGGACTAAGGAGTAAACTTTGAAAAAAAGGAAAAGTCGGTAAGGACTAAGGGGTAAACTTTTTTAAAAAAATAAAAAGAAAATTAATATAAATGCACTAATTATTGTCAACAGTTTTATTGGGGAGTGGGGGCAGACTCATTGGATCCACACACCTTAGGCATGGTCTAAAAAGGAATATGTTGGATTCGGCAGGGGTAGAATGGGCAAAATAGTTTCTCAAAAAAAAAAAAAAAAAAAAGAATGGGCAAAATAGAAAAGGATGGCCAGCTTGGCCATGTGAAACGAACCAATTGAATAGCTGTTTTTTATTTTTATTTTTTTGTTTTTAAATAATAATTGAAATGCTATTTTTTGTTGTTGAGAAAATTGAAATGCTATTTAGCTAAAAGAATACGTGATATTTGATTAAAAAAAAAAATGTATATCCATATCATGCTTCGTTGTCTATTTCTCAACTTTATTCAGCACAGGAAAAAAAAAATTTATACAACACCTATTTTTTTTATTTTATTTTTTCAAAAAAGTTTCAACCTATGATATATACTCTTGATGATAAATATCATCGATCAAAATATCAATTAGTTTTTGGTACAAACGGAGATTAAACTTCAAGTTTCTTATTCAAATTATTAGAGATTTTATTAATAGAGTTAACTGGAACCCACATTTTCTTTTGAGTTTTAATTATACTCCTAAGTCCTAATAGTTAAATTAATACACAAAATTAATAACAATATATATATATATATATATGTATGTATATATATGCATATATATGCAATGACCTGTTTATTACATAGCTATTGCGTGAAACAAAATTATTAATGATCTTAATAAAAGTGCATTTTTACTTATCAAAAAAAAAAAAAAAATAGTGCCAATGGGCTAATAGCATGATGTCATACTACTGACTCCATGAGATTAATTAATTATTTGATATCCCTGAAGCAGGCTTACTCACATAGCAAAATAATAATAACAATGGTATAGATTATTATTATTATTATTATCGTCTTCACCTTTCAATTTTATTTTTTTTAATTCTCAAGTTCAATCTTGCCTTGTTCTAAGTTCTAGCTTCCTTTCATGTACGTATGCCATTTTAATAAAAACAAAATAATTGAAGCTTTGGGAATGTGTGTGTTTAGAGAGAGAGAGAGAGAGAGAGAGAGAGCCATGCTAATAAAACCAAAATGAAAAGCCTGTGATGAACCTCCAAATCTAATTCTTATATTTGTATCCTTCCACCTATTGCCGGCGGTTGGACTAACATGGTTATTGGTTAGTTGTCACTTAGCACCTTATATTAGTGAGCTTAGTAAGTTGGCATTCACATGCTAATATTCCTCCTCTCTGGCTGCACAATGAGTATACTTTGATATTTCACCTACATCCTCAACCACCTCCCAAAGGAGAAGAAAAATAATAAATTAATATAGTTGAACATGGTAAATGGTAAACATTATGATCATATATAATCATTTCTCCCACAAATTTGTATATTTTGAATGCAAGTAAGGCCAATATTATAATATATTAGGATATTTCCATAAATGAGTAGACTGTGGTTTTTTCTGAGAATACCATAGATTATTATGAATTTGTAATACCGTGAGTTACTTTGTGGTTTTAAAATTATCATAAAATATTATTATATGTACTCATAAATTGGGTTTCTGCTATGAATGTAGACTATTAGATCAATTCTCTAGTTTTTTCTTTTTTTACATCATTTTATTTTCTTGTTTATATTTTAACAACATAATAGAGGAAGTTTGTTAAGTCCATCCTAGCTAGATTATCACGGTCCTATTATTAATTTATTACCATATGTAATCAAAGATATTGAACATTGATTTTACCAACCCAAGATATGGGAGATTAAGACCACTTATTAGTCATTGGTATCCACAACAAAATTTTGTTTAGTGTTTGTTCATCTATGCTTTATGCTACTTGGGCAGTCTTGCTAGCTTGCTATTTTGGAAGCAATCAAGTTAGCTTTGTCTTCTATATATGAACTCTGCAGCAGGTGAGGCTAAAATGTGTTTCCAGCAATTCAAGAAAACTCCCATCTCTTCCCTATCAGAGTGGTCTTTATCAAATCACATATCAAAGGCCTTATTTTCCTTTATTGGCCCATTAGCTTTCTTCACTGGGAGGCTAATCAAGCTTCTCAAAACATAGCCCATTGGGCTTCCATTTCAATATCTTCTCCCTCCTAAAAAGGTTTTATCTACAGATGGAATGTATGGGCTAAAGTTCCTTTTCCCTCTTATGACTCATCTTGTTCAATCAAAGATTATTTGCCAATAAAAAAAAAGATGTCCAAAGTCCAAAGTCCAAACAGAAACACCCATTTAAATTACACTTTTGAGTTTGAGATCTCTCCCCACTCAAAACTGTCTTATTGGTTAATGGGTATCCCACATGAAAGCTGCCACTTTGGGAGAGTTTAAATTAACCATAGGAAAATAAGATCTGGACTTCCACAAATAAGCCCCATGCCTGTTTCACTTCAATTGAAAATTTGTAGTCTCAAAAAAAAAAAAAAAGTTTTGAGTCACATTTATATCCGGCTTTCTTATTTACGTCTACATTATATACACATTTACTAGACTAGCACAGGAGAGGAATTTTGATTTGATTTTTTTTTTTTTTTTTATACAACATAATTCAAATCTATGACATATGTTTCATAATGTCTAAGTTAAGATTCTTTTTTCTCAAAAAAAAAAAAAAAAAAGTTAAGATTCTTTAACCATCAAAGTTGGGTGAGTACCAAGCATGCCGTGAGGTTCCTGCTAAAGTAAATTCTGATGTTGTAGCTTCGAACTGGACTCCTCCTCCTCCTCATGAGCATTATAAGATTAATGTCGATGGCGTGGTTTTTGCATCTCAGAAGGAGGCCGGTCTGGGCGTTCTTGTTAGAGATGCAGAGGGTAGGGTGGTGGGGGCATGTAGAAAGAAGATTATGGCTCCTCTTGGTGCGCTTGAGATTGAGGCAAAGGCCTTTGAGTTTGGGCTCCATTTCGCAAGGGATCTGCTCATCCAATACTTCATCCTCGAAGGAGACTCGCTGGTATTAGTGGAATGCCTTGAAGGAAATTTCGCCTAGCTCCCCTCTCCTCAGTGGCTGCTGTTGTGTACAACTCCCTGTCTGCTACTCATGATTTTCTTCGGGTGGATTTTTCCCATGTTCGTAGGCAAGATAATAGGCCAGCCCATTTACTATTAAAGCATGCTGTAGGCATTAATGATTTTTTTATTTGGATCGAAGAGAAACCTTATTTTATAGAACAAGCTATTCTCCGTGATGTAACGGTTGTTTCTCAATTTCAATAAAAGAATTTACGGTCTTCCCATAAAAAAAAAAAAAAAAAAAAAAAAGATGTCCAAATTTTTGATCCTTTTTGTTATGAATTAAGATGATGTGCTAGATAAATTGTTATTTGAATTAGAAGTGTTTAAATTCAAGTTTAGTGATAAATCTTTATCTAATAAGATAGCATAGTAGATTAGTATTTTTCTTTAAAAAAATTGATTCTTATATTTTAGGATTTGTTGATGAAGCTATCTCATTTTAGTCCATTTCTATACCTTGAATGCATTAATAAGAGGTAGGCAGAAAATAAACTAAAAAATGCCATCTTGAACCATCTTTTATATTCAGTAATTTATCACGGTTCACAAAACTTTTGTTATATTTCTTCCTTTGGAAATGGTATGTTCATATTCTTAATGTGATATAGTTAACTTAAAAACTAACATCTTGCTTCTAAAAAAAAAAAAAAAAAAAAAAAAAAAAAACTAACATCTTGCCTTGACACTCTTACACTGAAAAAAATTAGATCAGTTTGAGTATTTTGGATACCATTTTCTTAAAAATACTAGATGCCTATCAGCACAATCCTGGATTTTTATTTTTTATTTTTGAAAAGGAAAACCTCGAAACAAAGTCTCTAAAAACATTAATCCTTATTTGGTTGGTTAACAACATCATTATCTCCTTAGCAAAAAACACTACAAGAAATAATATCAATTAGAAAAAAAAAAAAAAAAATACACAAACCAACGATCCATAATACTGTATCACAACTGGGGATTGGAAGGTAGCAGCAAACTTTCAAAGTTGGTTGTTAAGAGCCCACTGTCCTAACTCCTAAGTCCTAATACATGTGCTGCATTGTCTGCATCAAAGTTGGTCCCAATAGAAAGTTGGTTCTAAGATCACAAATTATTCTATAATTTGTTTTTGATACCACTTTAACATGGAAAATTGTAAGTAGTTGTTTATCACTTACACATATATAAATCTACTTCCCCTTTTTTTTTTTTTCACCTCTCACACTTTATCACATTATAGTTATGGTAAAGAAGTTCTGTAATAGTTTGTAGTATTAGATTTTTTCCGATAAAAAGTACAAAGAGGGAAAGATTTTTGACATTTGATTATAAATGCCCAATATAATGGATGAAACTTGCCAACTAGGATTGATGCCAGAATCTTCTCAATGAAAAAAAGAAGGTTTGATACCAGGAGATAAAAGGGGATGGACCATTGATTCTCCTCTTCCTCGTAGAATCTTCAAGTTGTCTTGTTGCCTTGCCTCCATGGTTGGTTTCTTTATGGCCTCATACATTAATTTGTAGACAACCCAAGTCAGCATTTCAAAGTCAAACTCTCTCCCTCAATTCTAATAACCATTATAGCCACTCATTATTCATTAATCCAGGAGTAAAGCTTCCTCACAAGGCTTCATTCAACAATTGAACTCATGGCAAATTTTAGGTACAATATGTATGTGTGTATATATATATAATTTTTTTGAGAAACAAAATAGTGATTTTTATAAATCAATAGAAAACTCTATCAGCAAGTATAAGTTGTTGAACATTACTATTTGTGAACTTAGCCAATTTATCGGCAATAACATTTCCTTGTCGTTTTACATGTGAGAAAGAGAAGGAAACAAAATTCAAAGCAATAGCTTTGGAATTATCAACAATGCGAACAAAGGAACTTAAACATAGAGAAGCCGAATTAAGAGCCTTTGTGATTGGTACACTAGGTTTTTTAATTAAATTTAAATATATAATTATAATGGGTGTAATTGTCTCTGAAAAAGACAATTACAAAGGAACTTAGCCTATTTGTTCTTAAATTACAAAG
This sequence comes from Quercus dentata, assembly GCA_028216015.1. Taxonomy (NCBI): domain Eukaryota; kingdom Viridiplantae; phylum Streptophyta; class Magnoliopsida; order Fagales; family Fagaceae; genus Quercus; species Quercus dentata. The sequence continues at coordinate 9,543,066 of CP116444.1, forward strand.
TAAAGCTCCATCCTTTTAAACAATATATTTTATTAATTAAATTTACAATATAATAATCCAGTATTCATGTGAAAATAACCAACAATATTGAATAGTTTTTCAATTGAAAACTTTTGAAAAAATTAGTGACTTTTCCGGCCATTAAAAGCTGTTCTAAACCCAAAAGTAACATTGGTGGAAGGCTAACAGACAAAAAGGGTTTAGTTTCATTAATATATTTTGTGGTGTTGATCTAATAGTAATATCCTATTTTCGTATCAAAAAAAAAAAATCCTATTTTTTTCGTAATTATTATTATTATTATTATATTATAAGCTAAATTATCGACACTTTCAGGAGGGATATTGTCGTTATTTCAACAAAGTTGGAACAACAATTTTGTAAAACCAGGCATTGGTCCAAAGACGCTAGCACTGGATGGATAGGTTGGAAATTGAGGCCCTCATGAAGTGGCCAACTGGACCAACATTGGTATCTCAAATTTTGGATTTACCAAATTACCTCTTGACATTGCTATATTTACTTTCAAGCCATTGCTTAGCAAATCAATCACACATTCAAAACTCATGCCGGAATTAAAAAAAAAAAACTCCACAATCTCATGCCTAATAGTTAAGTCCAATGTCTGCAAATTGAAGTAACGTTTGGCCCTTCTTGTTCTCTTAAATTACATTAAAAAGTCACTGTAGTGTAGTCTACCACAAGCAAAGCACAGGTGTTTACTTGCACATCAGTCTTTGCTCAACAGAAGGTCAATGGGGTTGCTTTGAAGTCAAAAAAAGAACAACCAAATCTAGCAAATTGACTGTTTAATCCCTTTTGGTGCGGTTTTTAACTGGTTCACAATCATATAAATTTGCAGTGAAATGAAAGAAGTGAAACAAGAATTGTAGGTGAAAATTCTTCTTGCAATTTCTTGGTACATTGGGATGGAAGACTATGTATATATGAGAAATAGTCAGGTATTCGAAGAGTTCTGAACACACTTATTAATAAAGAAAGAAAATAAAAGAAAAGAAAATTATTGGTGGGTTTCCATTAGTTCAAATGATAAATTTTATTGATGTTAAAATAAAAAATCCGAGTTTCAATCTTGCTTACACTAAAAAAAGAAAAAAAAAAAATCAATTGTTGTCTTTATTTGGTTGTATGAAAGAGTAATCATTATAGAGTTGATATTGCGAGTTTTAAATCTTATCATAATTATCAATATATATACACAAAAAGCATAGTAGACTCACATTATTTTTGGGTTTGAATAAATAATTAGTCATTGAACTTGGTAAAAATTTCTTAATTATTATTTGATTTTTTAAAGGTAAATAATGGTGGAAGGACAGGTAATTTAGGTAAATAAAGAATATTACATTTTTCTTTAAAAAGAAAGTGACACATGGCACAAATTTTGGTTATTGTAGCCTTGGTTCCTACTTTTATGTGTCATTAAAAAAATAGAATGGAGGAAATTTAGATTGTAAAGATTAATATAATTAAGAATATAAATATAATACTTGAATAAATTGACGAATATTCAATTATTTCAACTAACTTGAAGGGAACAATCATTTTTATATTCTTGATTGTGTGGGTTATCGAAATTGCATATGCCTTTTGTTGTTTTTTGTTTTATTTAATGGAAAAGCAATTAAATTTGAGCAATAATTTCAGATTTTAAATGAATGGTTTATGGTATAAAATTAAAGAAAAATAATTATATAAATTCATTATCATAAATAATTAATACAATAGCTATAGATAATAAATACATTTACCTCGTAATTAATTAAAACTTTGATGTAAAAGTAATTATTTAATACTTTAAGTGTATAGTGACGTGGTATTCCCTTATCTCATATAATAGTAAATCATACTAATTAAATTCATAATGAAATGTATTATTTGTGTGAGAGGTTAAAGTACCACATCACTATATCTCAAAAGTAGAGAATAATATAACTACAAAGTCTTACTAACCGAGCACCAAGAATTTAGTTCACAAGCCTTTTCAATTATTACATTTTGATTCCATCCTGTTTGAATTTAAATAAAATTGTTACAAATATTTTGGATGAATCTCTTAACGATTTTATTTTATCCCAACTTTTATGAAGTCAAATGCAATAATTGAAAGTTTGTGAAGCAAATATTTCTCAAAAAAAGAAAAAGAAAAGAAAGTTTGTGAAGCAAATTATAACAAAGTCAACTCACACTAAGGGTGTGTTTGAAAAGTGACGAAAGCTTAAAATTATTAGAGTTTATAACTTATTTTTCGCTACTATTTATTTATGAATCTCATTCACAATTTTTTAGTATCATTTATATATAGGCCTACCTTCTATTTATTTATTTATTTATCTTGGTAACAAACTAACAGTAACAAAGCCAGCTGCAGTACTCTGTACTCACAAGGCACGACAAGTCACACGTTATAACTTTTATAACCATGAGTTCATCAAAAACTTTTATAACCATCAAGTCAATCTAAAGTGGTGTTGTGGTGGTAAGATTGTAATTCATTAGAAATCAAGGGTCAAATAATTAACATACATTACTCACTCAAAAAAATACAACTAACAAAAATTAAAAGTACACTAATTTTCCTTCACACTTGGGGGAGAGAAAGAAACAGAGTGTGAGCGAGAGAGAGAGAGAGAGAGGGTTTTTATTTCTTTCTATATAGCAATATATTGCCTCCTCTTTCTCTCCCGTACTCTCTGAAAAAAAAAACCACCTTTCTTCTCTTGCTCTCTCTCTCTCTCCCTTTTGAGCTCCCAAACCACTCATTCTTTCAAATCCAAGAATGGGTGATGAGAAGAAAGCCAAGTCCATTGGTGTGTGGCCAACAGTGAAGCCTTTTGTTAATGGTGGAACTTCTGGTATGCTCGCCACCTGTGTCATCCAACCCATCGATATGATCAAGGTGAGTCCTTTTCATGTTTAGATCAATACCCATGTTTCTGTTTCTCTGTTTTCATTGACACCCTTTAAAAAAATTTGATCTTTTTGTGCTGCATATTTGTTTTCTCTGATGGGTTTTAGATCTGTGATTTAAAGGGATTTTTTTTTTTTTATTTGCTAAATTGTGTAGTATGGTTTAATGGGTACTAATTTATGTTGGGTTTGTTATTGTTTCTCGTTTTTTGGATTGGTATAGGTGAGGATTCAATTGGGTCAGGGATCAGCAGGCTCGGTAGCGAGGAACATGCTTAAGGAGGAGGGCTTTGGTGCCTTTTACAAGGTTTGGTTCTACAAAATAATAAAAAGTTTGGATTTTTATACAATATGATTTGTTTATCTCAGCTATAAAGACATGTATGTGTTTTCAAGTATCGAACTTGGTTTTTTTGTTATTCGAGATCTGTATTAAAAAAATGGATCTTTACAATGATTTAGTTGAGGATTTAAATTTATCATATAGTGTGTACATTAGGGTGATATCCTCATTATTTTCAAATGAGCTATATGGTTTGGATTGTGTTAAGTATTTGCCCGTTGTTTAGTTTGGTGTATGAATTTATGTAGAGGGTGCTTGTTTAAATGTCAGAATAAGAGGCTAATGAAGGGTTACATGCTTAATGGTGTAATTTAATTTGGCCATAATTATTGTGATTTGTTTGATTCAAATTGTACCTATGTGTTGTGTCTTGATATTTGGTCCCGCCCTACCCTGTCTGGCTGGCTGGCAACGCACGCATTGCGCACACAAAAGCACATTAGTTGGTCTAATTGCATTATTTTGAGCAGGGGCTATCTGCTGGACTACTCAGACAAGCAACATATACCACAGCACGACTTGGATCATTCAAGTAAGTTTTTGGCAGCATTGTCTATTTAGCTTAGAAAACATCTTACCAACTTTAGTATTACCTAGTTCTTGTTAAAAGATAAAAAAAATTCTTAGGGTACGTGGTTTTTTTGAACATTTGGTTTGTGAATCTAGATCTTTTCAAGTGGGTTCAACTTTTGAAATCACACCTAAATTATTTATTTTGGCAGTGAGCTCTAGTTCAAATGACACCTCCTTCCCTTGCAAGAGCAAGGTAGAGGGTGAGGTCATGGGCTCAAGCCCTAGACTCCTAGTGGGTGGATGTAACACTTAAAAATAAAACAAAAAACTTTGTATTATATACTATTACCATTTTTATGTATCCAAATGGTTGCCTTTGTTTTCCTTAGGATTTTGACGAACAAAGCAATTGAAGCCAATGATGGAAAGCCGCTACCTCTTTATCAGAAAGCTTTGTGTGGGCTTACTGCTGGTGCTATTGGAGCATCTGTTGGTAGTCCAGCAGATCTAGCACTTATCCGTATGCAGGCTGATGCCACTTTGCCAGAAGCCCAGAAACGGCATTACAAAAATGCCTTCCATGCACTCTCTCGTATTGTTAAAGATGAGGGAGTTTTGGCACTCTGGAAAGGTGCTGGACCTACTGTAGTGAGAGCAATGGCACTGAACATGGGAATGCTTGCCTCTTATGATCAAAGTGTGGAGCTTTTCAAGGATAATCTTGGTTTTGGTGAAGGTGCTACAGTGATAGGTAAGATTCTTTGCAAGAAGTATAGATATTGGTTCAGGTTAAAAAGTTTATTATTACTGTTTTGCATGAGTTTGGCAGCAGAATACTTTATAGTTGAAATTTAGTCTATAATAGTATTATGGACTCTGCTTATTTTAACAAATCCTTTTCTTCAGGAGGTAAATATACGACATTGTAAAAGATTTGGGGTTCAAATGTTAGCAGGAGTTTTGTTTAACCTTAGGAAAGATTTTTGAAGCAGATTTATTCTTTGCATTAATTTAGCATTCTTCTTTGATAGAGAGCTCTTGTATATGAAGGCTTGGGTTTGAACATATATTTTATGTTTTCGATTGAGTTAAAATATAACCATGGGAGTTCATGTTGGATATATGTTTGTATTCTCTCTCTAACGGCCTGTGTGAGAGTTTTTTTTTTTTTTTTTTTGGGGGTGGGGGGGGGCATGTCTTATGTTGCTTTCCATTTGCTTGTTAAATGGCTTTCCATTTTCCTTTTGGCTAATAAAGACGATTATTATCATGCAGCAAAGACAAGTTGTTTCCATTTCACCCTCTCTTCCAAGTAGGAATAGATCTTGGAGGTCTTTTAGAGGGCATGTGTGGGGGCACTAATGGAATAAGCTTGTTTTGTTGCTATTTAATTTGTCAAAGCTGGGGAAAGGGCAGGGGCGGGGTTATTGTGGTGAGAACTTAGATATAGTGTTGGAGAAGGGTTTAAGAAGAAATTCCAACAACAACCATTTAAGGCAAAGAAAAAGATAATAGGATTGAAGTAGGAACAATCATATATCAATTTCTAAGCTCAAAGAGCTTTAGAAATATTCAAATAGTAACCCTAGAATCCTAGCCCGTCATCTTACATAAAACAATTAAATCCTAACCATCCAACTTCATTAAAGGCCACATGCTAGTCACATGACTTTTTAGAATACTAAAGACATAATAATAAATAAAATATTTATTTAATTGGTAATATTGACATTCGTTTTTGGGGACTGTCACACATAGTAGGCAAAGGTAGGCAACACTTTTGAAGGTGCCTTTAGCGAGGAGCTCGCCTTAAACCATGTAAATGGCGCTAAGGCAAGAGCGATGCCTTTTTTTTTGGTCCCTCTTAATACACAAAAACCACAGTGAAATTCAGTTGGGTATTATGAGTATTCAGCTTATGATTTTTGAGGGTCCTAGGCGAAAATGTATAGGCATCCAAGGAGCCTTCTAGATGCTGTGTGTGTGCGCGCGTGTGTGTGTAGTAAAAAGTATGCAAAGAATAAATCATTTACTCTGTCTTCTACTAAGGAGTGTGCAAATAGGAGTTTTGATTTAGTCCAATTCAAACTCTATTTCAACAAGTATTTTGTGTTCATTACTTATGAAAAAAAGGCATTGGCTTTCATTCCCAGAAAATATTTATCTTGTCTTTGTTTTGATAAATGTCTTAATTTGTTTTCTCCTCAGGTGCTAGTACCATTTCAGGGTTCTTTGCTGCGGCTTGCAGTTTGCCATTTGATTATGTCAAAACCCAGATTCAGAAGATGCAACCTGATGCTGAGGGGAAGCTTCCTTACTCTGGCTCTTTAGATTGTGCGCTCAAAACCCTGAAAAGTGGAGGACCTTTTAAATTTTACACTGGATTTCCAGTATATTGTGTTAGAATTGCCCCCATGTCATGGTACTCTCTTTTTCTCTCTATGTGTGTGCATTTACATATTGGTGTTGAGTTTTATACTCAGATGTATTTTTTTTTGGGTTCTGGCATGCTACTGAACCATTTGCTGAAAATTTTACTTTCCCTCGATTGTCCACTGTTCTTGGATTTTTTTCATGTATTTTCTGATTTTTGGATGTTTGTTTTTTTATGCAGATGACATGGATTTTCCTCAACCAGATTCAAAAGCTGGAGAAAAGTGTTGGTTTATAGTTTCTCTGCAGGGATGGGGATCTCTGTACTGGTGAAGCTTTAATAATGTTATTTTTCACTGTCTTGTAGTTTTTGCTGATTTGACAGATTCACACCCTCAAAGTAAAACCATTTATTCAGATAATTTCATTGCGGTTGAAGTAGGGATCTACAATTTTCTCAGTTGTATTAGTTATTTTTAGGGTGTGATTGAAACAGAGGATATTACTACCCTTTTGAACCTGGAGAGTCTCTCATGCGAATATTCTTGAGGAGAAATGTCTTAATAAAATGAATTTTTGTACTCTATGAACAGTTGTTTGTGGCAAGTTTTGTATTTTGCTTCCATATGTTCTTAAGAAAATTTTCTTACAACCAAGCGATGATGAATGGAATATGAATTTCTACGTTCTGTTCTTCATTTTTCTCTTTGGTTTGGTGGCATGTGGATGTGGTTGAAAGCTCATTGCATAAATAAGATCCATAAAAGTGCACATGGTGATGGTGGTAGATAAAACCCCAATTTTGTTTTCTGCATTTTCTTATCTATTTATTACGGCATTTACATGATTAAATGAATGAATGGCAAGAGCTGGGGGATCCTTCTGGTAGGGACGGATTATTTTTTGGTAACTGCTGGTGTTATTTATTTATTATGTCATTTTTGTCAGGACCCTTCATAGCCTTTTACGCCATGAGTTTTTAAGAGAATTATCAAGAAGTCTACTATATTTTTGGATCAAAATAAGATTTTGAAAATTTGTGGGCAAAAAATATTATCTGAGAATTTGTAAATATTGATATTGTCGTGGCCATTGGTTTTGGATATTGTAGATAATATCCAATAGCTTCATCACTTCTTGTTTTTTCTTTTTAATGTGTGATAGATTTTACAAAGGACAAACAATGGGCGTTTCAATTGTAATTAGATGTTCATATTTATATGACAGGGGATTGGATTGGAACGGATAGGAGGCTTCCATTTAATTTTAAATGAAAGAGTTTTAAGTCAGTATAGGCACAAAGGTTGAAATGGAAGTATAAAAGTTTTGGAACAAAAACAACTTATGGAATTACTTCAAGTTCAATATATTAAAGGAGTAGTTATTATATATATATGCTTAATGACCAGTTTGGATGGAGGGAGAGGGAGGGAGAGTAGAGTAGGACTAGTCGGAAATTAGACAATTTTTGGCCAATTTTACTCTACTCTCCCTCCATCCAAATTAGCCATAAGTAGCAGCCTCAAAATTCATCTCTTTCAAAATGTTAATGCACCTGAGTTGCAGGCCATTACTTGCATAATAATGTTATAAAATAAAACCTCGTCTGTAAAACCAATAAACAGAAAAATGCAGTGAATGGCTTTAGAAGTTGACACCTCCAGTCCTCCTTTAAGGTGATATGTGAGATTGCAGGTTGAAGTCTCTGAGTTAATTATTGCCTGCTTAGAAAAAAAAAAAAAAAAAAGAACCTACTTGGCAGAAAATGCCATTGAGGGTTATTGTTAATGATGTATGGGATTTTGGTCTAATTAAAGATAGTATGGTGCAATGCGGGTTCAAAACCCCAGGGCAACAAAAATTGTTTCCATAGTCCATTTTTCTGAGTCTCAGGCCAGCTTCAATCCTAAAGTCCTGTAAAAATCCTGGCTACATTTTTTGGAGGAGAATGACAATAGAGTTTATGCATTGTGCCTATATGAAAGGGGTTTCGGCTCCTCGAAGTACTAATGGGATGAACCTTCAGTTGGCTGGTTCAAGCTTAATACTGATGAATCTGCCTTGGGTTATCTTGGATTGGTTTATAGTGGCGGGGTTATCAGAGATGATGTGGGTAATCGGATCCAAGGATTTTCTACAAATACTGGGTTGACTTCTAACTTCCTCACTAAGTTCTGGGCTCTTAGAAATGAGTTATTAAACCTTTAGAGTTCAAATTTGTTAGAAATTGAATTGGATGCTAAAGTCATTGTAGATTTTTTGTTTATAGTGTGAAGGACACTAATGGTCCTATCTCTTCTCTTCTTGATGATTGCAGGCTATTGGTTTCTCAAATTTTCTGTTGGAGACCGTCTCAATGTTTCAGGGAGGCAAATTGTTGTGTTGATGTCTTAGCAAAAATTGGAGCCTCCCAAATTACTGATTTTGTGTCCTTTAGTGCTCCTCCACCCCAATTGGCTGGTGTTTTTCATTTTGACTAATATGAATTGTATTTTAACAGGCTTTGTCAGGAGTCCTTGTTACTCCCTTAGCTCTTGTTTTTTTTTTTTTTTTTTTTTTTTTTTTTTTTTTTTTTTTTTTTTTGAGATAGCAAATTAATAACTTGGGGCCATTTTTTTACTGTGGAACATTTCAAACCTCGGGTGAATTGGTGGTGCAAATTGTTTATTGTCAAGACGTTCAGGTGCAAAGTCGTTGCTTATATAGGACATGTTTATAAACATGGCCATCCAAGCCTCAATGAACTCTAAATAAAATGTTCTATGTTCCTCCATGTAAATGGCAGGCTACAAAAAATCTAAACCATCACCATAATATTGGTCCATTATTAAGGATATAACAATTTGAGTTAGTCGTTGTGATATTATGATTGAGAATGATGTGTCTTTGAGTCCCATCACAAAATCCGAGTATTCACTAACCTAATGTTGCATCATCTACACAAAATGTAAGTCAAAACCCACAGGTACAGGTTTTTTTTTTTTTTTTTTTGTTGTTGTTATTGTTTGACTTCTTGTTGTGAATAGAAATACAATTTAAGACAATGGATTTTATACCCCCTTCTAAAAAAAAAAAGAAAGAAAGAATTTTACAGCCATACTGGACATTCCTTGGGACTACCAAACTATGCTCAAATTGTTGTCAATTCTGATGTTAATGACTTGACAATTTGCAAAATCTTACTGAAATATGAATGAAGTTGTCACTTCTTGAGACAACTTTATAGCTATTTTACAGTGCACCAAGTACTTATGGGGAGAAATGGAATACATTCATATATTGCATTGTACTATTCAACCTTTTCTAATTGATGATTAATCAAGAATATTGTTTCTTCGGATTATTTTATTTTATTTTATTTAGTTTTTAAATTTGATTTTATATATATGAAGAAAAGATTGCCAATTTAATTAATTCTTAATGAGATACATCCTGCTCAAGAATACATTCTAGGCCATTGGGTGTTTCCTCAATCCAAACCATCTGAGACTCAGTTCTGTTGGCAATGTGTTTTTACACTCACCCCACATTAGAACTTTCACCTTTTTTTTTAAAATCATAAATAATAGGCACAAGGTAAAGAGGTGACTTCCTAGAAATTGGAATACCGACATTCTCTTCCAAGCTAATATCTTCCCTCTTCATCCCATTCGGCACTTCCCAATCAAAACGGTACAAAAGGTTCGCCAATGTAACCATGACAGTAGTAGATCCCATTGAAATTCCAGGACACATCCTCCTACCAGACCCAAATGGTATGAGTTCAAAATTGTGACCCATAAAGTCGATGACATTGTCCGCAAACCTCTCAGGATAAAACTCATTTGTATTCTTCCAACTGTTTGGATTTCTCCCAATAGCCCAAGCATTAATCAAGTTTCTTGCTTTTGGGTTGATGTCATAATCAGCTAACTTAAAATGTGACATTGCCTCACAAGTCACAAGGAAGTAAACCAATTGGAGGGTGCAATCGTAGAGTTTCCTTCACCACCATTTTCAAGTACCCAAGCTTTTCTAACTCACTTTCATTGACGTTTGGCTTCCTTCCAACACAACTTCTAATTTCTTTTTAGACTTTCTTGAGTTCTTCATCACTCTTGGATTTTTAACAAGCTGTGTCTTTGCCCACACAATAGCAACATCAGGGCCGGCCCAAGCATTTTGGAGGCTCAAGCGTTTTGGAGTTCTTAGGCAAAATCTTCAAATGAGGCCTTTATGTTATCACTTAAATAAGGAGTATTTAACTTGCATTTTATATAATAATTTTTTAAAATCTATTCTCTTTACATTTTAATATGATTTTTATAGAGAAAATACTAAAATTATAACAAATTTTACTACAAACTGGAGTTTTAATGAATGTTATTAAAGACATGAGACTTACAAAAATACTAGAAATATTATAAAATTTATAATATGAGAATTACAAAGATATATCATCAATCACAAATATTCATTCAAAAATGCATTCAATAGCGTAAGGATCGATTTGGTTTTTAGCCCAAGTGATGGATGAACTCGGACTCAAAAAGTCTAAAACAATGAATTTGTAGAGAGTGAGTTGGAAAATTGGGTTAGAATGAGTTGGATGACAGATAGAGTGGGTCCAAATGACAAGAACAGAAAGATAGATTGATTTAAATTGAAGAAAATCGTCCTTGGCAAAGTCCGAGGAGATCGGTTTTTTGTATATTTCTCTTAAGTTTGATTACAAATTTGGTTCTTGATTGCTACAGTGTTTCTATTTTGATTTCTCAATCCATTTTTCATGAAAGGTCTTTTCTATTATATAGTTCTCTTTAGATGATCTTGGCCCTCCACTTGTTGACTATCCAAGTTTTTACTTGAGTGCTTGTTCCATCGACCACCCTCTCGGGTCCTTAGTGCGTTGGGGTAGCCAATATGTCTTCTCCACATTAATGCAGCCAGAATGTTAGCTGCAGAGCATTCAATGCAGTGATAGCATCTATTTCCTTAGATATTTTAGGACTCCCCCCTTGTCCCATGTTTCTGCAATGTTTACCCATACCATTGGAACTTCTTAGAACATTCCCGTAGAGACAATGAGACCACCTTTACGGATCTCGGCTTTGGTTGGCCAAGGAGGCATTCTTCCTCGGCTCAACCTCCTAGGCCATTATGATCAAAATTAACTTCTTCATTTACTAACACGAGCTCCTTTGACGCTGTTCACCCTTCCTTGGATGACCCCTTATCCTCGGCTTGGGCCTCGGGTCCAATATAAACATTGATAGTAAGCTCCTGGGCCTATACCTCTACAAATAGTTTGTTGAAATCTACCTATCATAGTCATTATCACATCAAATTATAAAAGTTATGAAAATGACCATGCACCCTTAGTGCGAGTGATCACTCCACAAGTATAAGTTCTTGTGGGGTATGGGTGGCAATGACTGAGATTTAAGTCTCTAGAAGAGAGTTTCATACACATATGCACTTAGATTATGTTAGAGTAGATTTTTTATCTTGTATAAAAATAATTAAATAAATAAAAGTTATGTAGTAAAATTTATAGAATTTTTAACATTTTTCTATTTGAATTACTTGTGATTAGTGACATATCTATTTGTAAGACCTATTTATTTAAATTTGTCTTATTTCTATCTCTAGCATTACTTAATTCTTTGAGCCTTTTTAATAGTAAAAAAAATGTAACTAAATGTTTTAATATCTCCCAAAAATATTTATATATAAAAAATAAAAAAATAAAAAATTTGCCCCCAAATTTGGAGCCTTCTCTAGTAAGGGGGCCTAGGCAATGACCTAATTGGCCTAAGCCTAGGGTTGGCACTGAGCAACATAAGTTGTGTTTGTTCCATCGAGAAGAATGTCCTATATATACACACACACACAAAAACACAAATTACCGAATTAGATTTGCATGGCATATGCAACTTATACATGTATACATTTTTTTTTTTTTAATATCAATGGACAGGATAGAAAAAAAAGTGTTGGGAATAGAAAAAATTAGGTTAAAATGAAAATTTCATTCAATTAATTCTTATTATTTTACTTTAGTTCAATTATGTTCTCTAACTTTCAAAGTTATTCATTTCAGATATTCTATTAAATTTTGTCAAAGTAGTAGTCGTTAATTTTAATTTATTTATTTTTCAATTTTTTCTAATTAAAAATTCAGAAAAATAATATATATATATATTTTACAAAAAAGAAGTTCAAAAAAGCTAATATCATATATCAGTCTATTCTTTAGATATCCTATCTAAATTTCAGCTTTTGGTCAACTTAACCATCTCAACAAACGGTATCAAATATACCGTATCCTTCCATTTCTTTTCGTCACGTGAGGAAACTCAATGATTTAGTAAGGGCCAATTTGGATGGAGGTCTAATTTTTGTTCAACTCTATTCTACTTCCACTATCCCCTCTTCCAACCAAATATGTGGAGTTCTATTTTTTTGGCTTCATGGGTCAATTTGTAAAATTCTCTTCATATATCTCTCTCTTTGTTTTCTTCGTTTTAGACTCTCTTGTCTTTACTGGGTTTTTTTTTTTTTTGGGTCAATTTCTCAACATAAAATGGGCTAATGCGTAGACCTGTGTGCGCAGTGGGTGTCAAATTTTCAAACTTATTTTTGTGAAGTTTTATTAAATTTTGTGGGCTTATGATTTGTGGTTGTTTGGGCTCATTCAGTTTTTTTGGGTTGGGTTTGATTTGTGATGTCATTTGGGCTAGATTTTGGTACAAGAGTCAAGATTTTGAAGGAAGGGGCGCCAAGATTTTAGAGGTAATGAGGCCAGGTTCTATTTTCTTAAACCCAAACTTCAATTAAGCCCAAAAATATATAGGATTTTTTTTTCAAACCCCCAGCCTCGGGGGTGGGGTGTGTAATGGCTCTTATGTGGTTTTGTCCCTGTTCATAGGCATAGGGATCTCTCTTTCTCTCTTAAAATATGTTTTTTTTTTTTAAATTTTTTTAATTAAAAAAATTGACAAAATTTATAATTAATAGCAACTAGCCCCAACTACTTGACAGAACTTAAATGAAGACCTAAATTAAATAATTTTAAAAGTTAGAGGACTGAATTGAACAAAAAATAAAGTTAGAGAACTCAATTGAATTTTAGACAATTAAGAATATAATTTGCATCTTAGTAAAAAATTTAACAAGGAGGTCATTATTGCTAAGTATTTGTCAAACTTTATTTGTTATATGATAAATAGTGATTTTCTTATTGATAGATCAAACAGGAATGGATAGTTTATATATATAAAGATAATACTCTATGTTAAGTTGGTATGATACATTTAAAAAAAAGCAATTATGGAAATTTAAAAAAAAAAATTTAAAGTGGCCCTAACCCTAAATTTTAATTGATTATAATATTCCATTAAAAAAAATAGAGGGAAACAAGACCCATGGCTAACCAAGAGAACTGCTTTGATGTGTTCTTTTGTTGGAATGAAATGAGTTTTTTCATCCTTTAAAATCTTTAGCATAACATCAACAATGTCTTCTTGCTCTAACTTTGGCCTGGCTGGATCAAGATGTTCATCAAGCAACCTTTCGTATAACGAATCAAATCTATGATAACATTTTTCAATCCGCCGTGGAAGTCCCATTATTGCATCTACAATCCCCCCCGAGCCATGGAAGAATGTCCACAGTCGAAATTGTGCCTAATATTTGCATGGCTTCTTCACTGAGCTTTTTAAGCTTACCTCCCTCAATTTCTTCATAATCTCTAGTTCTCTACTGAATGCTATGTGATATATGATGGAGTATGTTAAAGTAAGTGCCTTCTCACCGAGATCAATTAAGTTTGGCGAATTCTCGAGCGATGGAGTCAATCGAGTGACATTGCCTTTTCTTGTGCACTTAAAGGATTGCATCTTACTTTTAGACTTTTAGCGAAAAGCTCCATCATGAAAAGTTTACGCATTTGTCTCCATGAATCTTTGTAGGAAGAAAATGCAATGGTTAAAAAATTGTAAGTGAGCTTCTTTTGGGCGTGTAATTTAGGCTCGTGCAACACTCAACATCATGGTTCTTTAACACCTCTTTGGCCATTTGTGGGGATGAGATGACAATCGACAAGAACTTGGTTTTGACCTAGTTGTAAGTGCATGGCAGGTCTGTATTTTTTAGAGAGATTCCATAGGGAATGGTGATTGCCGTTTCCAATTTGATGAAGAGGTTGCCAATGATGGGAAGCTTTGAAGGGCCTGGGGGAAGGTTGGCTGCTTTCTTCACTTTCCTTTGTTTCAAAAGAAATGACAAAGAGAGGATGAGAATGAGTACAAGAAAGATGGTTGGAACCCAACGTAATGAGAGAAAGAACAGATTCATGTTTTTGTTTGGTGATGTAGGAAAAACTATTGTGTGTTAAAAAATTACGCAAGTATGTGAGGTTGCATGTTGGCTTGAACAAGGGGGACTATTTAGATGGAGATGGTGTGAGATTTGAGAATATAATAGCTACTATTTCTATGGTTGGACTATTGTTTAAGTTTAGGTTCTTTAAAGGCTTTTCTTTTTGCATAATTTTTTTCTTTCTTAGATAATTGTAATGAATAAGAGAGAGAAAATGCTCTGGAATTAAATAATTTAGTAAGCAATAAATGTGCAATAATACCATACATTTATTAGAATCCAACAATGATTCCTAATGGCATTTTGGACATTTTATAATAGATTATTTTAAGAAAATTTTAATATCACTTTTATTAGAAATATAAAAAATTGTCAAAAAAATCCATTATTTTTTTTTCCATAAAATTTTTCTAAAAGTACTTAAACCAATGCTCTTAGGGTATTTGTTAACATTTCCATATATAAAATAGGAAAAAATTAACAAATGCTCAAGGGCATAAGTTTATGAACTATTTTTAGAAATATTTTGTGGAAAAATGATAAAACAATTTTTATATTTCACATGAGAGTAGTGTCAAAACTTTTTAAAAATAGTTTATTAATAATTACCCTAAAGCCACTCTTAAAAATAAAAGATGGGTTAAATGAGATTTAATAGTTAAAAATAGTCAACGGTGACATTAGCAAAATTTATTTAAGGTTTTTTTTTTTTTTTTTTCTCACCTTATTTATTTCAACCATTGATTTCTCTCACTTTACTTATTCATTAAGTCAAAATGAGAAAAATTTCCTTGGATCATTTTGGTAGAATTTATTATTATTATTTAATTTCACCCTTCTTGCTATGGAGACTTATGGCATAACATCACAGTGCTTCCATTTCCTCACTTGTGTTGCATTTACGTACATATATATTGATGTTAATGGGATTTATTTGAAACAAGGGGTAGGCAGGGGATTGGTGCCATCATTTGAAATAGTGCCGATGAGGTGCTTGTTGGAATATCCAAGAGAATAAATGTGTTTTAAACTCATAAACGGATGGGCATGGCTACTGTGCTAGGTGTTGTTAAGTGAAAACTGAAAATGATCAATGGGTGGTATGTAGTAATGTGGATGCTCTTAATGGCGGATATATTTCTGTGAGTGAAGAAGGGTTACTGTTAATGGATGTTAGCTATTGCTTTTATTGTAAAAAAAAGAAAAAGGAAATCAAACCAAATCTTTATCAAATTGTATATGGATTATGCATAAGATAGAAACTATCACAACCTTATACGAATAGAATTTGTTTGTAATTCTAATTCACCTTCTCTGCAAATTCATCTTCTCTCTCGATTGTTCTCTCTCTTCTCACTCTAAACGTTTAGGAAGTTAGTAGTACAAAAAGAGAAGAAGTTAGTAATAAATATTGAATGATATATATATCAAAATAAATAAATATTGCATAATATTCTCTCTCTAAACGTTCAAAGAGATCTATCAAAAAAATAAATAACGTTTAACGAGGTTGTAATAAATGAGGTGAGAGAAAAAATGCCCTTAATTAAATTTTCATGGTGCGGCCATTGACTATTTTTAATTGTTAGATTTCATAAAAATTAAAAGCGTGTTTGGTAAATGTATTTAAATATATATATATATATATATATTGGCAATCCATAAAACAAGCATAAAATAATTATTTCTTAATACATTGCAATACAATTTATTTATTAGAGAGAACACAACCTTCTTTTAAATTTTGAAAATCATCAATTATTATATTTGTATTATCAACAAATAAACAAATACTTGAACGAACAAAAACAGGTAAATACTGACAAAATACATACTATGTAGACACCTCAGCACTACAATTCACACTACAATCAACTGATTTTATGAAATTTTAGCAACTAACCATTCAAAGTTCAAACCAATTCCATTTTAAAAGGCACCATGTACTGTCACCCAAAACAATAAAATAAAGTAAGACAATCTACTACCGTAAGTTACTACACCAATTCCACTTTAACAGCCAACTATATATATTATAATAAAAAATGAGTCATGCTAACGAGTGTTTTTAGAACATTGATTAACAATTCATTTTAGGAAAGTTGTCAAAAAAGATGTCAAAACTGTCTAAACATTAATTACTTTTTTTTCTTCATAAAAATTTTCTTTAAATGGATTATTAACTAATGTCCTAAGGGCAATCGTTAGCATTTTCCTAAAAAAATACAACTATTTGTCTATTTCTATTTATGTCTTATATATGTATGTGTGTTTATTGGTTAAAATTCATATAATTTGGTAAAAATATTCAAAATTAATTAGCACATATCTCACTTAATATGCTATTTTCTATCTAACATATTAGCTCATTAATAATAATAAATTGATATACTTGGATGATATAACAATCACAACATGTTGTTTTTTATCTTTGATAAATGGCAATAATAGAAAAAATTGAATAGACAAATTGTGCACTCAATTGACCACGTGGGTGTAGTGGCGGATTTTCAATTTGTCATGCAGGGGCACACTTGGCAAAATAAAAAAGGAATAGATTTGAGGATGTTTTGGACAACAAAATTAGAAGATGGTGGTTAATATTAGAGAAAAGTGAGTGATGATATGAGCTATTTGTTTTAGATAGATTATTGGTTAAAATGCAAATTGCATTTTATAAGTTTGACTGAAATTTATTTTAATTCTCTAATTTTGCTTTCATTCAATTGAGTCATCTAAGTTTCTTATTTAATTAATTTAGTCATTCTGTCTGATTTCATCAAAAAATGCTATTAAATTTGAAACTTAGAGGACACAATTGAACAAAAATAAAATTAGAGGACTGAAATGAATTTTAGTCAGATTTTGAAGATAGATTTTGCATTTTAGTCTAAATAATTTTATCAATGAATTTTTATTTTTTGGCCGAAATTTGATATTTTCTCCTATATGACATCCTGAATAGCTAGCTAGTATTTTAAACTAACATGGAATTGAATTCACAAAAAAAAAAAGAAAAAAAAAAAGCGAAATTGAAGTGTTTTTGTACTAATTTAAGTACCAAAGAATCGAGGTAATGTGCAAAACAACAATGCAAAAGAATTGTATATAGTTAGTTAGGCAACGTTTGAAACAATAAGGAAAAGTAGCATCTCGAGATCCATATTACAAAAAGTCCCCATAGATCTCGAGTCTTTAAGACTTGAGTTTCATGCGAAAAAATTTCACCTATAGTGGCGTTTTTAAGCCTTTCAGTGACGTTTTAAAGCCCTATAGCGGCGTTTTCCTGGAAATTTTTTTTCTTAAGTACAGATTTATGGAGTCCTATAGTGGCGTTTTTAAGCCCTATAGTGACGTTTTATAGACCTATAGCGGCGTTTTTATTTAATTTATAGAAATCGAGTCTTTAAAACTCGATTTTCAGCTTAATTTTTTTCCACTTTAAACTAATCCACATACAAATCGAGACTTAAAAACTCGATTTTTATCTTGGAACTCGAGTTTTAGACACTCGAGATGCTAGTTTTCAATATTGTTTTTAAACGTGACAATTAACTAATTTTTTCAATATTTATTGTTATTTAGAAAAAAAATTCACCAGAAACTGGTTGATAGAGTATGTAATTGACTCTTTTGATGGGATCAAACCCTTATGAGGGAAAGCAAGAAGGTCCACCCAGTTGTAACGTGTAAGCCCGGCCCCCTAGCCAAAGCCCAATTGGTCTAATTAAGGTTACTCAAAATCCATTGTGATAACCAACCAAATCTTGCTTTCTTTTTAGAGTGTACATTTAAGGTGGAGGTCGTCACACCTCGCACCTAGAACTAAAATTCTTTAATATTTCACCCATGAGTGTTTATGTAATGGGCAATTTTACGTTGGTATTTTTTTTTTTTTTTTTTTTTGGTGGAGAATGTTTGTACGTTGAATTTGAATGGACTTAATTGGTAGACCGAAATTATTGGTAGTTTTTGTGAAGATTTGTGACCTGTGTTTTTTGTTTTGATAAAAGTCGTTTTAACTAGTGAAATTTGTGAAATTTACAAAGCAAATAACTCTTAACTAGAGGAAAATAAGGATTACAAAAATTTTTATATTAGCTGAAAGATGATAAATTTTGAACGCAAGTGGATTTTGCCATTTGGGTGTGTGACAGAGTGTGAGGAATTTCATTGCAAACTCAAAAAAAGAAAAGAAAACAAAAAGCTATGATAATCCAATCAGACTGCTTTATTGCAATAATATTATACATACATACATACATTATATTCATAGATGGCGTTGGGTACTTCCAACCATGCCTATATAAACTAAATTTTATTCTCCAAATTTCTTAGTAAACAAAAATACAAACTGACACACATTCTAGATGCAATAGCTCTAAGCTCGGCTATATTTTTTTTTTAGTACTTCCTTACTTATAAGACTCAGTAAATAATATGACCCTATAATTGCAATGATTACAACGAAGAATACTATGAAGACAATAATTGGTGAAAAAATATAAACTGTTGCGTACTGGTCTGAACCCTGGACTATGGTCCCCAATGAACAAGAATAGCTGAGAAAGAGGACTAGAGAGACTACAGGTAAAATGTTACCAATGCCTTCGCCTGGTGGAACCAAGACAACCATTACTACGATTGAGATATAAAATATAAGAGAATTACACCACACGAAAATCATAAAACGGTATGTGTTCCAAGTAATGGCTGACCCTGCTCTATGTGGTGCCGTGATATTCAATTTGTACAGATCATCTGCGCTACGTTGGGGTACATCTGTCGTATTGGATTTGAACAGATCATCTTGCCAAAGTCCCCCAGGAGGGGTGATTGCCGCTTGATAGGTCACTGTTACAAGCAGTGCAACAACCACCAGCAACGCATTGCGCTTTTCGTCTGATATGCTCTTCGACACTTGATTACCAATAAATATTATTTTTACTACCTTACAAATTCCGGGCATCCTTAGATACTGTGCATAAGAAGAAGTAACAGTAGGAAGAGATGAAGCTGTTAAAGCTCCAGCACTCTCTAGTATAACCCTCATCTCGCTGTTGTCTACTCCTTGACTTCGTTGTCCTTCCAAGATGTCCAACGCTGTTTGACCCGCTAAATTCTTCTCGTTTATGTTCACAAATCTCCCACCCCAATCTAGTAAGTGAGACACAGCCTGCACGCATAATGTAGTGATACAATACTGTCACAAATCTCATCATCTATGTAAAATATTACTCATGAACAGTCTCAACCGCCATCCCTTTTCTTTGAGATCAAGGACATTGACGTATGAACTATAGAATAGATCCTATTTAAGTAAGGTCGTCCGTCTTCCCTTTTCTTATTCTAAATTCATAAGACCTCTCTCTTAAATCATGTTTTATTACTTCTAATTTGCAAAGCCAATAAATCCTTAAAAGATAAGATAACTTTTTTATATGTTCCCAGAGAGTAGAGACGGAATTATATATAGACCAAGGGAACTAGCTAGGGAGGCCATGACCCTCTAATTTTTTTTTTTTTAAAAATTAAATAATATATTTAGATTTAAAATCTTGAAAAAAAAAATCTTGGCCTCCAAAATATTCAGAAAAAAAAAATGGTCATCTAGCTAATTCTTAAGGTAGATGATCCTTGTAAAAAAAATTATGTAACAAATCTAAATATGTTGTTAGTACCAAAATTGTATCATTTTTTTTAATATTTAAATTTCTGTGCTTGGCCTTTTTTATTTTTTATTTTTTTAAATGACTATATTTGATACTTTACCATTTGCTATTATGTTGCTGTTTGACTCCATCTAACCAATTCATTTTCAAGTTCTCCTTTTTTTTTTTTTTATTATTATTTATTAAAACTTTGTAACACTAATTATTTTTTTAGTTAAAATAATTTATAAAATATATTAAGATAATAAATATAATTTTTATTTGATTTTTGAATCACAATATTTGTGTATTCTAACCATAAATGTTGTATGAAAGATTTTTTTTTTTCAAGACTGATCTTGTACACTAAGAAGGAAATTATTATGCATTTTAGTGTAATAGAAAATTGATGTCTTGTTTTGTTTTAGTTTTAGTTTTTTTTTTCTTCAATGGTTGGGAGAAAGATAATTTCAACTCCGAATATCCCATTTGAAAACACAACAAGGTGCCAACCAATAATTGAGTTACAGGCAAGAAAGTTAATTTCAATCACCGAGACTGTATCGGTTTAGTAAGTGAAACGTAATATTTCATACCCCAAAGATACCATTTCGAAATTACTGTTATTTTATAAAGAGTTTAAATTTAATAATATAGTGTAAAACTCATGTTAATACAAGTCAAAGTGCACACAATTTATTAAAAGTATTTATAAATCATAAAACATCTCTTTTAAATATATACATATATAATTTAAAAAACTCATTTAAATATCTTTGATCCTTAAGTTTTAGTTAAAATGCTATTTTTCAAAATTCATAATACATTGATATTATTTTTAATTATTATTGATAATAATACAAAGTTTTTTTAGATGACGCATGGTAGTAGGTTTTCTTATTTATTATTATTATTATTATAAATTCATTAGATATTGATATATTTGGTGTACCATAGTTGAAGTTAAAAATAAAATACATAAATTAAAAATAAATAAAATACTTAATAAAAGGAAGTTAAGGTTGAATTAATCTTCACATGGATGTTAA
Source organism: Quercus dentata (assembly GCA_028216015.1). Classification (NCBI taxonomy): domain Eukaryota; kingdom Viridiplantae; phylum Streptophyta; class Magnoliopsida; order Fagales; family Fagaceae; genus Quercus; species Quercus dentata. The sequence goes on from CP116444.1 coordinate 9,564,287, forward strand.
ACATGAAAAACAATAAAAGAAAATTATTATTTTATTCAAATAAATTAGTAATAAAGAGGCTGAAGTTGGAACTTGAAATTTATGAATAGTAAAAGTTGGGTAAAGCTGTCAAGCACCTAAACAAGAAGGACAAAATAAAAGAAACTGAAAAGCTAAACTAAAACAAAACAAAAGCCAAGAAAGAGGTTTTGGGTTATTTAACGAAGAAGATGAAGTGGGAGGAGAAGGAGATCAACGAAATGGAACTCTAGCAACGTAGCGGTGATTTTTTAGCGGTGACAAAGAAGATAGTGAGAGATCGTAAGTTAATATGTAACTGAAAGAGGGGAGAGAGATATTGGATTTGAAAATTTTTCTTTCTTTTTTATCTGAAAATCATGTTCCGGTCCGGTATGATTTTTCCGGCCGAAATATGATATTTCGTCCGGTATAGCCGAACAACCTAGTATAACCGATATTTGAACCGAAACGAAACATAAGTGTTTCGGTACCGTTTTAAGCTCTGGTAGGGAATATACCGAACAAGACGGCATGCGGTACCAACTTCATTGGTTTTACAAGAATTTTTAACAAAAAGTTGAGTTGAAATGTATTAAGAAATTGTTATTTTGTATTTTATTTATTCATATATTTTTAATACTAAGTAGATGTTTGTTGGTTTTTTCTATTTGAAGTAGATGTTAGTTTGGAATTAAAAATCATAACTAAGGAAATGAGAGAGCTTGCCTGTGTTTGATTTCCAGATACTGCAATGTGCAGTACAGTATTGCCTTCCACATCCTTCTGCTCCAGGATTTTACGCCAATAACGCCACTCCCTTAGGAGCCATCCCACCAAGAATTTAAAAGCCTCCAAATTGTTGTTTTTGAGGGCAATATGAAGAGCGGTCTCATTTCGTGTTGTCACATCTGTAATAGAATCAGGACAGAATGATAAAAAATTTTCTAATAAAGCAAGGTAATCTTTTGTTGTTGCTGCGTAATGCAAAGGAGTCATACACTCCCTTCCTTTGACACGAACAAGGTCCGCATTGTGTTGTAGAAGCTGGCGCACCATCTCTGTATACCCATTCAGTAGAGCAAGGTGAATGGGGGTATGCCCTTTTGGATTTGGCTTGCTTATAAAAGAGGGCTTTAATTTCATCATCTCAATGGAAAATGGGATGTGCCCAGCAGATGCTGATATGTGTAAAGGAGTCTCAACAAATGGGGACTCATCGATGGGCTCCAAAAGTTTTACATCCTCCTGAATTATGTTGTAAAAGGCATCAATATCTCCATCTTGAGCAGCTTTATTCAACCTCTGAATTCTGTCACCCATTCTCGAGAAGGTTATTTAGGCTTTTCCTTGGTATGAACTTGATGATGCGTAACTTAAATATATAGTGCCGCGTACAACAAAGCTGGTAGTGCTCTTTACCTTTTCTTTATTAAAAAGATTATTATTATTATTTAATATATATATATATTTTTAAAGTTTTTGGGAGAGGGAAATTGGTAGTACCTACCGCCTAATCCTTTTGATTGGGACAATGGGACGTCTTCAGAAAGTCACATAATTAGAACTTTTAGTGCTTTTTTTTTTTTTTTTTTTTTTTTTTTTTTTCTTCAAGATAATTTGATAGATAAATGTAGGGACATTTGAATTCTGGACTTTTAGTTGAAAATATCAAAAAAAAAATATATATATATATTAGTTGAATTATATTACTTTTAAGGTCTGTTTGAGATCTGTTTATTTTGCTGAAACTGAAATTTTTTTGCTGAAAGTACTATAAATAAAGATAAAAGTTAATTGAAATAGTACAATGAGATCCATAAATAGTATCAAAAAGTGCATCGGGACCCATAAATAATAGCAAAAATAAACTGAATAGTAAAACAAGTTAGCAAAAATAATCTTGCCAAACAGGCACTTAATATAGCATTCATTGTGTTTTAGATTCTTATTCTAGAAAGTTTTGGTTGGTTTTGAAAATTTTTTTCTTTTTGATTTAGTGTTCATTTGGCAAAAATTATTTTTGTTAATTTATTTTATTATTTAGTTTATTTTTGTTACTATTCATGAGTCCCACTGTACTTTTTGATATTATTCATGAGTTTCATTGTATTATTTTAACTAACTTTTACTTGTGTATTTGGCTCTAAATTAAAAAAACCAGTTTATTTTACTATTCAGCTTATTTTTGTTACTATTCATAGGCCCCATTGCACTTTTTGGTACTATTTATGGGTTTTGATGGGAATGACGATACTACATCCCACGGACGAAGATAACATTAATGACGAAGGAAGCATCCTTGACGAAGTCATCGGGAACAACGAAGAAAGCTATCATCACCGACGAAGGCAGGGAGTCATTCAATGCGATCAATCAATGACCTGAACAGTTATGAAACCAACCAAGCGGACCGTTGGGAACCTCTTAAAAGTCTTATTATTGGACCATGGGTGTTACTCGAGGAAGCATTAACAACCCCAACGGCTAGCCCCTAAGGCCGCAGGTATAAAGCTCTTACACAATCAACAGAAGGTACGATATATGCACTGATACTTTGAGAGTACATTCTGATTCTTTACTTTGTTTGATCATTATCCTAACTTTGGCATCGGAGACGTTGTGGCGGGCACCACACCGGTGACCCTCATCGAGCATACCCTCGCACACCACAAGGGATTCCATTTGCCTACTCTTCTTGACGAGCTTGTGTTCCATCGGTTTGGCGTCGTCTATGGGAACGAGTTTTCAGATTCATATTTGAAAACGTAGTTTCCATTAATTCTCTATATCCAAATGTAATCCAACCCAAATTCAGCAGCCTTGGCCCAGCAAGTTCAAGCCCTTGCAGCCACCATTGAAGAACTTACCAAACAAAATCAAGAGCTCAAGCTACGACTCTAGCAGAGTTCAAGAGGCCTAACAGGGCGAAAGCCGGTCCAAGGGTAACCTGGAGGGAGAAGGGGATAGCCACAAGAGAGGTACCCCCAAAGGCCAGCTACCCTGCATTTAACAGACCGAGATCTTCTTCGAGAAATGAGGAAAGAGATGGACGAACTAAGGAGCGCCATCAAAGAGAAAACGGACCGGAGTGTGGACAAAATGGTAAGGGCTACGGATTCACCCTTCACCGCAGCGGTGCTTGAGTGCCCGTACCGTCAAAATTCCGTTTACCTCAACTAGAGCCATTCAACGGACTCAAGGACCCTCAGGATCATCTTAATACCTTTAAGACGACTCAGGGTCTTCAACAACCACCTGACGAGATACTGTGTCGCTCCTTCCCAACCACTCTCAAAGGAGCCGCAAGAGAATGGTTCACGAAGTTGCGGACCTCGTCCATAGACAACTTCGAGCAATTAAGCAGTGCCTTCTTACACCATTTCATAGGGGGGCAACGTCCAAAAAGGCCGGTAGACTACTTACTTACTGTAAAGCGGGGAGAGAAGGAAACTCTGAGGTCATATGTCAAACGATTCACTCGGGAGACTTTGGAGGTGGACGAAGCCGATGACAAGGTGCGGCTGACGACCTTTAAAGCGGGGCTGAGGTCTAGAGATCTTGTGGCCTCCCTCGCTAAGAATCCACCAAAGACGATGGTAGAAATGCTCCTAAAGGCACAGAAATACATGAATGCTCAAGACGCTTTAGCTGCCATAAAGGATACCGAGAAGCCAGGCGACATGGTAAGAAGGGAAGACGATCGTAGGGGGCGGAAGAGAGATCGACCAGATCGTCGGAACAACGACAGGAATAAGAGGAAAGATGATAAAAATCCTCGGACGGTAAGATTTACTCCTCTGGTCATGCCTGTTGACAAGATTTTCACACAGATCAAGGACGAGCATTATCTCAAATGGCCCAGACCATTGCACTCGGCTCCTAATGTCCGTGACAAGAACAAGTACTGCCGGTTCCACAAGGATCACGGCCACAACACCGAAAATTGCAGGGACCTGAAGGAGCGGATAGAGGAGTTAATACGGAAAGGGAAGTTCACAAAATACGTGAAGAAAGGAGAGTATAGCAAGTCCGAAAACGGCACGACGTAACCCAAAGACGAATCGTTCTCCCGGGATGACGATCGTTCATCCCATCCTCCAAACAAAGTGATCGGGGAGATCAACACGATCACAGGAGGGCCGTTCCCAGGAGGGTCGTTTAAGTCACTTAAAAAGGCATACCAGAGACAAATTAACAACGTCCACATAGTACCCCTATCCAAGCACCGACGAACATACGAAGACATGTCTTTCAATGAGGGAGATGCCATGGGAGTAAAGCAACCCCATAACGATCCCTTGGTCATAATGTTAAATATAGAAGGGTTCAATACCAAAAGAATCCTCGTCGATAATGGCAGCTCTGCGGACATCATCTACCTCCCAACCTTCCAAAGAATGAGACTAGATCCAAAAAGGTTACGCCCTTTTGACTTTCCACTCGTCGGCTTCAATGGAGATAGGGTCTACCCCCGAGGTATAGTGACATTGACGGTGACGGCGGGGACCTACCCGATCAGATTGACTCGGCAAGTAGATTTCTTGGTGGTGGACTGTCCCTCATCCTACAATGTCATCGTTGGAAGACCCACTCTCAATAAGTGGAAGGCGGCAACGTCAACTTCATGTTTGAAGGTAAAGTTCCCAACAGATAATGGTGTCGGTGAAGTGAAAGGAGATCAAGTCCTGGCAAGAGAATGCTACCAAGCCGTCCTGGCTGGGAAGGAGAACCATTCCTAGATGATTGAGGAGAAGGAAGAAGATAGGATAGAGGCCCCGGAGACGGTGGAGTTGGTAAAAGGAGCGGTGAACAAGACGACCAAGATAGGAACGACGTTGAGCCCCAAGATGATAACAAAACTTATAAAGTTCCTCAAAGAGAATCTAGACGTCTTCGCATGGAGTCACGAGGACATGCCGGGCATATCTCCAGAAGTCATCCAGCATAAGTTGAATGTAGACCCAGAATGGAGACCCGTCCAGCAACGACGAAGAACCTTCGCTCCGAGCGAGATCGAGGCAGTTGTAGAGGAAGTTACCAAACTCCCGACGGCAGGGTTCATCCGGGAGGTGTATTATCCTGAATGGCTGGCAAATGTAGTCCTAGTGAAGAAAGCAAACGGGAAGTGGAGGATGTGCGTAGACTTCACCGACTTGAACAAGGCATGCCCAAAGGACAGCTTCCCCCTACCCGGGATAGACCGGCTCGTGGACTCTACAAATGCCGGACACAAATTATCGACATTCATGGACGCCTTCTCGGGATACAACCAGATAAGGATGGTTGAAGAAGACCAGGAGAAGACCACTTTCATCACAAGTCAAGGACTCTCTTTTATTACAGGGTGATGCCATTTGGGCTGAAGAATGCCGGGGCTACGTGCCGGAGGTTGGTGAACAAAATGTTCAGCCAATAAATTGGCGAGAACATGGAAGTGTACGTGGACGATATGCTCATCAAGAGCAAAGAAGAGCTCGCACACCTGGACGACTTGAAGGAGACATTTACAACCCTCAAAGCACACCGGATGAGATTGAATCCAAGTAAGTGTGTCTTTGGGGTTGCTTCGGGAAAAAAATTCACGGGATTCATGGTGTCCCAAAGAGGAATAGAAGCAAACTCGGAAAAAGTGCAAGCCATCATCAACATAACGTCCCCCAGGACCATCAAGGAAGTTCAAAAACTCACCAGAAGGATAGCGGCTTTAAATAGGTTCGTCTCTAGGGCCACAGACAAATGCCTACCCTTCTTTAAGACCTTGAAGCAGGCCTTTGCTTGGGCAGACGAGTGCGAAGCGGCTTTCCAAGAACTCAAGCAATATCCGAGCGATCCGCCTCTTCTAAGCCCATCCAAAGAAGGAGAAAACCTATACCTGTACTTGGCGGTGTCAACCTCGGCGGTGAGTGCAACTTTGATTAGAGAAGAAGGCAAGAAGCAACTCCCGGTTTACTACATCAGCCAAGCCTTCCAAGCAAATGAGTTCGAGATACCCAAGGATCGAAAAAGTTGCGTTTGCACTAATAGTAGCCTCGCGCAAGCTCAGGAAATATTTCCGGTCAAATCCTATCCCCGTGATGACGGATCAACCAATCAAGAAATCAATGAACAAACCAAAAGCGGCAGGAGAATGGTCCAAAGGCAATTGAACTTAGTCAATTTGACATCGAGTACCATCCAAGAACTGCTATCAAGGCGCAAGCTCTGGCCGACTTCATCGCTGAATTCACTCTCCCAAACGAAGATGGAATCCCGGACGGAGTTGATAAATGGACCATACAGACAGATGGTTCGTCGGCCAAAAAGAAGGGGGGAGTAGGGGTCGTTATAACCACCCCCGACGGAGAAGTGATGAAATATGGGGTCCAACTAAAGTTCCCACCCACGAATAATGAAGCCGAGTACGAAAGAATACTGACGGGCCTGAGGCTTGGGAAAGCTCTTGATGCCAAAAACTTGTTGATCCAGAGTGATTCAAAGTCTGTAATCGGACGGATCGGGGAGAGTACGAGGCAAAGGAAGAAAGGATGCGAAAATACCTAAAACTGATGAGACAACTAACTCGGGAGTTCGATCGATGGAGTTCGTACTGATTCCAAGAAGCCAGAATATGGGGGCTGACGAAGCATCAAAACTAGCATCATCGAAAGAAGGGAGGACGACCATGGACTTGGCAATAGAGGTCCAGAAACACCCTAGTATTGAAGAGGTTGCGGTGTTCACCCTCCAAAACATAGACACCTGGATGACGCCCATAATATCTTTCCTCCGGGACGGGCACCTCCCTCAAAACGCAGGAGAAGCCAGAAAGGTCAAGAAGAGAGTAGCCAGATTCACGATCCTGAATGACGTCTTTACAAGAGAGGCTTCTCTATGCCTTACTTGAAGTGCGTCGACGAGGAAGAGGCCAAATACATCTTGGAGGAAGTACACGGTGGAATCTGTGGCGACCATGCCGGCTCCGGATCCCTGGTCAACAAGGTGATAAGAGCGGGGGTATTTTTGGCCAACCATGCGGGTGGACGCTGCGATATCGTCGAAGGTGCAACAAATGCCAGCGATACGGGAATGTGCAACGGCTTCCAAATAGAGAAAATGACGACTATAGCTTCCCCATGGCCATTCGCACAATGGGGAATCGATATCGTCGGTCCCTCTGCCCCAAGGTAAAGGTCGGGTAAAATTCCTTCTAGTTGCTATTGACTATTTCACAAAATGGGTTGAAGCAGAGGCCCTAGCAACGATCACCGAGGCTCGGATCCAGAGCTTTGTGTGGAAAAACATAATCTGCAGGTTCGGGATTCCCTTGACGATCATATCTGATAATGGGAGGCGATTCGATAGCCAAGGCTTCAGAGAATTCTGCTTAGACCTTGGAATCAAGAATCGCTTCTCATCCCCGGGGCATCCCCAGGCAAACGGACAGACGGAAGTGATGAACAGGACGCTGCTCAAGATTATCAAAACCAAGCTCGACGAAGCAAAAAGTGCCTGGCCGGAAGAACTACCTAGTGTCCTGTGGGCTTACAGGACCCGCGGCCTTAACCCCCGACAGAGAGACACCCTTCAGGCTTACCTATGGCACGAAGCGATAAATCCCGGTAGAGGTTGGAGTAACAAGCATCAGGCGAGGAACTTTGAGAGAAGGACTCAATGACGATGAACTGCGGCTCAACCTGGACTGCCTGGATGAAGTAAGAGATAACGCATCCAGTAGGATGACAAAGTATCAAAAAAAGATGACCGAGTACTATAACAAGAGGGTTAAACTCGGGCGACTAGACATAGGGGACCTCGTCCTTCGCAAAGTCACTACAACAATTAAGGACCCTACTCAAGGAAAACTGGGCCCTACATGGGAAGGGCCTTACCGCGTCATTTACTACTCTAGACAAGGAAGTTACCATCCGGAAACCATGGACGGACAAAAGCTTCCTCGGCCATGGAACATTGAACATTTAAAGAAATACCATGAGTAAATGTAATAGACGAATGCATTCGTTCTTGAAATTAATAAAAGAATTATTCCTCTGATGTCTTTATGTAGGCGATCTTGGTCAATCATAAGGCCCATAAATCACTAAGTAATAAGATTCCGCCTTGACGGATGTAAGTTCTTGATGACTATCCTGGGAGGTTTAAAAGACTAAGTAACAAGATTCCGCCTTGACGGATGTAAGTTACTAATGACCACCCTGGGAGGTTTAAAAGACTAAGTAACAAGATTCCGCCTTGACGGATGTAAGTTACTAACGACCATACTGGGAGGTTTAAAACATTTAGTAACAAGATTTCGCCTTGACGGATGTAAGTTACTGGCGATAATCTACAAAAGAAAAAAAGACTAAGTGACAAAAGTCCACCGGACGGACATAAGCCACCCAGGCAGAAACCCCTGGCAGGTGCAAATGGCGGGAGTCTATTTGACGGAGAAAAGAAAGCCATACATCAAATCAAAACGGGATGCAACAATCAATCAACAGATTGTTAACGAATCACAAGGTACAAAAGTATAGACGAATGTAAATCAACCAAAACATCCGGAGGAAAAGTTCAAAACCTTGCTTGACCGGATACCTCCGGAGAAGTTCAAAACCTTTGAAATACCAAATCAAGAGCACAGTGTTGTACTCGTCGGTGGTCCAGAAAGCCTCCACGGATCGGGCAAATGATGGTTACAAGTTTCTCCTTGGCTGAAAGAAGCTGCTCGTCCTTCTCCCGAGTCAACCCGTGCTCAACCCCGAGGTCGTCCTCCAATACCTTGACTTTCTCCTTCAATGAAGTCGTCTCGTCCATAGAGGTGATCAAGTTCTTCTTCAAGTCAGAGTTCTCCTTCTCCAAAGACTCCATCCGGGTTGTTAAAGATGCCACCTTGGCCTCTTGGGTGAGATACTCGGTGGTAATATGTAGGCTCTCTCCCAACACCTGGAAGGGGTCACGGAAACTTCAAAAAAAAAAAAAAAAAAATGTAGAAGGAAGAACTCTGTACCTGGACGAGTTTGTGAACATGACGAGAGGCGACATCGTTTAAAGACATGTCGAAAAGAGCCCTCAAGTCCGCCGGAGTGACAACCTCGTGAGCCCCGTCCACGGCCAACCTCTGGTCATCCCATATTGTGGACGAACGAGTATCAACTTTCTCCTTCTCCTTCCCTTTGCCACCCACACGCGGCCATTTGGAGCCGGGAGTAGGAATCTCCTCTATTGAAGCGGTCGGGGAGTCAGTCCTCGTAGTTTCAGAAGCTATGGAAGGAACGATATTAAGGGGAGTGTGAGCAGGACCCTTCCCGGTCACACGCACAGTCTTCTTCCCTAGATTGGACAGCGGTTCGTCCTTCTTCGATCTCATCTTTGCGTACATGTCCTTGTTATATTTTGTCGTCATCTCTGCAAGAAGAAAACGCCTATCAAGAATGCTTAAGTGAACATAAGAATCAGCATTGATGAGGATAATACTTACTTTTTTTGCCTTCAATACCAAGTTGACGAAGAACATAAGGAGACGGATCAGGACCGAGGTTGTAAAATGCAAGAGACCGGGGGTCAACCAGTTCATCCCAACTCTCAATCGTCTCAGCGTACCCGATCGCAGTCTCGATGCGTTCCTTATACCGGCTCTTAAGTTCAAGTCGTCTCTTAACTATACCAAACAAAGAAACAAAGAAGTTAGCAAGACCCGAGCCTCAAAGGTGGCAAAATTAAACGATGGGGAGAAATACTGACGCACCTAAGGTCGGGGTTCCCCACCGACGGAGTAACCTCGGTATATCACCCCAATCACTGCTGGATTGAGTCTCGAAGTCGTCCCCGGAACACGAAAAAGCGTGACTTCCAATACCTAAAGGACGAGGGCAAGCCCTTGACAATCCTAGTCTTTCTCTCCCAAGGGACTAACTCATAGTACCCCCACTCCTTAGACTCTTTCAAACGGTGCAAGTAGGTAAGCTCACCTATCCTGATCATATCCCCGTTGGAGGCCAACCATATTTGCATACGATTGATCACCATCCTCCACGAGTTAGGCATGAGCTGCTCGGGAGCAATACCAAAGTAAGCTAGAAGTTCCATCGAGAACGGGTGGACGGGGAGTCTAAGCCCGCAGGTGAAAGTTGACTCGTAAAAACACACTTCACCTGGAAAAAAGTGGCAGGCCTTATCCTCTTCCCTAGGTAGACGAACACGAACCCTAGTCGGGAACTGAAACCTATCCTTGAACCTATTTACAGTTTCGGCGTCCGGACCATAAACCTCCTTGAGGGCGTAAAAAGCCCTAACCTCCCGAGGACTAGAGACGGCAGTATCCCCTTCAGCCGGGTCACCACTAGATGACAACCCCGTCTTAAGATCACTAGACCTAACCTCGGACATTAACCCTCTCCTTGTTAAACCCTCGAACCAATTCAGCGATTGACGGAGCAAGGGTAACAAGTCGCCCAAAACCACACTCGGACAATTGCCCTCAAACACAAAATTTTCTAAAAACGGGTAAGTACCCAAAGACCCCCCTAGATGCGCAAAAAGGAAGGAGATCGACAGGCAAGCTATCCTAACCTCCAAACTATCAACCATGGAAATGCAGAAATCGGAGGGTAGAGAAATACGGTACAAACTAAATCCCCAAAAGAAAAACAGAGACCAACAACAGAAGAGAAATAAAAGGAAACAGAGAATCGAAAATTATGCTACAGTAAAAGAAAAAAGAAGGAAGTAAAAGGAAAGAGAAACGCACCTCCATTGGCGGAACAGCAAAAGCACAGCGCAAGGTGATTTGGAGAAGAAAGGAGGTCTCAAAGAGAATGCTCGAGAATACACCGGGAATTTTTCTGTCTTTGCTCTCTGAAAAGTAAAAGAAAAATTAAAAAGGAGAAGTTTTAAACTTAGGCCAAAAAACGATTGAAAAACCAACGGGAAACCCAAGGGTCATACCATTAATTCCACAGATCATCATGCGCCACGTGGCCATGATTGCGTGTAACGCCCCCACTAAGCATTAAAAGCGGAACAGAACCCCAAGAGTCATAAGAAAAACTTTTCATCTTCCGTGATCGTCATGACACGTCACCGACGACCCTAGAACCTGGGGGCAAATCGATGGGAATGACGATACTACATCCCACGGACGAAGATAACATTAATGACGAAGGAAGCATCCTTGACGAAGTCATCGGGAACAACGAAGAAAGCTATCATCAGCGAGCGAAGGTAGGGAGTCATTCAATGCACGATCAATCAATGACCTTGAAAGCGATTCTGAAACAACCAAGCAGACCGTTGGGAACCTCTTAAAAGTCTCATTATTGGACCATGGCCGTTACTCGAGGAGGCATTAACAACCCCAACGGCTAGCCCCTAAGGCCGTAGGTATAAAGCTCTTACACAGTCAACAGAAGGTATGATATATGCACTGATACTTTGAGAGTACATTTTGATTCTTTACTTTGTTTGATCATTATCCTAACTTTGGCATCGGAGACGTTGTGGCGGGCACCACACCGGTGACCCTCATCGAGCATACCCTCGCACACCACAAGGGATTCCATCTGCCTACTCTTCTTGATGAGCTTGTGTTCCATCGAGTCTCACTGTACTATTTTTACTAACTTTTACCTTTATTTACAATATTTTCAGCATAAAGTTTTCGGTTTCAATAAAATAAGCGGATTCCAAACAGAAAATTGTGCTCCACAACAAGCCAACTCTAGAGTAATAGTCCCTTTCTTATTTTGTTAGTCTTGTTTAGAAAATCTAGCTCTATAAGGGAGCTTCAATTAATGCAGTATTTCAAAGAAAAAATTACAAAGTTTTCAAAATTACCAACATTAATTTAAACTTGAATGAAGGAAGAGTATTGAATTTTGAAGGTGGTTAAGGTGTGCAAAAATATTTTTAAAGATAAATTAAACTAGTAAGTCAAGGTTTAAGTCATAATCAAAGAAGGAACCACTAGCCTTGGTTTTTTATTTGGGGAAGGAATTTTGGTTTTAGAGAGATGCAAGTCAAGGGAATAGCGATGCAAGCGTGCTTATAAAATTTTAATCTTACAAATGTGCTTCCTCAAAAAAAAAAAAAAAAAAAAATCTTACAAATGTGTATAGCCTTCTTAAAGGGCAGTAATAATCTTCAAATAATTATTTCGTTAAATCAAATCCAATTAACATCAAGAACTCAATTGTTAAAAATCTCCAAAGCATTAATGAAAATAGAAGTCCAAACGCAAATCTTATTCCAAATATTCCTAAACATCTCTCATGTGCACACCCCAGCGAAAACCCAACAATTGCTATTCCTCATGATCTGAATATGAAAGAGGGAAAAAAAGGGTAGCGAGTGACAACTCAGTAAATAATCAAATCCTAAGTAGCTGGATCAAGCATATTTATGAGTAAAAAAATATTTTTTTTACATAAGATAGGACTTCAATAAGCTCAGAAATTGCAATTCAGTTCAAATGAAAAAATTGACTTATAATTTTTAATGGATTTAAAACATCAATTATATTTGCAATGCGTTCCAAAGACATCAAAACTATAAATTATAAGGAATTCAAAAACTTAAAAATTTTCTTTGGACTTTAAATGGTTCACATATTAATATTCAATAAGATTTTGTATTCTTAACAATCTTTATTTAACTATGGTCATGCTGAATCCAATTACTAGGGCTAGAATCACATGTAAGTTTGTGATATATGTACTAAAAGAAACTATTTATGCTAATGTATAACCCCTATCGAGGGGGTCCAAAGCATAGTCAAATTGCACATATAAATTACCGGTTTCGGTGGGTTCCAGTTAATTCAACTAGTAAAGTTTCTGATAGTTGTATAAGAGATTTGGAGTTCAATTAATCCCTACCTACACCAAAAACTGATTGGTGTCTTAGTCTCGATTATAAAAAGCTATCATTAGGAGGACACCATAAGTTGAAACTCTCTTAAAAAATACTAATTTCATTTTAGTCCATATCCAAAATCATATATCATAAACTTAGTTCAGACAAATATATTTTCATTCAATTTAATAGATAAAACATTTTATTTTAAGCAAAATAGAACTAGGCAAGAAAATGTTACTTGCCTCAAGAAGAGATTACAAAATTCGCACTTCTCCCTAACCTTCCCATCTAAGATTCACAAATACCACCTAAAACAATGACATAGTTACATCAATCTATATAGACAGTTTTATTTACTATCACTTGTGATATCCGGCCATTACGAAAAGCTCTCTAACTATTTATATATAAATACCAATGCCAAAAGAAAAAAAAAATACACCTAAGATATCTTATAAACAAGCTAGCCAACCCAAAAACCTCTTGAGTATAGTAGGGGTGTTAATTTGAGTTAGTGTGTTGAGTTCATGTCGTGTCGAGGTAGGCTTATTCGACTAAATGGCTCAATCCAAACCCGACCCATTTAATAATCATGTCATGATCTTTCAACCCTAACTCGACCTGTTAATAAGACGGATTAACCTGACCCAACCCACTTGACACGCTTAATAAATGGGTTATGTTAGGTTGACACAAATGTGACACAACCTATTTCAACTTGCTTAATATTAAATATAACATCCATCTAAATATATATATATATATATATACATATATATATTTTACATCGCAAAAGTAGTGCATACATTTCAACTCTTCAACTCATTTCAATTTCTAATTATATCCCATGTAAGTTTTTGTAATTACTTACTTTTCTTTTTGAGTTTAAAATATAGGTTTGATATAAAAGTTATTTGACAAATCTAAAATAAAATGAATATTTATTCGTCATATGAGTTAAACGGGTTATGTTAAATGTGTTATTTTGGGTTGACACGAACAAATTGGCATGTCAAAGGTGTCTATTGTAGGTCACGTGGATTGACTCTCTTACGACATACGTTTCTTATCGTGTCGCATTCGGGTCGACCTGTTTATAACCTAAACCCGCTAAGGCCCAGCCCTAACCGGTAAAAACCCGTGTTGGATTCATATCGTGTTTAAGGGTTGGGTCGAACATTGATACCTCTAAAATATAGCTTACTATTATTATTAGGGTCATGCTAACGAATGCCCTTAGTACATTGATTAACAAGCCATTTTATGAAAGTTTTGACATCACTTTTATGGAAAATGAAAAAATTTATCAAAATATTAATTGTTTTTTCAATAAAAATTTTCTTTAAATAAATTATTAACTAATACCTTAAAGGTATTTGTTAACCTTTCTTTTATTATTATTATTATTATTATCATTATTTTTGCCTCCTATCTAATCAGTTTTAATAGATAAGCGGTTGTCAATTTTTCCAAATATTTAATGTGAATTTATTGGCCACATATATTTGCCCATTTCACACGAAAGTGGATCACAGTCACAGAGAGGCAAGTCAAGGTCGTTTTGATACTTGATAGAAAGATTCATTCCAGCCATTGAGATACTACAAGAGCAGGTAAAGTCAAGGTCATCATAAAGCTTTACCGATTTCCACAACTTGATAAAAGTATTCAAGCCATTGAGATACTACAAGAGCAGGTGAAGTCAAGGTCGCTTTACTAATTTCCACGAGGGACAGACATAGGTTTCAATAAAATTTTTTTAAAACCCTAGTGATCATAATTTGCCCTAATTTTGCCCTTTCTTATCTTATTTGAAAAATAATAAATAGACACACATAGTAAAATCCATAATAAATACAAAATTTTATCATTTTTTTTTCTCTATCTTTTAAAGTGTGCGCGCTTTGACGTGGAAATAAATGAATAAATCCTTTGTCTCATAAAATTAAAAAAAGAAAAAGAAAAAGAAAAAAAACGAAAGTGAGCTCGCTTGTCTCGGTGTCGCCAGTCCACTAAACAGATAACATAGGGATAGGGTGCACATGTGCCCCAAAAATAAAGGGCCATTATTATTTTTACAAGCATCAAATGTTATTTTTATCTTTATCTTTTTATTTGTGTGCTTTTTTTTTTTATGATAAATAAATGGGTCATACTAACAAGTATTTTTAAGATTTTGGTTAACAATCCAGTTAAAGAAATTTTTTATGAGAAAAAAAATTAATATTTTAAGTGATATCAAAATTTTTCTAAAATGGATTGTAAACCATTGCCCTAAGAGCACTCGTTAACATTTCTCTAAATAAATTGTGTAATTGAAAAAAAAAATGGAATTTGATATGATATACTTGTAAATATATTTAATAAATTTGAGGGTAATCTAATGATAAATAAAATAATTATAAGGTTTTATATAAATAGGAGCATGAAAGTAAATTCATACAAATTAGATTTTTATTCTCTCATTTTTCTTCTCAACCAAATAAATTAGTTTTCCATTCATTCACTTTTTATCCTCCTAACCAAACATGTTGAGGGAAAACTAAAATTTCTTCTATCCCCCAACCAAAAGAAGCCTAAAATGTAATTAAAAGGAAAGGCAAGAATAAAACTCGAGGGTTTCAAATCAATCTTACATCAAGAATAAAACACCCATGAATTCCTAAAAATCTCTAAGAATTTTTCTAGTATTTCCCCACATTATTAGCAAAATAAAAATAGGCAACAATTCGTGTCAAACCTCTTCTTCATTTTATTTTATTTATTTGAAAATACATAGGTCTCCAAAGTTTACATATTAATTGCTTTTAGTTTTTAAAGTTTTAAAAATGAGCATTATTGATCCTTTCGTCTAATTCTATTAATTTTCTTGTGTATATGGGAACAATGATGTGATAGTAATATTTTATGGGAAATATTGACGAATGCTCTAAAGATATTGGTTTATGAATTATTTTTAGAAACATTTTATGAAAAAATAATAAAGTAATTAATTTTTCTGATAGTTTTTTTAATTATATATTTTCCATAAAAGTGGTATTAGAAACTTTTCTAATATGATTTATTAATAATTGCTTTAAGGACACTTGTTAACATGACCCATATTTTATTTTAAAAAAGAGTAATGTTATAGGCACAAACTATTTTACAACATTTTTACAAAATGTTGATGTGACCAACCTCTTATTAGTTTTTAACTAGGTCAATCATTAATATCACTTTTTTATTTACTAATAATCACTCACCACATTAGCAGTTTGTAAAAATTTTGTAAAATAGTTTGTATCTTTAGCATTATTATTTAAAAAACTTCCCAACCCATATTATCTATTCTGTACATCACTAACGGAATACTAATGTGATAATAATTTTTTATTTAAAAAAACTACCCAACCCATTTATTCCATTGTGTATGTGGTTAACTAAACAATGATGTGATAATAGTTTTTTTATTTTATTTTAAAAAAACTACTCAACCCGTTTTATCAACCCAAACCCATATTTAAACCCCAGTTTTATATTTGAGAAAAGTTAACAAATGTCCCAACTTCTAAGTGCATTGGTTTAAAATATATTTTTAAAAATTTCTTATGGGAAAATAAAATAGTAATTAAATAATTTATTAACAATTTTTCTAAAAGTATATGTTAACATGATCTTTCACATTTAACCCATTTTAAGGTCTGGAATCATGGATTCTACTGGACTAGACTGCTCTGGAGTCCTGTCAGAATCTCCAGAGACAATGAGATTGGTCCCTCGAGGTGAAGGGGGACCCGTCAGTTACAATGTAGCAAAAACTCTAAACCACATGAAGTCTAATTTGGTCAAAATTTTCTTAAGCACTGCAAATCTGACGCACTGTTAGATCTTTTGCAAATCTGACCCGTCAGTGTACAACCTCATTGCTCAATTTAATATGGGGTTTAACGAGTCTCAAGTTCCAATTTGGTCCACAAATTTGAGCTCTACCAGCTCTGGTCCTTTTGAAGCTGTGCTTGTAGACGAAGGAAGTCTTTTTCTTAGAGTCTCCCCGCTCTGATTCATCAAAACTTTTGTGGAATAAGTCTGCACAGTATTATTGGACAAGTGGACCTCCGAGTAGACAAATATTCAGTTTGGTTCCTTAAGTCAGAGCCAATTACATCCACAACTTCAGTTATGATACAAACGAGAACAAGAACTGAGTGGTACTAGCCTCAGCACATGCTATTTGCGTGAGCCTCAGCACATGCTATTTGCCTGTGCGACGATGCTTTTGTTTTTAGCAAAAAGGAAAAAAAAAGTGTTTTTATTTTTTATATATATAATTTTTATTTCGAGAATTTAATTTATAAGTTTTTTTTTTAATTTATTTATGAGAATGAATTTAATTTATAAGTGGATAAAATAATTTGAAAATTTATATAGAATAGTTTTATTTTTTAGGCAATATTTAAGTGGGAGTTAAAGTTGCATCTTTATCGGATTATCCTTTAATTTTGTTTCTACTTAAACATAAAGATGTAAAGGATTTTTAAACTAAAAATTCAAAAATCCAAACAATGGAAGCCCATTAAATAGTAATAGACAACAACCTCACTGCTCATCTGGATTTGCAGAGACAATGGCTAAGGTTCAAAATGGGGCAAATCAAATGTGGAATTGGGGTTCAAATATGGGTTTGGGTTGGTTAGTTTTTTAATAAGGAAATGGCTATAACTTATACAACTGTTCCGCGTACAACAAAGCTGATAGTGCTCTTTACTTTTTCTCTATTTAAAAAATTATTATTATTTTTTAATATTTTTGTTTTTAGTTTTTGGGAGAGGGAAATTGATAGTACCGCCTAATCCTATTTGATTGGGACAATGGGACTTCTTTAGAAAGTAAACATTACTGGAACTTTTAGTACTTTTTTTTTTTTTTTTTCTTCATAGTAATTTGATAGATAAAAGTAACTCTGAATTTTTGACTTTTAGTTGAAAATATCAAAAAATATTAATTGAACTACAATATTCTTGATTTAGCGTTCACTATGTTTTAGATTCTTATTCTAAATGATTCTGGCTGGCTTTGAAATTTTATTTCTTTTTGATTTAGATTATGCCTCACGACAAGCCAACTTTAGGGTAATAATTCCTCTGTTTTATTTTGTTGGTCCCGTTTAGAAAATTTATCTTTATAAAGGAGCATCTATTAATACAATCTTTTAAATAAAAAATTACATAGTTTAACTTCAAAATTATCAACGTTAATTTAAACTTGAACAAATGAAGGGTATTGATTTTTTTTTTTTTTTTTTTTTTTTTGAGAAATAAAGGGTATTGAATTTTGAGGGTAATCAGGGTGTGCAAAAATATTTTTAAGGATACATTAAACCAGTAAGTCAAGGTTTGAGTCACGATCAAGGAAGGAACCACTAGCCTTGGCTTTTTATCTGGGGAAGGAAATTTGGTTTTAGAGAGAAGCAAGTCAAGGTTGTCGAGTCTTCACTAAGCTTACTCATTTCCACAATGAGGATCCCACATAGATATGAGGGTCCAGCAAAGATTTCGTAAAAATATTTAAAATCCTCATAGGTCATCATTTTCTTATAACTATATTCTTTATTTTCTTTAATTCATTCCATCTTTATAGTCAACACCGCTTGCCTGTACTAGCTTCTCACTCTACAATTTATTTTTATTCATTGCTCACTTCAGTAAAATATATGTATGGATTTTTTAGTTTCAATATTTTCCAAACATTTCACTCAGTACCTAGCTTTAGCTAAAGGAAAACAAAAATAAAAACTTTTACACCCAGTTTCAAAAGAATCCTGATCCTTTTCATATTCAATCAGATTGTGTATTCTTAACAATTTTTATATAACTATGGTTACGCTAAGTCCCAATCACTAGGCCTAGAATCATAGATCATCTAGGCTTGTGATATGCACAAAAAAAAAAAAAAAAAAAAAAAAAAAATAATTTATGTGCCAATGTATAACCCTCATTGACTAAGTACAAAGCATAGTAAAATTGTACATAAATTACCACTTTCATTACATTCCATATCCAAAATCATATTTTATAAACTTTGTTTAGACAATTATATTTCATTTCAAATTCTAGGATGCCTTCACAAAATTGACACTTACTTGATCCAATTTTGAAGGGAATAGAACTTTCTAAATAACCAATTAAAACAAATAAAATTAAAAAACTTCAATGAGGAGAAAATCTAGTTATTTTCTCTAAATCAATGTAGTTTAAACAATTAAATAAGATTTGTAAGGAAAGACCAAGGAAAATTTAATAGATAAAACATGTTATTTTAAGCAAAATATAACAAGGCAAGAAAATGTTACCTACATCAAGCGAAGAGATTACAAAATTCGCACTTCTCATCCCTAACCTTTTCGTCTAAGATCCACAAACAAATACCACCTAAAACAATGACCAAGTTACATCAATCTATGATCCATCTAGATAATTTTATTTACTATCACTTGTTTGGTTAACTAATATCTTATGATATCCGCCTACTACAAAAGCTCTCTTACTATTTAAATTCCAAGCTAAGGAATTTCTATATACATACCAATACCAAAAGAAAAAAAAAAATACATCTAAGATATCTTATAATCAAGTTTGCCCAACCCAAAACCTCTTGAGTACAGCCTACAATTTTTTTTTCTTTTGCCTTCTAATCAGATTTAATAGATTAACGTTGTCAATTTTCCCAAATATTTAATGTGAACAAAAGTAACCATTAGGCAAAATTATTGGTCACATATATTACCTACTCCACACTAAAGTAGCCATATATCTACGCATGACTGTTCAAAGATCCCATAATCTATTCAAAGATCGACAACCCTAAACAAAAGTAGGATTGTAGGAATGCAACCCACTTGAGACAAGAGGATTAGAGAGATGCAAGTCAAAGTCGTCGAGTCATGACAAAGCTTTACTTATTTCCACAATGAGGGTCCAACCGTCCAACATAGACTTCATAAAAAATAAAATAAAATCCTCATAGGTCATAATTTATTCTAACTTTGTCCTTTCTTGTTTTTCTAAAAGATAATAATAAAAAACTTTATCCTTTCTTTTCTTTCCTCTATGTTTAGCATTGCCTGTTTTCACTAATTTCTCACTTTACAATTTTTTTCTTTGGGTGAATGGAAAATGGGGACAAAAGTTAGGAGATTATAATTTTTATTTGTTTGTTTGTTTGATTGTGAGGAGAAAATGGAGTGGATTTTGGTGGGGGCTTGGGTGTTTTTTTCCTAAGCCTACCAAAAATCAACCCCTAATTTGGGGAAAACATAGGAGAAAACACGGGCATAAAGACCAAGGAAAATTTAATAGATAAAACATGTTATTTTAAGCAAAATATAACAAGGCAAGAAAATGTTACCTACATCAAGCGAGAAGAGATTACAAAATTCACACTTCTCATCCCTAACCTTTTCGTCTAAGATCCACAAACAAATACCACCTAAAACAATGACCAAGTTACATCAATATATGATCCATCTAGATAATTTTATTTACTATTACTTGTTTGGTTAACTAATATCTTGTGATATCCACCTACTACGAAAGCTCTCTTACTATTTAAATTCCAAGTTAAGGAATTTCTATATACATACCAATACCAAAAGAAAAAAAGAATACATCTAAGATATCTTATAATCAAGTTTGCCCAACCGAAAACCTCTTGAGTACAGCCTACAATTTTTTTCTTCTTTTGCCTTCTAATAAGATTTAATAGATTAACGTTGTCAATTTTCCCAAATATTTAATGTGAACAAAAGTAACCATTAGGCAAAATTATTGGTCACATATATTACCTACTCCACACTAAAGTAGCCATATATCACATATATTACCTCCTCCACACTAAAGTAGCCATATATCTACGCATGACTATTCAAAGATCGACAACCCTAAATAGTAGGATTGTAGGAATGCAACCCACATGAGACAAGAGGATTAGAGAGATGCAAGTCAAAGTTGTCGAGTCATGACAAAGCTTTACTTATTTCCACAATGAGGGTCCAACATAGACTTCACAAAAAATAAAATAAAATCCTCATAGGTCATAATTTGTTCTAACTTTGTCCTTTCTTGTTTTTCTAAAAGATAATAATAAAAAACTTTATCCTTTCTTTTCTTTCCTCTATGTTTAGCATTGCTTGTTTTCACTAACTTCCCACTTTACAATTTTTTTCTTTGGGTGAATGGAAAATGGGGACAAAAGTTAGGAGATTATAATTTTTTATTTGTTTGTTTGTTTGATTGTGAGGAGAAAGTGGAGTGGATTTTGGTGGGGCTTGGGTGTGTTTTTTCCTAAGCCTACAAAAATCAACCCCCAATTTGGGGGAAAACATAGGAGAAAACACGGGCATAAAGACCAAGGAAAATTTAATAGATAAAACATGTTATTTTAAGCAAAATATAACAAGGCAAGAAAATGTTACCTACATCAAGCGGAAGAGATTACAAAATTCGCACTTCTCTCCTAACCTTTTTGTCTAAGATCCACAAACAAATACCACCTAAAACAATGACCAAGTTACATCAATCTATGATCCATCTAGATAATTTTATTTACTATCACTTGTTTGGTTAACTAATATCTTGTGGTATCCGCCTACTACGAAAGCTCTCTTACTATTTAAATTCCAAGTTAAGGAATTTCTATACACATACCAATACCAAAAGAAAAAAAGAATACATCTAAGATATCTTATAATCAAGTTTGCCATACCCAAAACCTCTTGAGTACAGCCTACAATTTTTTTTCTTCTTTTGCCTTCTAATCAGATTTAATAGATTAACGTTGTCAATTTTCCCAAATATTTAAGTGAACAAAAGTAACCATTAGGCAAAATTATTGGTCACATATATTACCTACTCCACACTAAAGTAGCCATATATCACATATATTACCTCCTCCACACTAAAGTAGCCATATATCTACGCATGACTATTCAAAGATTGCATAATCTATTCAAAGATCGATAACCCTAAATAGTAGGATTGTAGGAATGCAACCCACTTGAGACAAGAGGATTAGAGAGATGCAAGTCAAAGTCGTCGAGTCATGACAAAGCTTTACTTATTTCCACAATGAGGGTCCAACATAGACTTCATAAAAAATAAAATAAAATCCTCATAGGTCATAATTTGTTCTAACTTTGTCCTTTCTTGTTTTTCTAAAAGATAATAATAAAAAACTTTATCCTTTCTTTTCTTTCCTCTATGTTTAGCATTGCCTATTTTCACTAACTTCTCACTTTACAATTTTTTTCTTTGGGTGAATGGAAAATGGGGACAAAAGTTAGGAGATTATAATTTTTTATTTGTTTGTTTGTTTGATTGTGAGGAGAAAATAGAGTGGATTTTGGTGGGGCTTGGGTGTGTTTTTTCCTAAGCCTACCAAAAATCAACCCCCCAATTTGGGGGGAAAACATAGGAGAAAACACGGGCATAAAGACCAAGGAAAATTTAATAGATAAAACATGTTATTTTAAGCAAAATATAACAAGGCAAGAAAATGTTACCTACATCAAGCAGAAGAGATTACAAAATTCGCACTTCTCATCCCTAACCTTTTTGTCTAAGATCCACAAACAAATACCACCTAAAACAATGACCAAGTTACATCAATCTATGATCTATCTAGATAATTTTATTTACTATCACTTGTTTGGTTAACTAATATCTTATGACATCCGCCTACTACGAAAGCTCTCTTACTATTTAAATTCCAAGTTAAGGAATTTCTATATACATACCAATACCAAAAGAAAAAAAGAATACATCTAATATATCTTATAATCAAGTTTGCCCAACCCAAAACCTCTTGAGTACAGCCTCCAGTTTTTTTTTTTTTTTTTTTTTTTTTTTTTTGCCTTCTAATCAGATTTAATAGATTAACGTTGTCAATTTTCCCAAATATTTAATGTGAACAAAAGTAACCATTAGGCAAAATTATTGGTCACATATATTACCTCCTCCACACTAAAGTAGCCATATATCTACGCAAGACTATTCAAAGATTGCATAATCTATTCAAAGATTGACAACCCTAAATAGTAGGATTGTAGGAATGCAACCCACTTGAGACAAGAGGATTAGAGAGATGCAAGTCAAAGTCGTCGAGTCATGACAAAGCTTTACTTGATTTCCACAATGAGGGTCCAACATAGACTTCATAAAAAATAAAATAATCTTCATAGGTCATAATTTGTTCTAACTTTTTCCTTTCTTGTTTTTCTAAAAGATAATAATAAAAAACTTTATCCTTTCTTTTCTTTCTTCTATGTTTAGCATTGCCTGTTTTCACTAACTTCTCACTTTACAATTTTTTTCTTTGGGTGAATGGAAAATGGGGACAAATGTTAGGAGATTATAATTTTTATTTGTTTGTTTGTTTGATTGTGAGGAGAAAATGGAATGGATTTTGGTGGGGTTTGGGTGTTTTTTTCTAAACCTACAAAAATCAACCCCTAATTTGGGGGAAAACATAGGAGAAAACACGGGCATAAACATAATTACGTATCTTCTCTCTTCTACTCTTCTCTATAACCTCTCAAATTGACTACCTTCACAGCAAACTAACCCCAAAAAGTAAACCCATAATTTCATCATCAGAATGAATATTAAATAAACCAATGAAAACCTAGATTTGAATTGAATTTTGCCCAGAGAGAAAGAGAAAGAAAGCATACGAAGTGTTGGTGCAAGATCAGGAGACTGAAATAAAGCCTCAAAGCTCTGTATCATCTGGACCATGAGGGCACAATTTTGTAGCTATAATTCTTGTGCCAATCAACAGATAACAAAGGGATAGGGCCATTATTGTAGAAATCGTTATTATTATTATTTTTATGGAACTGCCAGATAAAAAAAATGGACACCAAAGAATTTTATTTATGAGGTTTTTTTAATAATTTAATTTAATATACTGATCACTTTGATTTTTTTATTAGCTCATTAGTTAATAGAGTTAATTTTAATTTTATTAATGACATAAAAGTAAAAGTAATAATAATAAATAATAGAATTATATTTTAGAAGTGTTAAAAAGTAATACCAAAATGACCTCTTCTAATTATCTATATAGATTCATGCACTGTACTTTAATTATGCACAATGAAACATAACTAAGTTTATAATTACAATTTCTTATTGGACGAAAATTTTTTTGACACACATTTCAGCCGCATACAATGCCCAAGCTCGGCCTCCTTTTTTTTTTTTTTTTTTTTTTTTTTTTTTTTTTTCACCCATTAACAAATCAGCTAAGAGCTAACCACTTGGCACTGAACCTTGCCGTATTTTAGAGACAGTCTTATGTTATGCCACACTAGCAATAGTTTGAAGAGTGACAACAATAAAATAAATGAGTTTGAGATTTATATTTTTAATAAATTCAAATTTAGATTGGTATTCTTAGCCCAAACTTGTATTTTCTCATTTGTAATTAAGTGTACCAAAATGGACCAAAGTAGTCCAATATAGACCGAATGGATCGAAGTGGACCGAAATGGATGAAATTGAAATGAATAGACTGGAGTGGACCGAAATGAATCAAATAGAGCAAATTGGACCAAATATAGACCAATTGGACCGAAGAGGACCTATAATCTTTAAAAAGGGGAAAAAACAAGGGGTTATTGAAGCAATTTCTATGCAACAATATATATACTAGCATGTAACCTTTGCAATGCAGACTGACAAAATTCTTTAAATGGTAGGATAATGATTTTTTTCTTTTCTTTAGGAACTCTTTTAGTAGTAGGACAATAAGTATAAAATCTTAATATCAAGATAATGCAAAAACCTTTTATGAGAAAATGATAAAACAATTAATTTTTTTGATGACTTTTATATTTCCAATGAAATAAGTGTCAAAACGTTCATAAAATAGTTTATTAATATTTATTCTAAGGGCACCCGTTAACATAGCCCTATAAAATAAAAAATGGATTCAATATCTAATAGTTAAAAAGAGTCTACTGGTGCATCAACAAAAATTTATTTAAGGGTTTTTTTCTCACCTTATTTATTTTTTCATGAAGTCAAAATTAGAAAATTTTTCTTGGATCATTAAGGTTTTTCTCTTTTTATTTTTATTTTTAAAAACACAACCATGCACATAGATTTTAAATAACCACATATTACAAAATCTATATTGTACCAAAACACAAATATCAAAACAAAATTCAATTAGCTTTCCGAATCACTAAATCTTTCATTCTTAAAGTCTACGGAGACACTTTCACATTAACCTAAAGGAACTTAATAGTTTAACTAGAATTCTTTGCGATAGACAATAAAAGTTGATATCCAGGATAGTTGCTAACAAAGAATATCTCATCCAATTGCCAGAACTTCCTTGGATCATCTCTGTTTTGCCTTGATTTCAAATGAATATTGCTGCCAATAAGGTTAAGAGAAAAACAAACTAATTAAAATAAAAAGAGTTGCCATTCAATAGCCGATACAAAACCTAGAAGATAATACACTGTAACAAATCAGAACTAGGAAAAGATAAAAACATATAGATCTCATAGCTAGGAACAACTCTAAGGAGAGGATCTTTCACTAGGAAACATGGAGTAATAGTTAAAGCAGTGAGGTATCAAAAACTAAATTGTTACTCCAGTTTTCAGATGCAAATGGTATATCATGATTGAAAGTAAATAGATATTTTTGAACAATTAAAATGTTAGAAATCAGAACAGGAATTTTATTTCTGATCTAAACCACCATAAATTTTAATTGTACCTTCATTCTAGCTTCCCTAAAAAATGGGTAGAAAAATAAAATCAGGATCAACTGGAGTTGCAGTATATTGGCGGCCATCTATACCGGGCCAAAAAAAAGAAAGTTATATATAATTTGAATTACTGGAAAGACAAACAAATAGAATCCAAATAAATTACAGTCATAAAAAGTTTCAAGATGATTAGAGACTAGAATCCAAAACAAAACAAAACTCATAATGCAGATCAACAATACCTAATACAGACAAAGACTAGAATATGTTAAAAAAATGAGTTAACTAAAAAACTGATAATAAGAGCAGGGAGAGAGAGAAGAGTTAATGAATCTTGTTGCACATACCTGATTTTGGATTGCGAAGTGATAGTATTTGTCCAATACCTTTTCCTGCTTCCCTGGGCCAAGTCTTTCCTAGTTGCAAATCATGCTTATTGCAACACTTTCTCTTCTCCTTCAGTTTTAAGTCTTCAGATCCAGATTTTCCATTCTTGATATAATATGGACATGGTGGCCTACGTATACGACATAGGACCAAAGCTGCGGAGCCAAACAATTGACCATCCCCTGAAGATATCCATATCCTGGTAAAACTAAAATCTTTAGAAGCTCTAGAGGACAAAAGTGATGTTGGATTATTAAAATCCTTGTACATGGCCCTCCCAAATTGCTTGTCACTTGCCATAAGCTACAAAAACATCTGAAAACTTTATCCATAATGGATATTACATAATGC
Source organism: Quercus dentata (assembly GCA_028216015.1). Taxonomy (NCBI): domain Eukaryota; kingdom Viridiplantae; phylum Streptophyta; class Magnoliopsida; order Fagales; family Fagaceae; genus Quercus; species Quercus dentata. The sequence continues at coordinate 9,590,618 of CP116444.1, forward strand.
TATCTATAATCAACAATCAGTTCAAAGTGTATTTTAGGAATTGATAAAATTAATTTCAGCCCAGAAAGGAAATGTTATTACATAACTATGATAATACATTCTCGAGAATCTAACCTATACACTCTGTAGAACTCTTTAGTTCCCTCAAAACTAATTTTGGTGGTGCAATCTTCCATTCCAGAAAAATATGATTAGCAGCTAAACTACTTCATTTTCAACAATTTAATATTAAAAAAGCAATTATGTATTTACACCAAAAGCTTCAATTCTACAAAAACATGTTACCATGCTAGTCTTTATCGAAATCTTTTGCTTCTTCCACTTATGTGCGACTTCCAATATTCTAAGATTAGTTGTCTTAGTTTCCTCTGGGAACATGTAGTCAATGTATTCCTCATATCTGCCAATTTAAACTTGTTAGCAAAGGCAAACAAGGAAAGCTTACAAAATGTAATGGAACACAATTATACCTCAAAAGATCTGCCTCTTCTTTTTCAGCTTTTTTGGCAAACTTAGCTTGGACTTAACTAATATCATCAAGCTCACCAAAATCGCTTTCCATGTTCAGCCACTCTTCCAATGGCTTTGCTCTTTTCTCTTTCAACTCAGTGCGGATGTTACGTAGTAGTTCTTGGTTTTCTCAAAAACCCCGATTCATGGAAAACAAAAGAAAAGTGTTAGAGCTTGTTTCATTGGTGATGAAATTTAAAAATAATCGAGAATATCCAGAGTCTTTTACTCTAGTTTGCAACCAAATTAAGCTGCAAACAAGACATAGGCGCTTATGCTTGGCTAAATTGCTTTGAGCACAATGCAAGAAGAACCGCTTCATTTACCTCATACATCCAACTTATCCTAACCACCCCGCATGACAAAGTCATAGTCCTTGATGATTTAGTAGGAAACGTAATATAAGACTACCATAAAAAGTAAAAACTCTAGATAGTGACTCATATAATCACTTTTGTTCAAAGATAGGCTTCTCGCTTGAGATTCATCTTCCAAACCAACGGACAAAAACACACTTCCAAACCAAGGCCCAAATTAGCAATTAGTGTCAATGCCTAAAGTACTCGAAATTGGACAATACCAGTTGTAGACATCAAAATTTTATGATGTACTCACAACTGTCCGATTGTTCATGATAAAATATTTGTGATCAAATTAATCTTCAATTGATGAAGCGGGCGATCAACAAATGAAATCAAGCCACGTGGCAACATCAAATAAGAAAGCCATATGGCAATGTCAAAGAAAAGACCTATATGGAAAGTTCTTATTAAATGGGAGACTAAATTAAATCCATAATTAGCTCTCAATAAATGCTGAGAGAAAATTCCAAATTAAATATGATTGAGTTGCCTATAAATAGAGGCTTCTCATATGAGAAAAGGGGAGAACACTTAGAGAAAAAACACTACCGACACTCTGCCAAAATAGAGAGTCATCTCTAAGTTCACAAGAAGTCCATTGTTCATCAAGGCCTATTCCTACTTCTTCAAATCAAAGTGGGAATTCTCCTTTAACCTAGTTCGAGATCAAGCCAACGGCCCTCGCATCAAATCAAGCACGTTCGACTATTCATTCAACTTGGAGACATCACATCACGATTCAAGATCAAGCTTCATAGCCCCTTTGGATCGTAACGTTTTCTTGGAGATCGAATCGAGAGGAATTTATTGTATTCTTTCATTGTAAAGATTCATACAGAGAATTGTACTCACACACATATATACAAATCAAATACAAGTTGATTATTTGTTACACTATTTCGTGATCGTGTGATCTATCTTTTACGAAAATTGTGTGTACAAATTTCTCAGCACGCCTGGTGGGACATCTCTGCCTCTCATCTCTTTCTCCATCCTAGAAATCTTCAAGTCTCCAATCTACCAAGATCAATGGCCTCGAAGAAGTCTCGGATGCCCAAGAATGCTACCAAGAGCGTTGGAGGGTCAACAAGCGGCAGATACTTCCACAGTCCCATGACTCGAAACAAAACCAAGGCAATGAGGCTCCTCACATCACAAGAAGTTGAGGAAAGGCTCCTGTCACCAAACTCACAAGTGCCCCACCCCAAGCAAAGACTGTCATCTCCTTGAACACTTTGAGGACAAGCAAGTATATTTCCTCTAGAAGGGAGATTCAGCATTTGCTCCGGAGGACTTAACAATAGGGAGCGAATATCACTATTCTCGCATCGATGATCTTTGGGTCAAGTACCCCTTCACAGGTAGTTTCTTCCCAAGGATCCCCCGAGAAGTCACTTCATCTATCTTCTCGAGAGAATTCTTCTCGTACAATAGCTATGGCGGCCATGATGACGGAGAGACCGCCACCATTGATGAAAAGATTCTTTGAGATGGGACATGCCATAGCTAAGCTTACCAAGACCGTGGAGGAGAAAGACCTCCAAATTGCCACGCTTAGGAACAAGCTCGAGGTTCGAGAATCGAGGGGAGTCCAGCAAAGGTCATTCTCACACGCATCAACATACATCCCAAGGAGCTCATACATCTTCTCCGAAGAAGGCCGATGGTCCACAAGGGAGCTCCACCTCAATTTCATCTTTATCGGTCCAGCAGTTGCGGGACATGATAACGAACACCATTCGAGCTCAATATGGTGGGGCACCACAAAGCTCTCTGATGTATTCAAAACCATACACCAAGAGAATTGACATTTTACAAATGCCTCATGGGGTTACCAACCTCCTAAGTTTCAGCGATTCGACGGGAAAGGGAATCCAAAGCAACATATCGCTCATTTCATTGAGACTTGCAATAACGCTGGTACGGATGGAGACTTGCTCACTAAGCAATTCGTGCGTACTCTTGAGGAAATGCCTTTGATTGGTACACGGATCTCGAGCCCGAGTCTATTGATAGTTGGGAGCAAATAGAAAGGGAATTCTTGAATCGTTTCTACATGCCCCGACGCGTCTTTGTAAGCATCTTTGAATTAACCAACACGAAGCAATGGAAAGATGAACCAGTGGTAGACTACATCAATCGTTGGCGCTCATTAAGTCTCGACCGCAAAGATCGCCTTTCGAGTCCTCGGGAGTGGCAATGTGCATCCAAGGTATGCATTGGGGTTGCTTTACATCCTCCAAGGAATCAAACCTCACACCTTTGAGGAGCTTGCTACCCGAGCCCATGACATGGAGCTTAGTCTGTCTAGCCATGGAGAAAAGGGCTTGCCTGACCACCAAAGCGTAAAGAGAAGAAAGATACGAGGAGGGGGATAAGTCTTCCGACCCATGGTTAAAGAATCCATGGCCGTTCTTTGTGGAGCCTGTGAAGATCTCCGATAAAGAGAATAAGAGAATGGAGAAAAGGGCCGGTCCAATGCAAGAACGAGAGAAGCGTCGATTGACTTTGAAGGAGATGGAAGAAAAGACATATCCATTTCCAGATCTTGACGTTCGAGGCATGCTCGAGGACTTATTAGAGAAGAATGTGATCAAGCTTCCAAAATGCAAGCGTCCGGAGAGAAATAGGGCGTACCAACGACCCAAAATATCTGCGTATACCATCGAGTTGTAAGTCACCCTGTGGAAAAATGTTTTGTTCTAAAAGACCTTATCTTAAGGCTTGCAAAGGATGGTAAAATTCTCTTAGACCTAGATGAAACTGCTGAGGCAAATCATGCTACATTCGCTATTGGATCCCCAATCTCCGTGAAGTCACTAACTCCAATGGAAGTGCGGTCCACCTTGCCATCAACATTAAGGGCATATTGCAAGCACATCCAATTTGGAACACTTGAGCCTATGCACACGTCATGCTTCAACCCTCAAGATGATGATAGAGCTGTGACGAATTGGTAGGAGACGAAGAGGGTTGGACTTTTGTGACCTACAAGAGACTTCAAAAACAGCGTAACCCAAAGGCCCATGTCCCTTGCAAGAAAAGGGAACTTCGAGCAAGCGATTCAAAAGTTGCTCCCAAGAGAAAGGGAACAAATGGTCTAAATAAACAAAGAAAGGGAGCCCGTCCGAATGAAGGCCCCCTGTCGGTCACGTTGCATGAGTTTTTCCCTAAAGGCTTTCTTACGAGAGCCTAATGACAACCACTTACATGATCTCTTGCCACGATGCTGATGATCAAGAAGACCTCACCGAAAAAGAGGGAAAAGTGGACCTTGAAGAAACCAGAGAGGAAAAGGAAGAGGAAAGTGAGACCCATGCCTCGGAAAAACAGTTTGCTACATGCGCTCACTTTGCCCGCGACAAGATGACGTTTGCTGATGAGGATCTCTTATTGGGCTCCAAACCCCACAATCGACCACTTTTTGTCTCGGGTTACACACGAGGGGAAAGAGTAAGCCGCATCCTCATAGACGACGGGTTTGCCGTCAACATAATGCCCAAAGGAACAATGAAGCGCCTAGGCATATCTGTGGAAGAGTTATCCAAAAGTCGACTCGTCATCCAAGGCTTTAACCAAGAAGGACAAAGGGCAATCGGCATGATTCGGTTAGATGTGACTATTGATGAGTTGAGAGCAAGACCTTTCTTCCATGTGATCGATTCAAAGACCTCTTATAACCTTTTTGTTAGGAAGACCATGGATTCATGGGAATGGTGTTGTACCTTCTACATTGCATCAATGCTTCAAGTATTGCGATGGCAAGCAAATAAAGGTGGTGACAACAGATTTGCAACCATTTACAGTGGCGAGAATCTCACTTTGCGACGCTAAGTTTTACTTGGACTGCGACACAACCTATGATGTACCACAAGAAGAGTCTACGAAAAGAAGAAGGCAAAACGTAAGGAAGGAGGCGAGCCCCTCACGGAAGGTCCAAAACCTAACTCTGAAGTAAGATAGAAGGTTCGTGAAGAGAAGAAAGAGGCACCCATGGTCTTACGATATGTGCCCGCGTCTAAACGGAAGGAAGGGCAATCCCCATTCGGGTTGACAATGGAGACTAAGGATAAGCACAAAAACCCTCTTCAAGAGGAAGATATCGCTATCCTTAAAAGTGATTTCACCTTGCCATTACCAAAGTTAGACCAAGTGGCTTCAACAAAACCCCCACTCAAGGGTTTCACTAGAGCCACACGTAGCCTTGTTGAAGAAGATTCATTGCCAGTCAAAAGAACAGAAGAGGTTTTGACCCTAAAGCGTATAAACTTTTGGCAAAATCAGGCTATGATTTCAAAAATCCTCCGCAATTGGGGCAACTTTACTCAGATTATGTGGAAGAGAAGTCTCATGGGCTTAACTCGACCCAAAGCAAATTGAAGCAACAAGGCTATGCGATCGAGATTCCTAGAACTGGGCTGGGGTATTCATCACAAGAGCCAGTCCGAATCTCGGCCAAAGGAAAAGGAAAAAAAGGCGACGTCTCAACACATCACCTTTGAAGTTGAGGAGGAGGGGAAGCCGGCCCCCGTGTCAAGATCTTCTGTATTTGACCGTCTAGGAACATCTGCTCCTCGAGAGTCGGTATTTAATAGATTAAGTATTTCTCTCCCTACAAAGGAAGGAACCTCACGTACACGTAGGTCGGCATTTGATAGGCTTGGGTCTACAAGTAGCTCAACCGACACCCCACGACCCAAGGAAGGGAAAAGTGATCTACAAAAGAGAAATGGCACCAAAACTTACAGCCTTGTCCCTTCACGCATGAAACGTGAGTTGATTGTAGAAGTTAGTACAGGAAACTCCCTTAAAGTGAAGCGGCGAACTATTGTGCATACAAGAGAGCTCGAGAAGCAAGTTGACGATGGGGAAGAGGACCACGAGGCACTAGTCCTTCCTTCTTGCCACGTGACAGCAGAAACCGATTCCGAATCGGATGCATCAGATGATGAACCGAATGAAGCTCCTCGGGCAATAGAAGACGGGGGCAAGCAAATCGTAGATGAGCTCAAAGAATTAAACTTAGGGACTGATGAGGAACCTCGCCTAATCTACGTGAGTTCGCTTTTGACGCCGGAGGAAGAAAGTAAATACTTTGAGCTTTTAATGGAGTACAAAGATGTGTTCGCCTGGACGTACAAGGAGATGCCAGGTTTAGACCCAACAATTGCAGTTCACCGGTTGGCAATAAAGTAAGGAGTGCGCCCAATCAAGCAGGCCCAACGTCACTTTCGACCCGAACTCCTCCCACAAATTGAGGCAGAAGTTAACAAACTCGAGCAGGCAGGATTCATCCGAGAGGTACAATTCCCGAAGTGGATTGCAAACATTGTCCCCTGTCAAAAAGAAGAATGGACAAATTCGAGTCCGTGTTGATTTTCGAGACTTGAATAAAGCGTGCCCAAAGGATGACTTCCCACTCCCAAATACAGAGCTTATGGTTGATGCAACTATTGGTCATGAAGCATCATCATTCATGGATGGCTCATCGGGATATAACCAAATTCGAATGGCACCCGAAGATGAAGAGCTCACCGCTTTTCGAACTCCAAAGGGGATCTACTGTTATAAGGTGATGCCTTTTGGGCTTAAGAATGCTGGCGCGACATATCAACGGGCAATGCAACGAATTTTCGATGACATACTCCACAAAATTGTGCAATGTTATGTTGATGATTTAGTTGTTAAGACAAAGAAAAGAGGGGATCATTTACGGGACTTGCGCATCGTATTTAATCGACTAAGGAAATATCAACTCAAAATGAATCCTCTCAAATGCGCGTTTGGCGTCACGTCCAGGAAGTTTCTAGGCTTTATTTTTCGACATCGAGGTATTGAAGTGGACCAATCTAAAATAGATGCTATCCAAAGGATGCCCGAACCAAAGAACCTACGAGAGCTTCGAAGCTTACAAGGCCATCTTGCATACATTCGACGTTTCATATCGAATCTAGCAGGACGGTGTCAACCATTCGGTTGATTGATGAGGAAAGATGCCACCTTTGAATGGGATGAGGCTTGCAGGAATGCATTTGAGAGCATTAAAAGGTATTTGCTTAACCCACCTGTCTTAGGAGTGCCTATGCCAGGAAAACCTCTAGTGCTTTACATTCTTGCACAAGAACAATCACTTGGGGCCCTCTTAGCTCAGAAAAATGAAGAAGAGAAAGAGAAAGCATTGTATTACCTTAGTCGAAAGCTAACTTGGATAGAATTGAGGTATTCTCCAATAGAGAAGATGTGTCTTGTGCTTTTCTTCTCCATTCAAAAATTAAGGCATTACATGCAAGCACACGCAATACACTTGGTTGCAAAGATAGATCCAAAAAAATATGTCTTGTCTAGGGCAATCATGTCCGGTCGGTTGGCAAAATGGGCTGTGGCCTTTCAAGAGTTTGAAATCATGTATGTGCCCCAAAAAGCCATCAAAGGGCAAGCACTAGCAAATTTCCTTGCTGATCATCCTATTCCCGCCGATTGGGAGCTCTCGGATGACTTTCCGGATGAAGATGTATTGTACACTCAAGTCCTCCCACCTTGGGTGATGTTCTTCGATGGGGCCGCGCGACGAGAAGAATCCGGTGCTGGAGTTGTTTTTGTTTCGCCACGAAAACAAGTGTTACCATTCGCTTTCGTGCTTAGTGAATCATGTTCAAACAACGTTGCTGAGTATCAAGCCCTTATTGCCGGCCTCCAAATGGCCCTTGATATGAAGATCTCATACTTAGAAGTCTACTACGATTCCAAGTTGGTAATCAATCAACTTTTGACACATTATGAAGTGAAACATGAAGGGTTGATTCCTTACTTCCAGGATGGCTACGCGACTAATTGAGAAGTTCGACGAAGTCTCCTTGGAGCATATCCCCAGAAATGAGAATAGGATGGCAGATGCTCTAGCCAACCTAGCCACCACGTTGGCTTTGTCGGAGGGTGAAAAGGCAAATGTCCCTGTTTGCAACCATTGGGTGCTCTCTTACACGGAAGAATACGCGAGTGCAACGAACGCCATATCCATATCTATAGTGGAGGATGAGGATTGGCGCCAACCTCTAATTGATTACTTGGAACATGGTAAGCTACCCAAGATCCCCGCCACAAGACGAGGTACGGCGGAGGGCGCCTCGTTTCATACACTACAAGGGCACATTGTACAGAGATCTTTTGACGGTCTATTCTTACGATGTCTTGGCAAGGAAGAAGGTGATCAAGCCATGGAAGAAGCTCATTCGGGAGTGTGTGGTGCCCATCATTCCTGGCCCCAAATCGTATCATCGGATAAAACGAATGGGTTATTATTGGCCCACTATGGTCAAAGATTGTATGGACTATGCAAAGACATGTGAAGCATGCCAACTCCATGCGAACTACATCCATCAGCCACCGGAGCCCCTACACCCTATAGTCGCATCCTGGCCTTTTGATGCATGGGGACTCGATGTTGTAGGGCCATTGCCTAAGTCATCGGGGGGTCACTTGTACATATTAGCTGCGACCAACTATTTTTCTAAATGGGCGGAAGCCGTACCCCTCGGGGAAGTAAAAAAGGAAAATGTTGTGAACTTCATCCGGACCCATTTGATCTATCGGTATGGTGTCCCTCGCTATATCATCACGGATAACGGTAAGCCATTCTACAATAGTTTGGTGACCCAACTATGCGAGAAGTTCGAGTTTAAGCAATACAAGTCGTCCATGTATAACGCACCGGCCAACGGTCTTGCTGAGGCTTTCAACAAGACGCTTTGCAATTTGTTGAAAAAGGTAGTAGAGCGCTCGAAGAGGGATTGTCATGAAAAGATTGGAGAAGCTTTATGGGCGTCTTGGACAACATATAGGACACCCACACAAGCCACTCCATATTTGTTAGTATATGGTGTCGAAGCGATCCTACCTTTGGAGCGACAAATTCCATCACTTCGAATTGCCATCCAAGAAGGGCTCACAAATGAAGAAAATGCGCGATTAAGACTCGAAGAGTTGGAAGCACTTGATGAAAAGAGATTGGAAGCTCAACAACGTCTTGAATGCTACCAAGCGCGGCTTTCGAGCATTCAACAAGAGAGTACGACCTCGATCTTTCCAAGTAGGGGACCTAGTACTTGCAATGCGAAGACCCATCAATATCTCTCACAAGACTGGGAACAAGTTCACATCAAAATGGGATGGTCCCTATGTCGTGCGGGAGGTCTACACTAATGGTGCTTACAAGATAGTCGACAGAGATGGCTTGAGGGTAGGTCCCATAAATGCAAAGTTCCTAAAGCGATACTATGCATGAAGTTTTGAGGTTGCTCCTCGGTAAGAGCTTAAACTGCCCATTTAAAAAAAAAAAAAAAAAAAATCATCCCGCTAGGTTGAAAACCTTGAAAGAGGCGGCCTAGGCAAAAGTTAGGGACAAAAAAAAAAAAAAAAAAAAAAAAAAAAAAAAAACTAGGTTGAAAATCTTGAAAGAGGCGGCCTAGGCAAAAGTTAGGGACAAAAAAAAAAAAAAAAAAAAAAAATCCCACTAGGTTGAAAACCTTGAAAGAGGCGGCCTAGGCAAAAGTTAGGGACAAAAAAAAAAAAAAAAAAAAAAAAAGTCCTTTGAACTACGTTATGACTTGATCCCTTTTGGGTATGTAGGCAGCTTGGTATTCGTTACTAAGTTCAGTCACATATGTACTTAAAAAAAAAAAAAAAAAAAATAATATAATAATTCCTTTGAACTACGTTATGACTTGATCCCTTTTTTGGGGTACGTAGGCGAGCTTGGTATTCGTTACTAAGTTCAGTCACATATGTACTTAAAAAAAAAAAAAAAAAAATATAATAATTCCTTTGAACTACGTTATGACTTGATCCCTTTTGGGTACGTAGGTAGCTTGGTATTCATTACTAAGTTCAGTCACATATGTACTTAAAAAAAAAAAAAAAAAAAAAATAAAAAAAAAAAAAAAAAAAAAAAAAGCAAGGAAGAAGCAAACATTGATCCAGAGATAAATGAATTTTTATTAATAAAGAGATAGGTGTCGTTACATTGTAATGACTACATTAATAAAAAAAAAAAAAAAAAAAAAAAAAGATTAACCTATCCAATCTAAATGCCTCAACTCCTCTTTACTAGTCTCTAGTAATTCTTGTAGCCCTCTAAGTTTTGCATCATCGAAGTTTCTAAAGTTGGAGTAGCCTCAATCTTGGAAACCTCCCCTTGATTTGAGAAATGATCACTTGTTGTTGGGCTAGCTCTAAATCACAAATGCGGTGCTCGACGCTTGTAAGTTCTGCCTTTTGCACTGAAAGTAGCTCAAGTTCCTTCTTCAATTCAACCTCTCTAGCCAAGGCCTTGTCTAAGTTCGCCTTGATTGCAACTTTTTGATATCTCTTAATGGCTTCCGAGTCGAGGGCAAGAGCGAGACGATGTCGAGCATCGGTGAGCTTTTGTTCCTTGTCTTCAAGCATGATGCCTTGTGAAAGAGCATGATGGAGGGAAGAATATCGGTCTGCATCATCCATGTATTTCGAAATACGCTCTCTTAAAGGCATTGCATCCACAACTTTTATTTGTGCGATAACTTGGAGAATCTTCTCGACTCCATCCCCGAGTGAAGTTATCAAAGTGAAAGGGGTTTTGACAACCTTCTCAATTAGGTCCCCTCCTAATGTTTTTGCACACTGTCGATCGGCCTTCAAAATCAAATCATCGGGTTCAAACTTTGTGATAGTTGAAGTGGTAGGGATGCTTGAACTACACATAATGGATTTATTTCGAGTCACGTCCCTTGAAGGCATGTGAATAGGGTCAAAAGAAGGAATGGCGTTAGTCTTCCCGAACGTGATGGGTCAATTGCCTTAGTAGCCAAATCAAAAGTCAGTCGGACCTTGAATGGAAAACTCGCTCGTAGAAGGGCTAGTGGCAACTGGTGTACACTTCTCCCCTGCTCTTTTCGAAGGATAATTGTCATCCTGCATTGGAAGAATACCAAGATTGTCATTCTCAAAAAGTTCTTGGATACCGAAATAGCTTCAAGGTCATCATGAAGGAAACAAAGGTCTTTAATGGGTTCGGGATCAAAATCATCAAAAAGAGAATTAAGACTCACTTGTGCATCGCCACCTTAAGGATCGGGAAGTGAATCCATATCGACACCACGGTCGATCGCGCTGGGTGACCCCCTCACGATCCAAGTTCTTGCTGGGATTATCTCTCTGCCTTTTTACGTCTCAATGAGAATCGAGTTGCCACTATTCTCGCTCGAACCCGACGCATCCCTACCCTTGGTCATCTCCTCGTCTTGAGGTATTGAGACCATGCAAGAAGGCCCACGCTTAGGAGAATGTGCCTTATCCACGCATACTCCTTCTAAAGACTCATCGGTAGCCTCCGAAATCCCAAAAGAGGGCTTCCCATCGTTTCGGCGCTTCACGGGCTCAACTACTTCATTGGGCTGTTTTATTTTGAGTCTTATCTTGCTTGGATTAACATTCCCAATTGGTTGCTCAGTCTTACTAGAAAAGAAACCATCGATCTTCTAGCCCACCAATTCATATAGTCCTTCGTGCACGAAGCCCCGTGCTCGAGATGGGCGGGCGGGGATCAAGAATTTCGAATTGGTAGCAAGACGAAGACATTGGCGCTAGAAGCATACCACTTGCTCTAAGGTGACAAAGGTCACGAAAGTCCTCATTAAGCTCCCCAGGGATGTGTTGATTGAAACCAAACTGTCGACCAAAGCGGTGAGGGCTATATGGTTCAACTATACATACACTTCCACGACGAGAGGCCAAGTAGATGGAGCGTTGGGCGATGAAGTAATCTGCATAAGAGCTAGGTAGCTTGTCATCATCCACCGAGATCTCTCGATGGCCTTTGAAAAGGCCCAAACGGTGAAACTTGAAACTACGACAAAGATGAAATAGCTTACGGGCCGTAACCTCGTCATAATGCTTGGCTGCACCTTCTCCGAAGTATCTAAACATACGCGAACAGCCTTGGAGCGAGACCCTTCAAGTTCAAAGTGAGTGTCGAAGTATTCGGCCAACCAAGCATTCAAGTAGTGCGCAGGAAAAGTGGCATCACACTTACTTGGAGTCTTAGAAGACACAATTTCATTCAAGCCCCTATAAATGTTGGCCGGGACTGGGACCGCAAGACAAGATCTCCTACCACGAGCCATCGCACTTGCGCTCTTGAAAACACCAGGCCTGATTAAGTTTGGTCCCCGTTGGGAAGAGCGAACTCACACAGCCAACATGAGATCAAGGCAGCTAACCAAGTCTCTTCTATAAGCCTTCTCTCCACTTTGAGCATATTGAAGGGAGCCTCGTCTTTTTAGTTAGAATTCTAGGGGCATCGATTTTACCGGAGGGGTTATGAGATTGCTTGCCTCTTGACTTCCTCTGTATTGACCTCCTAGTCGGCGGCTTCCGATATTTAGACTCACCACGGAACCAAAACTTCACCCATGCAGCCGTAGTGACCAAGTGCGAACCACCCAGCTCAAGACTCAAATGATGAAAGGCAGCAAATAGATGACGACAGCAGGAGGGAAGCGATGATAAGTCTTTTGAATTTGGAACGACCTCTTCATAGAATGAACCATACACGAAAGCCCACCGATTGAATGTAGGTCCCATAAGCTAATGGAGACCTCTCCTACGACGTGTGTAATGTGTTTGTAGCGGCATACCAACATTCTAGGAAGGCTTGCAGGGACATGGGCGTTCCGATCGTATGTGAATAATGATGCAAGCGGAGGCTCGTAAAGGTTGGCATCGCTCAAGACTTTAGTATTGCGGCTCAATACGTCTTCTAGCCACTCCCAATATTTAGGGAGGAAAAAAACTCACCCCTATATTGGAGTGGAGGCGTCTTGGAGGAAGGTAGGGCCCATTGTACTTCTCCCGCACTTATCCGACGGTCAAGGAGAGGAAATCGATCGACATGGTCCGCGGCCGAGTGAAGGTTGGAGGCTAGAGTAAACGTCCTTGAAATGACATGCGAACCCTTTCTAGTCGGGTCGTGTAGCTCAGTGAGATGCCTCGATCCACCATTGAGATAGACTTGGAGGACGAGGAATGGTAGTAGACGAAGATGAAGGTACGCTGCTACCAAGTGGATGGACTTTCAAGACAACGCCTTTCTCTAGGGGTTCATTCGAAGAGCGCAGGAGAGTGATAGATTGATCATTGAGAGTCCTCGATGAGTCGTGGAAGATGACCATGATGAAGTACACTTGATGGCAGCCACTCGGAGAAGAAGAAGCTCGTTGAGGTCACGACTTGAGCAAATGTAGGAGAGTCACAAAGTTGAGCAAAGGGTTGGCAAGCCTAAATCACCCAACAGCAAACCCAAGGAAAGGATGAATACCTTTTTCATTCAAATGCTCTTTACTAATAAATTTATAAAAAAAAAAAAAATAATAATAATAATAACAAAAAAAAAAAAAAAATTTAATAATAAGAAGCACGGCTTATTAGAAAGAAGGGGCATGTGGTATTCAGATTCAAACTCATTCCACATTAACATGCAAACATCGTGTGTAGGTGTTGAAATGACCATATGATGGACACGTAGAGGCTTGCATTAACATGCATGTGAAGAAAAGGACACGTAGAGGCTTGCATGTCCATTAGCCAAACTTGAAAAAAAACATGTTATAGCTTTTGGTTAGGCGTGGCATTGAAGTTCAAGGCTACAAGGAAACCATGTGTCCGTATGGAGGCATTGAAGCTCTAGGCGTGTATTTAGTATGCACCTTGGTTGTCACGTGAAGACGTAGGCAGCAGCACAAAGTCTAAGAGGAAGGTAGCAGTGCAAAGTCCAGGATGAAACCGCCAATGCTCGAATCCGCAAGATGCTGAAAGAAGAGGAGCGTAGTCCAAAGATGAAGCAGAAATCTCACTGCAGAATTGCCTTCAAGTGATGAAAAAATTGATGCTTGAATCCGATATGTGGCTCTCTCAATGCTCCGACGCCAACAGCCGTGAGGTGAAGACGACGGGTATACGAACAGAGCTCCGCACTTATGGTGTGGAATGAAGGCAGTAAATGTGATCCGTCGGATGCTTAGACGAAGGGCAGAACAAAGCTCTGGACTCAGCGCCGACTCAAGAAGGTTGATCAATGATGAAGCCGCCAATGCTTTGGCACCAACAGTCGTGAGGTGAAGACGATGGGTACGCGAACAGAGCTACGCACCTATAGTTGTGGAGCGAAGGCAATAAATGTGATCCGTTGGATGCTTAGACGAAGGGCGAAACAAAGCTCTGGACTCAGCGCCGACTCAAGAAGGTTGATCAATGATGAAGCCACCAATGGGGTCTCGCACCGACTATGCTCTCGCAGTGACGAAAGGATGCGCCGACCAAGCTCTTGCACCGATGATCACGGGACGAAGGCAGTGGAGAAGGGAGTCAAGAGGATGCACCAGCGAAGCTCTTGCAGTGACGGAAGGATGCGCCGACCAAGCTCTTGCACCGATGATCACGGGACGAAGGCAATGGCGAAGGGAGTCAAAAGGATGCACCAGCGAAGCTCTCGCAGTGACGAAAGGATGCGCCGACAAAACTCTCGCACTGATGGCCGCAAGACGAAGAGAGTAAGAAGGTTGCGTAATGAAGCACTCACACCAATGGTCACGAGACAAAGGGCAGTGGAATGGATGCACTGATGAAGCTTACAAACTCGGAGGTGACAAGAAGACCGCTGTTGCTCGAATCCGTCGAACGTCGAGACAAGAAGGACAGGATGCTAGCTCGCTTGAAATTGATGCTCGGCTCACGCAGTGCAACTTCTATGACCTGCACAGAGTAAATCAAGTCGTTCAACACAAAATAATAGTAAAGAAAATACAAAGACAAGCAAAAAAAAAAAAAAAGAATGGGAAAAGAGGAAGAATGCCTGCTACGGCTGAAGAAAAGAAAAAAAAAAAAAAAAAAAAACTCAAGAAAACAAAACGGCGCTCAATTGCCTCTAGCCCTTGAAACATCACCTCCTTTTATAGAGATGGTACTCAAAAGAAGCCCTACTGATTCGCAAGAGTGCGGCTAAGAAAAAAAAAAAAAATGTGCTTGTCGAGCAAGACAATTGTGGCACCGACCTACCCAACAAAACTAAGGTGGGCTTGCAAGGAGAAGTCTTTTGTCCGTGACCAGGCCCGTGAAAGTGAAACCCAGTGTTCAAAAAAAAAAGGGGGGCCTTGCTGAGCAAGATAACTTCAACACCGACTCTGCTAAGAAGACTACCGTGGGCCTGTGGTCCAAAAACAAAGACTTTTGTGCAATCAAGCTGACAAGGCGTCAAGTGACTTAAAAAAAAAAAAAAAAAAAAAAAAAAAATCAGATGATAAATGGGCCGTATGCCTAACTAAGACCATGGAACAATACTCTTCAATCCAATGCTAAAACTGTAATGTACAGCATTGGGATTGAGGAAGCCAAAATCTTCTTTTACGTGGATGAAGATCTTGCTTTCCTGTGAACTAAGTCCAAAATTGGAATTAATAACATACTTCAAGCCTCGTCTTCCTTGCATCAGAAAGATGCAAAGTCGAATCTTGAAGTGGAGGCATTTGTAGACATCAAAATTTTATGATGTACTCACAACTGTCCGATTGTTCATGATAAAATATTTGTGATAAAATTAATCTTCAATTGATGAAGCGGACGATCAACAAATGAAATCAAGCCACGTGGCAACATCAAATAAGAAAGCCATATGGCAATGTCAAAAGAAAAGACCTATATGGAAAGTTCTTATTAAATGGGAGACTAAATTAAATCCATAATTAGCTCTCAATAAATGCTGAGAGAAAATTCCAAATTAAATATGATTGAGTTGCCTATAAATAGAGGCTTCTCATATAAGAAAAGGGGAGAACACTTAGAGAAAAAACACTACCGACACTCTGCCAAAATAGAGAGTCATCTCTAAGTTCACAAGAAGTCCATTGTTCATCAAGGCCTATTCCTACTTCTTCAAATCAAAGTGGGAATTCTCCTTTAACCTAGTTCGAGATCAAGCCAACGGCCCTCGCATCAAATCAAGCACGTTCGACTATTCATTCAACTTGGAGACATCACATCACGATTCAAGATCAAGCTTCATAGCCCCTTTGGATCGTAACGTTTTCTTGGAGATCGAATCGAGAGGAATTTATTGTATTCTTTCATTGTAAAGATTCATACAAAGAATTGTACTCACACACATATATACAAATCAAATACAAGTTGATTATTTGTTACACTATTTCGTGATCGTGTGATCTATCTTTTACGAAAATTATGTGTACACCAGCAAATATTCTTTGATGTCAATGCCTAAAGTACTCGAAATTTGACATAACCAGCAAATATTCTTTGATGTCAATGGTTACTAACATACATATTCTTTCAAAAAAATTAATAAAGCACTTATAAACAAATTAGTTTGTACTTATTAATACTCTTTCAAATTGCAGAACAACATCATATGAGAAGAGGAGAACAAAAGACTTATTTTTTCACATCAACAGGAAAACCTCCAACATTGGTGTAAAGGTAACATAAGATTTATGTGTTCGCTATTCAATCTAAGCTCGTTTATTCCTTGTTGCAAAAAGGAATGTTCTGTTCTGCTTTGAGTTGGGGTCTGCTAGTCAACTACCTTCTCATCTAAGATGGTAACAATGGATTCAGGCTTATAAGATATTAATAAGTTTTAAGTGGGTAATCTACCTACCAAAATCCTTCTCTTGCAGTCTTGGACCGATTGACGAAGAAGTGAAGATATTGAGAACAACATAGGCAGAGTTTTAGTATTGATTAAAAATCCAACCAGAACTAATTGGAATAAGGATTCATATAGTGTCCCTAATCAATTTGGATAAAGACTTGGATAAGTTGAGTTGAGTTAAAGTTAGAGATTCATATGACAAAGCTAAGAGTATTACGCATGGCAAAGCAATGTTGGGAATCTGAACAATTAAATCAAGTGAAAGTAATTGTCACATTGAAAGAGTTCTAGAATTGTAATTCTAAGAAGATGGGGGCCAACATTTTATGCAACCTTGAAATCTGCTCCTCTTGATTGATATTCTTAAACTCTTCGTAGAACTCCTCTAAACTTCAAAACTGCATTAAATTAGAAAACATACATTCAGAAAATGTTCATAATCAATTACTGTAACATACTCTTAAGGAATCAAATGACTAAGAAACATGCAACAAGTTATTGAAGTAAAAATAAGCATATGAATGCAAAAATAATAGCTACTAATCAAAAAACAACTCATAATTATATTAAATGCCCAATAAATGACACCACACAAATTTTTTATGTTCAAGTATTCAAGCTAAGTTAAAACACATACAACATTGACATAAAACTTATTTTTATGTTTCAAAGTCCTTAACACTAAAGACATTCTAGGGACTTATCACCTGTGTATATCAGTATATGCTCCATCAATCTGACACAAGGTTATTTATGCCCAAGTTAGTTTACTGGATTAATCTATTTGTATAAATCAATAGCATTTGTGTACGATTTCACCTATATATGTAATGATGGGAGTCCGATTGTTTCCGTAGCAATGAGCTTGGGAGATTGAAAGAAAGAGAACGTGAGAGAAGCAAGAGTTTTATGCATATATATTAAACAGGGAATGAACCCAGTTGACAAGATTCAAATTAATTTAGCAGCAAGCTTTGTGCTGGGCAGATCCTGAATTGGGGCCAAGAATTCTTATCATGCACATATCAGATAGCAGCCTAACTTTCCTGTTCATTTAAAGCAAACCAATCATCCAAGAGGACAAACAACCATGCCTTAAGTCCATCTACCAGTGATTCAAGCATGAAGGCTATTTCTTTAACTTCCAATTAATTAACGTTCAAATTTGGAATAACTTCAAACAAAAACGAACTCAAGATCATGACTAGAGTCTAGAGGGAAAAGTAAAAAAGAAATATAAAGGAACTCTATTTCTATTCAATGGAATTGAAACTGCTTCCATGTTTATGAAATTTTGAGAAGCTGTTATACATAGTTTAATCCACCAAATACAAATAATAGGAAATATGAAAAAAAGAAAAGAAAAAAAGACTGTAGCCTTGGGGAAAAACAAGTCTAATAGTGAATGTAATTCTCATAATGGTAGTTTACTGGAAGTTGACGAAAAGGTCATATGGGGTTATTTTTCATCAAAAATAACCATAACAATTCAAGCTAAGCTAAGTTATATGGGGTTATTTTTCATCAAAAACCTTAGTACAATATGGATACAAGTATGTACACAAATATATATACTGTACACCTCACGAAATATGTGTAATATGTATGTATACAAAATTGATCAATGCCAACTCCAAATCAAATTTGAGGTGAGGATCTAAATAGAATTTCTCAGTACAATTTTGACTCAACTGAAACTTAAATTTCAACTTGACTAATTGAATTGCATTTTCACAGAACCAGTAATATATTAGTCATTGCACAGAGAAACAAACATATATTCCTATTCACTCCAATTCCAAGAACCACCAATTGCAGGTGAAATTAACCAAAAGGCTTGTTGTAATATACTAATTATCAAATTAGCTAAACATAAACATAGAATTTTCCAAATCATCAACAAACTCTCTGATAAAAACCACAAAATCCACAAAGTCAGCATCAATACTAACTCATATAATAAATTGAGAGGCATCAATTTTAAAGAATTCAAAACCTTAGATACCACAATACACAAAACAAAAATCAAAACACAGCATTCTCCTTTTTTTTTTCTTTCTCGGGAAACAAACAGAGTTAGAGAGAGAGGAGCTGTAAACAAACAGACAGAGTTAGGATATGTTTGTTTTCTGAGAAATGTGAAAGGATCTTCACAGCGGACGAGAGCATCTGTACTGTGGCGGCGTTTTGGCTCTTCGTCGTAGATGAAACTACAGATGTGCAAAGAAGAAAGTGCGGGAAAAGTTGAACAAGGAGGGTCACATTAATTTATTTTGGAGGGTTAGTAGTGACCTTGAAATAAGTCTACCAAAATTTATTAGTGTTTGTTTCAACACATATTGCAATAAAGAAGGCGATGGCAATCAGACTGCTTTATTGCAATAATATTATATATACCTACAAACATTATATTCATAGATGACGTAGAGTCTTTCCAACCATGCCTATATAAGCTAAATTTTATTCTCTAAATTTCTTAGTAAACAAAAATACAATAATTGACTCACACAATCTAGATGCTTACAGCTCCAAGCTCGGCTCGTTCTACCTTTTTTAATCCTCTTCCATAGAAAATATCACAATTTTATCCAAATGGAATTTGTTTGTAATTCTAATTCATCTTCTCTCGTATGTTCTCTCTCTTCTCACTCTAAACATTTAAGAAGTTAGTAGTGCAAAGAGAGAAGAAGTTAGTAATAAATATTGCATGATATATATCAAAATAAATAAATATTGCGTAATATTCTCTCTCTAAACGTTTCAAGAGATCTATCAAAAAAATAAATAAACATTTAAAGCGGTTGTAGTAAATAAGGTGTGAGAAAAAAAAAAAATGCCCTTAAATAAATTCTCCTGATGCAGTAGTTGACTAATTTTAAGTATTAAATCTCATAAAAATTAATGGTTTATAAAAGGAGAAATTATTGTGTACTCCCAGTACCACTAAAATGCGTACTTCCTCATCTCACATAAATGGTGGATCTCACTAATTAAATTCATGGTAGGACCCTCCATTCATGTGAGAGGGGGGACTACGCACTTATGGTACTGCAGAAGTTCCTAATAATTTTCCTATAAAAAGTGTAATTTTGTGGACTTACACTTGAACCTACCTCTATAAAAGATTCTAATAAATGTATGGTATTATTGCACGTTTATTTCTTTACCGTATACAATTTTTTTTTTTTTTATAAGTATACCAAAATATTTAATTCTAGAGCTTTTTTTTTTTTTTTTTTTTTTTTTTTATCTCTCTTTTATTTATAACAACTATCTAAGACTTAGTTTGAGGGACTTGGCTTAGATCCAGTGCATTTGGTGCATTGGACTTGGTCAGATAGTGACACATTTCTAAAAGTAAACACGTGTCATCATCTTAACGGGTCCAAGATCTATTAGACACTGAACCTAAGCCTTACCCTAATTTAGGAGTTTATAAGGGAATGAAATAAAATGGAATGGAATGTATTTAAGTAAGGAAAATGAATGGAAAATAATGGAACGAAATGGGATTAAGTAACCTTGATTGAATAATTTGAATGTTTTAAAATAAAGGAATGGAAATAAATGAAAATAAATGGAATGTAAGTAATCTTGTTTGGGAGTAACATAAAGGGAATGAAATGAAATCATTTTATGACAATATTACTATTAAACTCCTATTTTAAAATAAAGGGTTAAATATATAGGGGTATTTTGGAAGTTATAGTAAAAAATTCATTAAATCTAATTCCATTCCCTCTCATTCCTTTCAATTTTGGGGGAAATAAAAATTTGAGATTTTGAGGGAATAGAGAAGAATGAGTGTTATTTCCTACCCATTCCATTTCCTCCCACTTAAATTCTCAAACAAAGGAATAAAATTTTCATTCCCTCTATTAAAATTCCCAAACAAGGGAATGGAAGAATATTTTAAAATTATTCTTTTAATTCATTTCCATTCCATTCTATTCCCTCATTCCAATGAGGGTTTAGAGAGACTGAGCTCAAACAATAATTGAGCCATAGAAATAACTATATTACCATTCCATTCCAGTTGGAATAACCGAAAAAATATCATACATACTGGTATGCAAATCAGAATGATAACACCCCATGTTTCACCTTGGGAATAATTTCGGGTCATTTCGGTGTGTTTTAGACTTTTCAGATTCAAGGATGTAGCTAGAAGTTTGATTGAGGGGGGCTAAAGTAAAAAAAAAAAAAAAGCATCTATTTTATATTAAGAAACTATTAAAAAATAAAAAATAAACACAAAATAATTGTTTCCTAATACATTATAATACAATTTATCTATTAAAAGAGAACATGACCTTCTTTTAAATCTTGAAAATCATTGATTATTAAATTCGTACTATCAACAAATAAACAAATAATTGAACGAACAAAAGGAGGCAAATACAAACAAATTACATATTATGCAGACAGCTCATCACTACAATTCACACAAAAATTAACTGATTTTGTAAAATTTTAGCAACTAACCATTCAAAGTTTCAAACCAATTCTATTTTAAAAGGCAACACTAACTATCATCCAAAACAATAAAATAAAGTAAGACAGTTACTAAGCCAATTCCACTTTAACAGCCAACTATTTATTTTATAATAAAAAAAACTATTTATCTATTTCTATTTATGTCTTATATATATATATATATATATATATATATATATATGTTTTTTTGGTTAAAATTCATATAATTTGGTAAAAATATTTAAAATTTATTGGCCCATGTCTCACTTAATATGCTAATTTCTATCTAAAATATTAGCTCATTAATATTAATAAATGTATATACTTAGATAATATGTTGTTTTCATTTTTGATATAGATCTGGCAATAGAAAAAAAAAAAAAAATGAATAGTGAAATTGTGCACTCAATAGAACACGTGGGTGTAGTGGCGGATTGTCAATTTTTCATGCACGGACACACTAAGCAAAATAAAAAAGAAACAGATATGAGGATGTTTTGGGCAACAAAATTAGAAGAGGGGATGGTTTTAATATCTGAAAAAGTGACAGCGCGATGATGTGGGCTATTTTATTTATTTATTTTTCTGATAGATTATTTTATCGATAAAATTTTTTTTTTGGTGCCGAAATCTGATATTTTTCCAGTATTGTTTGTTTGTTAATTTATATGTTTTTTTTTTTTTGGGGTGGGGGCGGGGGGATAAACGGGAAATACATTAGATGAACAGATATTAAAAGAACACCATGACTACAGTACATAGAACAACATCAACCTTTAATTTATATGTTTTTTTTTTTTTTTTGGTTGAAGTGAAGATAGAACGACTTTGGAATAGCTTAGCTGGAATTTTAAACTAACATGAAATTGAAGTGCTTTTGTACTGGCCTAGAACAGGCATGAAAAATACTGATTGATAGAGTACGTAATTGACTCCTTTAATGGAATCAAACTGTGATTTTATAACATTTTTATAATAATTTTACTGTAAATCTTAAATGTTAGGTTATTATTAGCTTTTATTGGTAGGTAAAAAAGTAAATTAATTTAAATGTTCAAATTAGAATCAATAATAACTTATCATCTATGATTTATAACAAAAACATTGTGAAATTATTGTGAATATAATGTGTAAGCCCCCAGCCAAGACCCAATTGGTCTGATTAAGGTTACTAAGTAGTCAGTACCCATTGTGATAACAAAATCTTGGTTTCCTTTTAGAATGTACATTTAAATTAATTATACCATATCATTCTAAAAAGTTACTTTATCAATTATACCATACCATTTTACAATACACCCAAATCCCAACTTTTATTTTCCTATTCTACTCACTAAAATAATATTTCTACACAATAAAATACACTTTATCATTAAAATAATATTTTCCTATTCTACTTTATCATTAAAATACATTTTTTTTGGATGGCATAGCGCTACAATGCAATCTCACATATGAGATCGCATTGTAGTGCTATGGCAAAAAAATTTGGTCAGTCTAGGTATAGCCATCAGTTGTTGGAGCAATTTGGGCCCAAATGCCAAATGAAATTTACAATTTGGCATTTGAGAAGCCCACTGTTGATGCTCTAAGGTGGAGGTTGTCACATCTTACACCTAGAGCTAAAATTTTTTTATGTTTCATCCATGGGTGTTTATGTAATGGACTTAATTGGAAGACACAGAAATTATTAAGTAGTTTTAGTGTTTTGACAAAGTTGTCTTAACATGTGAAATTTACAAAGCAAAGAACTCCTAACTACAGGAAAATGGGAATTGTACAAAATTATATATTAGCAGAAAGATGATAAATTTTGAGTCAACGCAAGTGGATTTTGCCATTTAGGCGAGTGACAGTGTGAGGAATTTGATTGCAAACTCAAAAAAAAAAAAAAAAAAAAAAGGCCGATGGCAATCAGACTGCTTTATTGAAATAATATTATACATACATACATATTCATTGATGACGTTGGGTACTTCCAACCATGCCTATATAAGCTAAATTTTATTCACGAAATTTATTAGTAAATAAAAATACATATTTGACACATTCTCAATCTTTGATACTAATTGTATCTAGTGCAATAGCCTACTTAGGATCTCAATTTCTGTGTCTATATTCACATTTATTTTAATTTTTAAGTTTCTGAAAGTAGCTTTGAAATTTTTCGAAGAAAGAATATGCCATTACCAAGGAAAAAAAAATAGCGATTTTGGCATGATGCATGGTAATTACCTTGTTAAAGTTGGCTCATATAGATCGTTTGTTACTACTAGGCTACTTAATTGGGGCTTTGTGAGCATAACAGAGTGAAACAGAGAACATAAATGGAACAGAATGGTATGGTATGATAGTGTTTTTGGAATTTGAATCAAATAGAATTACTATTTATAATAAACACTGATATAACCCTAATTTCAGCTCCCCGTTCTCATGAAAGTAGGCATATTGCCAAAACACATAAATTCTCTATGTTGATTTCAGTCTTTTCTCTTTGTAATTTAATTAAATTATTTCACAACATATCTAGAGTGGTGTTTATTGGCTAGAAAAACACAGAAGGAACCAAAATAAGAAAACTCTTGTTGGCATCTTCACCTGACTTGGCCAGAAGAATTAGACCTTAAGTTAGGTGATAGTGCCATTACCAGTTCTGGTCAAATCAATTACTATTTCTAGGATATACCACGGAAAACACTGGAGCATCACCTTTTCACGTCTGTTTTGTTTACTTAGACTAATAAAGTAATGTTTATGGTCAACATTACTTTTCACAAATTGGACTAAAAATATAGAGAAACAGGTTTTGTTTTGTTTTGTTTTTTTTCTCACAGCTTGGACTAAAAATATAGAGAAACGGGGTTTACGCCACACGTGACATGACATCCAACCGGCCTCTCCCAGACCCAGGAATTTATATTTTATTATTGTAATTCTTTTATCGATATATGCCATGTCCTGTCCACTTCAGTATTATTATAGGGAAAAAGAAAAAAAATGCTAAAGCTATTTTACAAATTCTACCAAAATAAGCTCTACAAATTGAGGTGATAATACATTTGATTGTCACTTTCTTAATATATATTAAATGATTATTTGAATTATTATTATTATTTTTTAAATTAGATTGTTTGAATTATTTTTTTAATGATTAATAACAAATAAATTTATAAAATTATGTAGAAAAATTTGAAAGTATTTCCAACCATAACTATAAAACATTCCACTTTGCATCCCTCTAGAAAACCCAGAAAATTGTAATTTTGTTTTATATATTCATTTGACTTTGTTTGCCCACTTCACATATAATTATTACATGAATTTTCTGATTCCCTCTTTCTTGCTTGTGTGTTTGTTTTTCAAAAAAGAAAATCAATTTGTCCGATAGTATAATACATATGACGGTGTCTCACTCGGGAATATGGTTACAATACATATGACTTTGTCCCTCACTCAGGAATATGGTTACCTACCATTTTTGAAACCTTTTATTTGCCCTCAGGGCCACTACCACCTGCCTCACAATACTCGATTACTTGGTCAAGTAAATGGATACTATGAGTATTTAAAGTTCACTAGCAAATATCAGTATAACGCCTCAAAAAAATAGTTCATGGATAGCAAATATTAGTTGAAGTCAAGGGGCATAGGCCTACGACTAAGGTTACTCTGTTCCAAAAATTTACAAAAAGTAGGCAAAAATGGCCCAATAGTACTATTTGACAAAATATTTAGCAATTTATCACACTGTTCGTGATATATTTAGTAATCTATTACCGTTTTGTAACTTAAGTTTATGAAACTCGAGTTCTATATAAAACTTGAGTTTAGAGTAAGAGTTCTGTTAATGAAAGTCCATGATGGGACCCGGTAACGTAGAATTCTGTAATTTAAAATTCCACATGAAACTAGAGTTTATAATTCGAGTTCGGTGTAATACAGAACTCGAGTTTTATAAACTCGAGTTCCTTTTTAACAATACTCAAAATGATTTGCCATGGTGCTACTAACTTTCACTCCTCTCCTATCTTCAAATACAATAGGAGAGAAATAAACTCGAAATTTCCCATAATTAACTTTTTGCTCAAATAAATCACAAAAGACATCCAAGGCATCTTTAATACTTTGGCAAATTTTTTCATCTGCCTTACCAAAAGGCACTAAATAATCAGCAAAATGTGAGACTCTAAATTATTATTATTATTTAATTAGGTATGAATGTTTAAAATAGTCATGACAATCAATGTTCTTAATCTATACTACTATTTAAGGGGCTTTCCCTGTTTGGACAGAATTTTTTTTGTATTCCAAAATACCCTTACACCCCTAGGTTTAAGTAGAGACAAAACTAAAGGATAGTCTGGTAAAAATACATGTTTAACTTGCACTAAAACATTGCCTACAAAATAGGAACACTATTCCACTAACCGACTTCTTAAGTACACATTTTTTTTTTTAAAAATAGAAAAATAAGTTAAACAACCCACTCAAGCGTTGCTTACAAAACAAGACCACTCTTCCGATTGTTTTCAAATTGCGCTTCTAATTTTTATTTATTTATTTATTTTTTTGTAAAGGTTACTAATTTGCATCCATTATAATTTGAAATTATTACACTTTTCAATCATAGAAGTACCTAAGGTGTGATGAGTGTTCTGTGTTTTGAATGAAATAATTTACTTATCACACCTCTAGGTTTTTTTGTAATTAAAAAATGTAATAACCCTAAATTATAATAGATTCAAATTATTAACTTTTACAAAAAAAAAAAAAAAAAAAAATAGAAGAGCCTTTGAACATGCACTTGCGTGTGTTTAGAGGCTAGTGACTTATAAAAAAGATGTTAATAAAAATTAAGTACAAAATTTTAATTAACAATTTTACATCTTAAAAAAAGTGAACTTTTTGTTAACTAATATATATATATATAATTAAATTAATATTTTCCATATAAAATTTAAATATTAAAAAAATCACTAACATTTATTTCCTTTTTTTTTTTTTGAGAAAGCTAACATTTATTTCTTGAAGCCTTAAATTATTCAAAATGTATTAAGTCGACCCAAATGATTAAGCATTAGGGGAGAATAATTTCAAGAGGGACCAACCACCAACCATATATTTTTTTTCTTTTTTGTAGGAAAGAAATTTGTTGATTTGGCTTAAATATACCACATGTGAAAGTCGAATTTGTTTATATTGGTTTGAACTATTTTGCCGAACTATATATATGTGTGTGTGGACACCCAGGATTTTAAGCTAAGTAGGGCCGGACTATAAGCCAAAAATGGAAAAAAATAAATTTCCAAGTAGGCACCGTATAGTATTAAGTTATTAACAAACTATCAACTAAGATAAATATACAAAATTATTGTTTCTTAATACATTAAGATACAACTATCCACAAACAAAGACCAAAAAAAAAAAAAAAAAAAAGTTTCTTAATACCCAGTCGGCTAGGATTTTAAATTTTTTTAAGTTTTAATTTTGTTAAGTTTTTTGAATGGGTAGTTGCGAGTTGGGTACTTGGGTTGGATTGGCTAGGCTAATTGGATGGGAGAAGGGCCTAAGGTTTTGAAAGAAAGAGACCCAACTGCAAAAATGAAAAATTTCTTTGGGTCAAGCCCCTTGGACCCGTCCCTATATCTATATCTATATCTATATCTATACACACACTTAGATTTAGTGTTGGCAAATGTAACTTATTTTGACTTGTAAATGTCAAACATCAAGTATATGATTATGTTCAAGAAGTAGTTCAAAAGAAAGAAGATTCAATAATTTTGACTGAGTCTTGATGGATTGAAAATTGAGAAATAAATTTTTTCATGATGCATTTTTTAAGTCCACTAATGATATGGGTCATTGTAATGCTAATTCGAGAAGATATATAAAGTTCATTAAGTACAATTTTAAGTAGGTGTAGAGGCGAAAAAGTTTATTAATTCATAGAGATAAGTATAAAAGTAAATAGAGAACTATCTTACATCGTGTTTTCTGCTATAGTGTATATCAAGAGTGAAGCCACATAGCCATCCAACTGTTACCGCATAGAAAATCTTCAATGCAGTCCTTGAAATCACAGATGTAATTCATGCGTGATATTCTATATTAAAAGTATTTAATAGGCTTGGAGTAGTGTGGAGTCAAATTCGTAAGTACTATTGGAGGTAGAAATTAGTAACATGATATGTATCAATTGTATAAACTTCGATTCTAATAATGAAATTTTTCTTTGGGAAAGTGTTAACTGTCATAGTGGTTTTTCCTCTAAATGCATCTTAGATTGATAATTGATTTTTTTGTAATGAAAAATATAGGTGGATTTTTTTGTATTCTTTTTCCTACCTTCTAGAAGGTATTTAAAATATTTAGTCAATAGAAATTTAACCTAATTAAAACTGTAAATTGTTTAATCCAAAAAAAAAAAATGTTATGAGTGTACTAAATAATAATGACAATTATTTTCCTAACAACTTGTAAAATAGGTGTTAATCAAACTTAAATACAAAAAATTAAACTATGAAGGCATTATTAGCAAACATATTATATGTATTGTTATTAAGCAACAATTATTTGCATTAGACGTTGGTGCCTCTATGTCTAGGATTGAAATTCGATGCATTTAGTATCAAGGCTAAAATTGAAAGTTAAAAGTCAACTAAAATCTTGTATCAATTTTTTTAAAAGACTTTTTAACTTTTCTGATCTAAGAGCTGACAGAAAAAGTTAACTTTTTAATTTTCAATCTCAGTCTTTGATACTAATTGTATCTAGTGCAATACCTGCTTAATTAGGATCTCAATTTCTATTTCTAAATTCAAATTTATGTTAATTTTAAAGTCTATGAAAACAACTTTGAAATTATATACAAAGAAAGAATATGTCATTACCAAGAAAAAAATAGCAATTTTGGCACGATGCATGGCAATTACCTTGTTAAAGTTGGCTCATATTTGTTATTAAGCTACTTAGTTGGGGGTTTTATGGGCGTAATGGAGTGAAGTGGAACACAATGAATAGAACAAAATGGTATGATACAGTAGCACTTATGGAATTTGTAATGGGTATGGTTTTTATTAATAATAGACATTGTTGATTTATTCATATAGCGGAGGATTAGTTCCTCGTTCCCGTGAATGTAGGCATGTTCCCATAGATCTTACGTTGATTTCACTCCTCTCTTTTTAATTTAATCAAATTATTTCACAACATAACTAGAGTGGTGTTTATTGGTTAGAAAAACACAGCAGTAACCAAAAATAAATAAATAAAAACTTTGGTTGGCACCTTCATCTTAGTTGGCCAGAAGAATTAGACCTTAAGTTAGGTGATGGTGCCACTTTTCGCGACATCACCACATGAGACCAGTTCTGGTCAAATCAACTCCTACCTCTAGGATATACCTCGGAAAACATTCAACCATCACCGTTCGACGTCTGTTTCGACTAATAAAGTAATGTCTAGTGTAGGGACACAATTTGGGGCCCAGGCCCAAAATGTATGGAGCCTCGATCAAATGAGTCAAATACAATGAATTTGTAGAGAATTGGTCAAAGAACTAGGTCTTAATGAGTTGGACAACAGCTAGTATTGAATTGCATGACGATCAAACACATATAAAAGATGCTGATATCAATAAACTTTCAAATCAAAGAGGTTGAACTCGTATATAATG
This sequence comes from Quercus dentata, assembly GCA_028216015.1. Lineage (NCBI taxonomy): Eukaryota > Viridiplantae > Streptophyta > Magnoliopsida > Fagales > Fagaceae > Quercus > Quercus dentata. Next base: position 9,619,338 of record CP116444.1, read on the forward strand.
ATCACTCTTGGATATCAGAATGGTTTAGATGGCTATACTATTTTTTCTCTCTCTTTTCTGATCCCCTTCTCATGGAGGGTTTCTCACATTATATAGCTCTTTTTAGGTCATCTTGATTCTACACTTGTTGATCATCTGAGTCCCTACTTGAGTGCCCGTCCTATCAGACACCCCTTTCACCCTTCTGTGAGTCGTGGTGGCCAAGGCAGCATTGTTCAGAGGTTTTTTCCACATAAATGCGGCCGGAAAAGTAGCTACAATGCATTTAATGCGGTGGCAGCAACTTTTCCTTAGATATTTTGAGTTTCCTTATTTTCGTATGTTCATGAGGCATATTCCTATCGGTAGAGCCTTTTAGAGGGTCACTCTAATTGCTAGAGTACACACTTGAGCTACATTCGTTGCATCCGAGGAGGTATTCCTCCTCGGATCATCTTCCATTCATTCCCTGCTTAAGAGACTTTAACTAGGGATCCCTTAACAACTATTTGCATCTCCTCGGACTTGTCAATCATCTTGGATGAAGCCTAAAGCCCAAAATATGATCTTAGACACTTGCCCCTATAATAGCCGCTCAAAATTCCAGTTTTTCCCTCTTATCCGAGGAGGAAAAGTGGGGTTTTGATTTTTAAGGAATAAGACCCATTAATTTTTTGATTCACACGTGTGGGAATGCGGTTTTACACGCCTCATAATTGTGACCGACACTTCGTAGCCCACAAGATGTCATTAATTACTTCAGGCGGCTTTATGTCTCCCGCATCCAACGGTAAGGCACTAATCCAACGATTGACATTTTTCCTAGAATTTTGAGCGGGAGTATTCCCACTTACTCTCTCCCTCCATATAAAGCCTTGGGGGAAAACATTTTCCTCTTTTCTTCAAAAAACCTTCAAGTGCTCTAGAGAATTCCAGCGCCTCATCTCACAAAACACTCTAAGTTCCCGAGTTTTCATAGCTACTTCTTGTGAGAAGCCTTCGTGAATCTTTCCAAAAGTTTCAAAGATTTAGCATACGTATTCCCGTAAGTCTTTCATTTTGTTATATTCTTCTTTTTCTTCTCGGCCTTCTTCCTTGGCCTCTTTTCTTTTTAGAAACCTTTTCTTGCGTCATTTCTAGCCACTTAGATGGGTAGGTTTAAGAATCTAGTAGATTCGGCGGCCAAGATGGAGGGTTTTAGGGCCGTATACCATATCCTATAAGGAGTGGGTTTAGAATATTGTTCTCTAGACCGAGTACTCATTGACAGAGAGACGGGTGTCATCATTCCCATGATTGCTTTCATAGAGAGAGGAATGACACTTCCCATGGGTAGGATAACCAGGGATTATTTGCTTAACAATAGATTGGCCCCCACCAATGCGCCGCCAATATGTTCCAAGTTTTAGGGTGTGTAGTTGCTCTAAATGACCAGATAAACCTCGACCTCTCATGGCACGACGTTGTTCATTTGTACGAGTGCCACTCCCTTTTCGGGGGATATTACCTAAAATCTCGGTTCGACGAGGTGAGATTGATATCTTGCCTTCCTAAGTCCAACAAAGACTTGAAGGACAATTATCCGGTCGTTTCCGGAGAATGGCATGATGGTCTTCACTACCCAATTAGGGTAAGAACACTAGATGGGGTACTCTAGGATCAGGTCCCTCGGCGGGGATCTTAGTCTTCTGAGCCTTCCCTTTACTTGCTTTTAGTTATTTGTTTTCTCGGATTAACCACAATTTCCCTTTCGGACGTTTTGTAGATAAAGATCACATCACCCCGAGGATCGGCTTGGTCAACGTTCAAGCTCTCAATTACCTCCTAAGGTCAGAGATTTTCATGAGTGAAGACGGCGATTGCAGGCCGTTCATCCGATTTTGGACTACAAGCCGCTGTCTCACATCTTCCAGGACGTAGGCCAGGCTATAAGGGCTGGGAGTCCCAGATTGGCTCGGATTGACGTCTCCAAGCCGGGATTCTTAGCTCGGAGAGACCTTCCACCCATTCAGCCGCTTGTTCAGTGTGTTCTTCAAGGGGTAGCCGCTCTAAGAGAGGAGATAGATTCTACTCACTCATCCCTCGAAGCCGAGATTGATCAATTTTGCTTTAACGAGGAAGGTGAAGCACCGATAAGGCCAGTGGAGCTCTTGGACTCTGACGCTGATCTTGACCGATTCTCCGCGGCACATTCTCCGAGGTTGATAGTTGCCCAAATCGATTCTAGCCAAGAGGTCGAAGAAGAAGGCATGGATCTAAAGCAAATGTCTGGTTTAAAGGGCCTGATGGCCAATAGGAACAATGGACAAATCTCCGGAGATGTCCCCAAGGTACAAGTTCCTACCAAACTCCCTCTTCCTCCCCCGCCTCCCATTGACCTTGGGTTGCAGGCCAATCCAAATCTGAGGAAGAAAAGGACAATTGATAATTTGGAGGAGGATGAGGTCGGTCTTCGGATGGGAGTCAAACAACGAAAGAAGGCCAAAGAGCCTAAGGATAAGAGGGTTAAGTCTGTGGACAACCGAGATGAGGCTGCAGTGCAAAGGGGGCAACGTGCTTGGTCCTCTCGGCTCAAGCTAGATGGTGCTCCCATTTCTTAGGACGCCACGCTTTGGGAGTCCTAAAGGGGACAGGCTACATACCTCACCGAGGCCTTACAACACCCCTTTTCCTTCCCCGAGATATGGATGGGCTCGGGAATACCAGGCAATCGGACCTCTTCATGTCGTTAAAGAAGGGCCTTGCGATAGTAAACCAAACATCCTTCATCGTATAAATTTTAGACTCTATGTTCACTTACATGTTGTGTATGTTTTAATTACCCTTTCACTACTTTTATGCAGGTTACCTAGCAAATCTATGTGGCCGAGGAATGGGTTAGGCATGCCCGAGAGGAGGTGAACGTTGAGGTCCAATCCTACCTTGCGGTGAGAAAGTTCTTGGAGTCCTTAGGCAGGAAAAGAAGAGCTTGTCCGAGAAGGTCAAAGAAGTTATCCAAGCTCGTGATAGTGCTGAGGCAAGCCTGAAGACCACGGAAAGGCAGGCTGAGGATATGCGTTAGAGGCTGCATGTGACAGAAATAAATCTGGTCACCAAGAAGCAGTCGGTCTTAGATCTCAAGGTGCAGCTGCAGAAAGCCAAGGAGGCAGCTCGGGTGGCCGGGGAAGAAGCTGAGGCTACGGTGAAGGCATCCTATGAGTGTAGGGCGCTGGACACGGAGAACAGGGTGACGGAGGAGGTGGCTGTAGTTTATAAGGACTATTGCACTGAGTCTTGGAGAGTCGCGATGGACCGGGCGGGAGTCCCTACAAACTCGGAGCTGATGAGGTCCGAGAATATCTTATTCCCAGAGGATATTCGGGAGATTCCCCGAGTCGACCCTCCTTCCGAGAACCTCCTTCTTTCCCGTGCTGCCCTCCCTACACCGACGTTCTTGAGGGGGCAGGAGTGGATAAGAAAACTCAGCCACCACCGAAGGATAAGCCCTCCGAGGACTCCCTCACAATCAAGGATGTAGTCTCGTAGGCCAAGGATGCGAGAAGCTAAGTTCAAAGTTGATGGTGCTTACTGCGAGGTCAGCGATCCCAAGAAAGATCCTCCCAAGGATAAGGCCTAGAATTCTAGACATAGGTTTTTTTTTTTTTTTTTTTTTTTTTGCTCTCCCTTTTTTAACTTTCCTTTCTGTGGCTTCTACCACTACTTGTAATGTAATTTCCTTTAAATTAATGAATGAAGTTTTCTTCTACTCCTAGAGTCTCTACTTTCATTGCTTTTATTTTTATCGTCATTACAAATGAGCTTGAACTGTCGCTACTCCATTTCCAATAGTAATTCATTATTGGCATTTCAAAAAATCTAACTAAGTGTTAGCAAGATAGAGTTATTTTACATTTGTAATACAAATTAATTCTTACATAGTGAATGTTGAATCTGAAAGGAGTAAGTAATATACCTTGTAACTTACGTTTTGTTTAACATTTATAAAGGTGTTCTTGAGTGTCAAAAGTAGTTAATTTCCCCTAAGCTTATGGTCCGAGAAGCTATATAGGGTTTAGGTTCTGTTTAACACTTGAGTAGATGTCAAAAGTTATTAATTTCCCTAAGCCTGTGGTCCGAGGAGCCATGCAGAGTTTAGGTTCTGTTTAACACTTGGGTAGAAGTTAAAAGTTATTAATTGCCCCTAAACTTGTGGTCCGAGGAGCCATGCAGGGTTTAGGTTCTGTTTAACACTTGGGTAGAAGTTAAAAGTTATTAATTTCCCTTAAGCTTGTGGTCCAAGGAGCCATGCAAGGCTTAGGTTCTGTTTAACACTTAGGTAGAAGTTAAAAGTTATTAATTTCCCCTAAGCCTGTGGTCCGAGGAGCCATGCAGGGCTTAGGTTCTGTTTAACACTTGGGTAGATTAAGAGACAAGAAGCACGATGCCTTTATACAACAAAAGAACTTATTGAGAAAGGAAACTTCTATTAATAATAGTACATTTTCAGGTTGTTTACATTCCAAGGGCATGGTATTACATGCTCATCTAAATCTTCTAGAAAGTATGCCCCTATACCAGCTATTGAGGTGATGCGATATGGTCCTTCCCAATTTGGTCCTAACTTTCCCCTATGTTGGGTTTTTTTGCAGGGGCCTTAACTTTCCTCAACACTAAGTCACCAAGCACTAGTGGCCTTAGCTTTACTTTGGCATCATAACATTGCATGAGTTTGTGTTGGTAGTACGCCAATTGGACCATTACTCTTTCCCTTCTTTCTTCAATAAGATCTAAGTTTTTCTCTAGCAGCTCATTGTTGCTGCTTAGACAAAATGAGTTGGTTTTTAGCGTTGGAAAGCCTGTTTCTAGAGGAATAACAGCCTCGACCCCGTAAGTCATCGAAAATGGGGTCTCTCCTGTTGATCTGCGAGGTGTAGTCCGATACGTCCACAGGACATATGGTAGTTCTTTCACCCATCTTCCCTTCGCGTCATCTAACCTCTTCTTAAGTCCGTTCACTATGACCTTATTAACAGTCTCTCGGCTTGCCCGTTCCACTGGGGGTAGGCTGGAGTAGAATATCTATTCGTAATTCCCAATTCGCAATAGTACCTCCTAAAGGCTTTACTATCGAACTCAAGACCATTGTTTGAGATGAGGGAGTGAGAGACACCAAACCAGGTAACAATATTTTTCCAGGCAAACTTTTTGATGTCCATATCTCTGATGTTCGCTAAAGGTTCAGCTTCAACCCATTTAGTAAAGTAGTCGGTCTTAACGACGAGCAGATACCTTTTGTTCCCTGCTGCTTTGGGAAATGGCCTAATGATATCCAAGCCCCACTAAGCAAATAGCCAAGGGTTGGACAGTGGATTGAGGATCCTTCTTGGTTGATGTATAATTGGTGCAAATCTTTGAAACTAGTCACACTTCTTCACGTATTCATGTGTTTCTTTCTGCATGTTTAGCCACTGGTAGCCTTGGGTGATGGCCCTATGAGATAAGGACCTGCCTCCCGAGTGGCTTCCACAAATCCCTTTGTGTAATTCCTTCAAGATTAGTTTTAAGACCTCGGGGTGTACACAAAGCAAGTATGGTCTAGAAAAGAAATGTTTATACAGCTTCTGGTCCTTAAATAGCCGAATGCGAAGCTTTTCTCTGTATCTTGTCCGCCTCGGTCTTCTTTTCGGGCAAGATTTCTTCCTTCAAAAATAGTATTAGAGGGTTTATCCAGCTAGATCCCACTCTAACCTGGTGGACATGGGTCACTTCTCTCTTCGTCACCGAGGGTTTGTATAAATCTTCCACAAGGATAACTCGAGGTAAACTTTGAGCCGAGGAGGTGGCAAGCGTGGCTAAGGAGTCGGCATGTGTGTTACCATTTCTAAGGATATGCAGTAAGCTAAAAGAATCGAAACGTGATCGTAGGCGTTTAACTTGGTCCAAGTATCCCCGCATTCTTTCGTCCTTTGCTTCCAATTCCCCATTCACTTAGCCAACAACCAGTCTTGAGTCCGAGAACATGTTTATTGCTTTTCCGCCTAGTTTCTAAACTATGGACATCCCCTCCAAAAGGGGCCTCATATTCAGCCTCATTATTCGTGGGTGAGAAACCCAGTCTTAGCGATTTTTCGATGGTAATCCTTTATGGGGAAATCAGGACTAACCCCACTCTTGAGCCCCTTTGGTTTGCTACGCCATCAATATATACTTTCCAGCATGTGGGCCTTTGTAGAGAGATTGCGCTAACTGATTTTTCATCCATGTCTTGCGTCTCTGCTTCTTCTTTTAACGAGGGTTCAGTGAATTCAACCACCAAATCTACGAGGACTTGGCCCTTGACAGAGGTGCGAGACATGTACTTGATGTCGAAAGCCCCTAGAATCGTGCCCCACTTAGCAATTCTCCCCGTATAATCAACACTCCGAAGTATGGACCTGAGCGGAAGTCAAGTTAGAATGATAACTGTGTGTGCTTGGAAGTAATGGGGAAGCTTTCGTGTAGCTTAAACCCCCGCTAGGATGGCCTTTTCTAGAGATAAGTAGCGGATCACGACTTCATGCAACGATTTGCTCACGTAAAAAACTAGTCATTGTACGCCATTGTCCACTCTTATTAGCACTAGGCTTATTGCATGAAGGGCCACAGTGATGTAGGTGAACAAGACCTCATCGGCCTCGGGATTGGACATGATTAGTGGCCGAGATAGATATTCTTTAAGTTGTTGGAAGGCCAAAACACATTCCTTGGTCCACTCAAATCCCTTTCATTTATTCATCAAGACGAAGAAGGGTCTGCATTTGTTAGTCGACGGAGAAATAAAATGGTTTAAGGCAACAATCATGTCGGTAAGCCTTTGGACCTCCTTGGGATTCCAAGGTGGTTGTAAGTCGCTGATGACACCCTGATTTGATTAGGATAGACCTCGATCCCCCTGTGGGTCACCATATAACCCAAGAATTTTCTTGATCCCACCCCAAATGAATATTTGGATGCGTTGAGACGTAGCTTGTGTCTCCTTAGAATTTCAAAGATGTCCTCGAGGTCTTTCACGTGCTTGGACACCACCTTACTCTTTACCACCATGTCGTCTATATAGACTTCAATGCTCTTACCCGATTGCGGCTCAAACATTCTGGTCATCATTCTTTGATAGGTAGACCCTGCATTTTTCAAACCAAAATGCATCATCTTGTAATGGTAGTTTCCAATGGGAGTGACAAAAGCTGTCTTTTTTTGGTCGTCTGCGGCCGGTGGTATTTGATGATATTCTTGAAAGGCATCTAAGAAGCTCATCCGAGAATGGCACGCGGTCACGTCTATCAACCGATTTATCCGAGGCATAGGGAACGGATCTTTTGGACAGGCTTTATTCAGATCCGTGAAGTCTACACAGACTCGCCATTTTCCGCTCTTTTTCTTTACCACTACAATATTGGCCAACCATTCAAGGTAAAAATTTCCTTGATAGCCCTTACTTTTTTAAGCTTTATCACCTCGTCCCTAACAACGTTAGCATGCTCCTTCGACGAACATCGAGGTGGTTGCTTCTTGAGAGTAACGAATGGGTTAAAATTTAGGTGGTGGCGGATGAAGCTCGGATCAACCCCTGGGGCCTCGTGGGCGTCCCACACAAATACGTCCACGTTTTCTCCGAGAAACCCAATTAGCTCTTCTCTCTCTTGGGGAGGTAGTTCTGAGCCGACTTGAAAGAACTTTTTTGGATCAACGCCGACAATTACCTTTTCTAGATCCTCGCATTTTGCCTCCTCGGTTGATCCATTACTAGGCAATGCTGGGGTGGCTGATTGCTATAAGCCCTTTTCAGTAGAGGCCGAGGACTCGGCATTGGGTTGGCGTGAGATGGCAGCCACCATGCATTGTCTGGACATGGTTTGATTCCCCACAATCTCTTTAATTTGGCCCTCCGACGAGTACTTCACCTTTTGGTGCAGGGTAGAGAAGATAGCTCCTAGAGCATGAAGCTAAGGTCTAGCCACAATAGCTGTGTAGGGTGAATAAGTGTCAACTACAATGAAATCCACTTCCACCACGTCCAAACAGATTTGTATGGGCGGTCTAATCTGGCCTCTTGGGGTAACGGTCTTTCCCTCAAAACTTTCTAGAGGGGAATCATATGCCGTTAGGTCCTTGGGTTTTAAGTTCAGTTCCTTGTACAGGTCGGGGTACATTACTTTCATAGCACTACCCCGATTTACCAACACTCTCTTCACATCATATCCTCCAATCTTGAGTGTGACTATCAGAGCATTGTCATAGGGTTGGATGGTTCCGATCTTATCTTCGTCCGAGAAGCCCAACATTGGTGAGGCTTCCTTCTTGGCCTTTTTGGACTCCCGATCGTTGTCCTCGGTGAGCCACAGACATTACTTTGGAAGGACAAGAACCGGTCCTTCCCAGAGCAGCAAGAATGACATTTATCATGCCTATAGGAGGTCTTAAGGAGGTGTCTCTCCGGGACTCGGGATTCGCTTATCCTTGTTGACCACTGGAATGATGTAGGAGGTGCCTTAATTTTCCCTCTCGGACCACCTGGTCCAAGTGGTTCCTTAAGTTCCTGCAGTCCTCGGTGGTGTGCCTCGATTCTTGGTGGTATTGGCAATACAGGTTTTGATTGCGCTTCATGGGGTCTCCTGCCATCTTATTTGGCCATTTGAAGAATGGATCGTTCTTGATCTTCTCCAGAACCTGATGTATCATGAACAATCAAATATGTTGTTGATAAAATCCTAGAAAGAATCACATTGAATATTCATACCGTATAGAAGAAACATAACCCCTAGCCCTAGCAAAGAGTTTAGGCTACCATTAGAGAAAGGAAAATACAATGTTTTCTCTCCAAAATTCGTTCTACACAGCCTCCCTTCAAAACCCTAATGTCTAAGTGTCCAAAGAAAATAAAGCTTTTACTATTTTAATTTCCGTCCAGGTTTACAGCCGTAACTTGTGAGTTAATTTCAGCCTTAAAAAATTGAGAATTTCGAAAAGATCAAAACTGAAAAGTTTTAGATATTTAAGTCACGGTTCCAACTCATCCAGCCTTGTGTCAATTGGATTTTTGAGAAGAGAGATACGCCCAAAATACTGATCAATGTTCAAATCAGATTTTTACTTTTCAGATTCTGCCTCTTTGATTTCTTTTCTTATTTAAAGCTTCCAATCATGGTAGATGATCCAAGCACTCCAGCTACACCTCCTTAAACATTTAATTATGGTCCTTTAGCTCCACTTTAATTCTAGTTTGGCCTCCATTCTCTCACAAATTCCTGTAAACTCATCTTTCTCACATGATTTCCTAAAAGTAGAAAATTACACACAATGAATAGCATATTATTCAAGAAATTATGTAAAAATAAGTAATAGGGACTAATGCAAATCATGGCTTAATTATACAAATTAAGCATAGTAATTAGGAGATAACACCCACATAAATATATAACAAGTATACATTTTAAGGCGTTATCACACCCCCCCCACTTAAATCTTGCTAGTCCCTAGCAATCCACAAAGCACCCATGTCTACTAAATGTGAAAAATTAAAACTAAAATACAAGCCACTTTTGTGGGCTACATGACTGCACTTCCCATGTGCAGCAAGTCTTTGAACCCCTAGGTCACCCTAGTGGACGAGTTTACTCTTGTGAGGGTTTGCGGTGACTTTACCCACAAAAGTCAAAGTTTTCCTGAAAATTCCTGCAGCAAATGTTAGTCTGCTTTATCATTATATCATACAAATGAACTTTCAATTTTGAGTTGGGATACTATTCATCATATTAAAGAGCTTTCACTAGCTTCACTTTTGGAGTGTGTGTGTACATAGCCCATCCAATCAAACCGGCTTTTCCAAACATGCATAGACCAAGAATAATCTAGATTAGAGCCTCTACTCCAAAACCTCTCTTAAGTCATCAACACTCTGAAAGAACACACATAGAAGTAATGGTTTCTCTCTTCAAATCATATGTGAACAAAAAGGAAAGAAGAAGTTTTAAGAATATCTCATGCGTATACAAAAACAGCCGCTAAAACAATGGAAAAAGATCTCTTGGAAAGGATATTGAACTTGTAATATTCTGTCCACTTCAGTATTATTTTAGGGCAAATAAATATATGTTAAAGCTATTTTACTAATTTGTTTTTTACCAATTGATGTGAGAACTATTATTGCCATAACATATAATAAGTTACTGTTTAAATTAATTGTTTTAAAAAAAATATTGTTAGATTTTTTTTTTTTGTGTGATTAATGACAAATACATTTATATATAAAATTATCTAGTAAAATTTGAAATATTCCCAACTACAAATATAAAAACATTCTACTTTGCATTCCCGATAAAATCTAGGAATGTAATTATTTATTTATTTGACCTTTGTAAATATAGGTTATGGTTTACCCTCTTCAATATTATATATATATATATATATATTTATATTTGCTTGTTTATGTTTGTTTTTCAAAAAACAAATTCTTTTCTTCAGGAGGTAAATATACGACATTGTAAAAGATTTGGGGTTCAGATGTTAGCAGGAGTTTTGTTTAACCCTAGGAAAGATTTTTGAAGCAGATTTATTCTTTACATTAATTTAGCATTCTTCTTTGATAGAGAGCTCTTGTATATGAAGGCTTGGGTTTGAACATATATTTTATGTTTTCGATTGAGTTAAAATGTAACCATGGGAGTTCATGTTGGATATATGTTTGTATTCTCTCTCTAACGGCCTGTGTGTGTGTGTGAGTGGGGGAGGGGGTGCATGTCTTATGTTGCGTTGCATTTGCTTGTTAAATGGCTTTCCATTTTCCTTTTGGCTAATAAAGATGATTATTATCATGCGGCCAAGACAAGTTGTTTCCATGTTACCCTCTCTTCCAAGTAGGAATGGTACTTGGAGATCTTTTATAGGGCAGGTGTGGGGACACTAATGGAATAAGCTTGTTTTGTTGCTATTTAATTTGTCAAAGCTGGGGAAAGGGCAGGGGTGGGGGGTAGGGGCGGGGTTGTTGTGGTGAGAACTTAGATCTAGTGTTGGAGAAGAGTTTAAGAAGAAATTCCAACAACAACCATTTACGGCAAAGAAAAAGATAATAGGATTGAAGTAAGAACAATCGCATATCAATTTCTAAGCTCAAAGAGCTCTAGAAATATTCAAACAGTAACCCTAGAATCCTAGCCCTTCATCTTACATAAAACAATTAAATCCTAACCATCCAACTTCTTTAAAGGTCACATGCTTGTCACATGACTTTTTAGAATACTAAAGACATAATAATAAATAAAATATTTATTTAATTGGTAGTATTGACATTCATTTTTTTGGGACTGTCACACATAGTAGGCAAAGGTAGGCAACACTTTTGAAGGTGCCATTAGTGAGGAGCTCGCCTTAAACCATGTAAATGGCGCGAAGGCGAGAGCCATGCCTTTTTTTTTGGTCCCTCTTAATACGCAAAAACCACAGTGAAATTCAGTTGAGTATTATGAGTATTCAACCTATGATTTTTGAGGTTCCTAGGCGAAGATGTATATGCGTCCAAAGCCTTCTAGATGCTGTGTGTGTGTAGTAAAAAGTATGCAAAAAAATAAATCATTTGCTCTGTCTTCTACTAAGGAGTGTGCAAATAGGAGTTTTGATTTAGTCCAATTCAAACTCTATTTCAACAAGTATTTTGCTTTCATTACTTATGAAAAAAAGGCATTGGCTTTCATTCCCAGAAAATATTTATCTTGTCATTGTTTTGATAAATGTCTTATTTTTTTTTTCGCCTCAGGTGCTAGTACCATTTCAGGGTTCTTTGCTGCATCTTGCAGTTTGCCATTTGATTATGTCAAAACCCAGATTCAGAAGATGCAACCTGATGCTGAGGGGAAGCTTCCTTACTCTAGCTCTTTAGATTGTGCGCTCAAAACCCTGAAAAGTGGAGGACCTTTTAAATTTTACACTGGATTTCCAGTATATTGTGTTAGAATTGCCCCACATGTCATGGTACTCTCTCTCTCTCTTTTTCTCTCTATGTGTGTGCATTTACATATTGGTGTTGAGTTTTATACTCAGATGTTTTTTTTGGGTCCTGGCACGCTACTGAACCATTTGCTGAAAATTTACTTTCCCTCGATTGTCCACTGTTCTTGGATTTTTTTCATGTATTTTCTGATTTTTGAATGTTTGTTTTTTTTATGCAGATGACATGGATTTTCCTCAACCAGATTCAAAAGCTGGAGAAAAGTGTTGGTTTATAGTTTCTCAGCAGGGATGGGGATTTCTGTACTGGTGAAGCTTTAATAATGTTATTTTTCACTGTCTTGTAGTTTTTGCTGATTTGACAGATTCACACCCTCAAAGTTAAACCATTTATTCAGATAATTTCATTGTGGTTGAAGTAGGGATCTACAATTTTCTAAGTTGTATTAGTTATTTTTAGGGTGTGATTGAAACAGAGGATATTACTACCCTTTTGAACCTGGAGAGTCTCTCATGCGAATATTCTTGAGGAGAAATGTCTTAATAAAATGAATTTTTGTACTCTATGAACAGTTTTGCGGCAAGTTTTGTATTTTGCTTCCATATGTTCTTAAGAAAAGTTTCTTACAACCAAGCGATGATGAATGGAATATGAATTTCTACGTTCTGTTCTTCATTTTCTCTTTGGTTTGGTGGCATGTGGTCAATGTGGATGTGGTTGAAAGCTCATTGCATTAGTGCACATGGTGATGGTGGTAGATAAAACCCTGTAAGGTTGAATTTATTCAACCATCTAATTGGCTTTATTCCGTGCCAAATTTGCTTGTAATTCAAAGATTTAGTAACCCCGTATTTAGGTGGGTTTGTTGTAAGGGTAGTGAGTGAGATAGAGTGAAGATTGCTCAAGAGTGTGCAAGAAAACAGAGTCGCGGCCGGGACTCGCGGGTGGACTCGCGGCGCAAGCCGCCGTAAAAAGCCGCACACGTGCCAAGCATGCTTTGGAAGATGAACAGTCATGCTAGGCTGAGCACTACAGGACAAAACAGGACAATTGGCCATACGGTTATCTCAAGCGACTGGATCTCGCGACTTAGTCAAGCCGCGAGGTCAAGCCGCGAGCCACCCCTGTTTTGTAAAACCCGACGTTTCAAATTCCTCTCCCACTCCAAAGATAAATACCCCTTTTACCCCGATTGAAAGAGAGCTTTCGAGAGAGAATTTTGAGAGAGAAACCCTAAAGAAAAACAAGATTGTTTCACACACAATCCCTACCTTAGAGTCTCTTCATATTCCTCAACTCTCTTCCTCTCCATTGTCAAATCCTTGAGAGGCATTATACCAAACCTGGTTCTCACCATCATCATCACTCGTGAGACAGTTGTTTGGAATTCTGGGAAGCGATTAGGAAGGAGCCAATCTTCATTGGTTGATGCTACGGTCTAGTAGCGGAATTCGGGAAGCTAGAAAAGAAAAAGGTTCGGCGCAACCTCGTTGGAGCAAGAAGCTTGGAGGGCTTAGGTGCACTTTGGGTAGATTAGGCTTGGAGGGTCTATTGCTTTGTCCTTATATCCCAACTATATTTTCTAGTGGATTGATTACCGCTTGGAGGGCGGCGGAGAGATTTTTCGCCGAGGACTTCGGTTTCCTCTTCGATAACACATCGCGTGTTGTCTTTGTGTTTGCATCTTCCTTCCTCTCTATCTTTACCTTTATATTATCTGCTGTGATTTTATTATGTTATGACTTAGATAGTATTTAACCTATTTCACATTATAGCAAATGTTAAGTTTCCGCACACTTGTTGTTTGACATATTGCTTGTGTTGGTTAAGTTAATTTTTGGGGGTCTAAACGTTCAAAGGTGTTTTGTACACGTTTTTGAACTTTCAATTGGTATCGAGAGCGGGTACACTTTATTATTGGTTTCATTACTATTGTGTGATCCTTGACTCCCTTTTGAGATGGATAGGTCTCAATCCCTTAATGCACCTCCATATTTTAATGGTAGTAATTATGCTTTTGGAAGGTTCGCATGAGAGCTTTTCTATGTTCTATTGATGAATCCGTTTGGGATGTTGTTGAGATTGGTTGGACCAAACCCGAGGCAGCCAAATCCACATGGGATAAGGCTGCACTTGCTGCATCTAATGCTAACAATAAAGCACTCAATGCTATTTTCTGTGGTGTGTCTCCAGATAAATTTCACAGATTTCTCATATTACCATTGCCAAAGAAGCATGGGAGATTTTGGAAACCACCTATGAAGGCACGAAGAAAGTGAAAGACACTAAGTTGCAAATGCTGACCACTCGGTTTGAGGAGCTCAAAATGAGTGAGGATGAGTCTTTGACTCTTTCTATGGGAAGCTAAATGAGGTGGTGGTCGATAAGTTCAACTTGGGGGAGAAAACGGAGGACTCAAAGATTGTAAGGAAGATCCTTCGATCATTGCGAGAAAGTTTTCGTGCAAAAGTGACAGCCATTGAAGAGAGCAAGGATCTTGATGACATCAAAGTGCAGGAGCTGGTTGGTTCTCTGCGGACTTATGAGATGTCGCGCCCAATCAACGGAAGAGTAAATCTCTTGCTCTAAAGACCATTAATGAGAAGGTGGAAGATCAAGACTCATCGGGAGAAGATGGGGTTGACAAAGATGTAGCTTATCTTGTCAAAAATTTCAGGAAGTTCTTGAAATTAAAAAATAATGGGAAATTCGATGATAAAAGACAATTCCAAAGTTCTGGAAGGGAGAAGAGGGATTTCAAAAGGAAAGATGGAAAAGAATCCCAACCCACACAAGGTGTCACTTGTTTTGAATGCAACGGGCATGGACATTTTAAGAAGAAATGTCCGAATTATTTGAAATCGAAAGGTAAAGTGTATGCCACGACCTTGAGTGACTCGGATTCGTCTGACTCAGAATCTGAAGAGAGCTGTGATGGAGAGGGGAACTATTCAGCTTTTATGACTATTGCTCATGTTGAGTCCTCGGATGAGTTAAATCTGCTTGTACAAGACCTTGGAGAACATAGTGATGATGAATCACTAGGAATTGTTGAAGAATCGATGTCTTTGAAGAAAATGAAAGCACAACAAATCTTCAAGAGAATTATAACTCACTCTTGGAGAAGTCGGGTGAGTACACAAGGGTGGCCAAGGCTGCTGTGAGAAAAATGAAGAAGGCCGAGGAGGACTACAAAAGTCTCCTAATTCGATATAGGGAGGCCAAATGTGAGATAGAAACACTGAATGGTGAGTTGTCCGAAGCTTACACAAAAGTGAGATTTCTTGAGAATGAGGTTGTGCAAGCGAATGCTAAAATAGAGAGGGTCACCACCAAGAAGCTAGATGATGTTATATCATCTCAAAAGAGCTTCTCGGACAAATCCAGATTGGGGTATACCGGAGGAAGTAGTTCATCTGTAAATGTCACTAAAGAAGTGAAGTTTGTAAAGGCAAAAGATCCAGTTGTAGCTGAACTTACTGGTGAGAAGCTCGAGGTGGAGGAGAAGAAGAATTTGGTGAACCAACGTATCTTTGAATCCCCGTAATCGTCCCAGGGCAGTCTGAATCTCGTGCCAAGTCACGTCCACGACCACAAAGAGGTCCTAGAGGAACTTATGTGTGCCATTATTGCGGACTTCAAGGGCATACTCGACCAAATTGCCAAAAGCTGAGAGCAAAGAACAAAGTGCAACTCCTCAAAGGTCGGGAGGACCCGAATTGATAGGAGAACTTGGGCGGGTGATCAATCTAGAGAGCAAAATGGAGATCCCGCAATGATGAACGTGATGAAGATGATTGGTGCATTCACCAACTGCTTGGAAAGCTTCTCACGAAGGTTTGAAAGCCCTAACTCCCGTACCCAATCCTATAAGGAAATCACCCCAAACGCAAGTGACGTGTGGGTGAAAAAGGGTACTCATGCATAAGCATTACAACATGTCCATGCATTAATACTTCCTATGCTTTGTGACAATGTTTGTTTGGTTTGCTTGCTGTTTTTGATGTTGGTTGTTTGCTTATCTTTTTGTGTATATTTTTTTTTTCTTTTTGTTTCTTGTGTCAAAAATTCAAAAAACACATAAAAATTAGAAAATCAAAAAGCTTAATTGACTTTGTTGAGTTTTTGTCTCAAAACTTGTTTTGCCTTGTACCTTTGTGCTAATGGCTTTGTGCATTTTCGAGCATTGCTTGTTTTCATGCACCTATATCTCTGTGGGAAAAATCTTGAAATCTATGTGATTGTTGTAAATAGATCTTCAAAATTGTCATGAATGATTAGTGAATGGTTATGTTGATCTTGAGACATGCATAGACTTGTGTCTATATCTCTTCCCACTCTTTATTTTTTGTTTTTATAAAAAGAGCTCACCAAATGTAAATCTCCAAATGAAAAGAGATATTGAGCTGCAAAAACCTGTCGCACATTCTAGTATTCGACTAGGAAAAATGGTAAGCGACCTTATGTGAAAGTGAATGTTTATTCAAAAAGCCAAAGGCTTGTTCATTAAAGTAAAATGTCAAATATCACTCTCAAAATGAGAGATGATTGCCTCAAAAGATCAAAAAGATCAAATGTTTTGTTTGAAAGTGGAGTAAAATGATAAGCTCCAAGTTATGCTATCAAGTTGTGTGGGAGGTCATATATACATATTTCTATAATTGAGATGGGTCACATGATCTAGTGCTAATTGTGTATGCCTTGGTTGAATTAATCATTGAAGCTTCACATTAGACGAAGGACTATCTCATTGTTGATATCCACACACTACACACAAGTTTATGTTCAATAAATGCCTTATTCATTTGTGTGATTGTACTTGATGAAATGTGTTTTCACATGCTCAATCCTTGTTAATTCAAGCCCAAAAAGATTTTTGAGAGTTTTAGGTGTTTTTAGAAAGTATTTTGTTTGAAAAATCTGAATATTTCAAAAATCCTGCTTTGCCCTGTTTTTGGCGGCTCGATCGCGGGTGTGTTAAGTCGCGAGCCTTAGTCGCATCTTCGCTGGTCATTTTTGGCAACTTGTTCGCGAGTGGAAGGTTCAGTCGCGAGGTTCACTTAGAGATTTTCGCGGCTCGGTTCGCGACTCACTCGCTGGTAGACCTTCCAGTCGCGAAAAACACTTAGAAAATTTTTCAAATTTTTGGTCTTGAGTGCTTTGGCGGCTTGAGTCAAGGCGGCGTGGCGACTCAATCAAGTCGCGAAAATCGCGTGTTTTGCGAAAACAAGAGCAGTTTTTAAACTTTTTTCAGTTTTCCCTCGAACTTTTGTGACTGTTCATCTTCTCTCTAAACTATCTCCCTCCCAAACACTCTGTGCTCCCATTTCCAATCTCCATTGTTGCATTCTTGTAGCTCAAAATCGTCAAGTTACAGGTATGAGTTTTCAGTTTTACACTCTTTTCTACTTGATTTTGTGCTTTTCCCCTTTGATTTTGTGCATATGGTTGTGATTTTGAAATGGGTTTATGTTTCGGTTTCTCCTCCTTGTTCATGCTTAGCTTGTGGATGCTGTTGCTATAGTTTGTGTAGATGATAGTCATATCCTTATTGCTCTTCATCTTGTGCTTAGCTAAGTGTTTCTTTTATTTCAATCTGAACTTTGAGCTGTTGAGTTGTTTCTATTTGTTCATTTTGAGGTTGTGAGTTTTACTGTGCTAAATTTGCATGTTTTATTGTGTTAATCTGTTGGGAGCTTCAGTTAGGCTCAAAATACTGTTTGTGTGTCATATCATTTTTCCATTATTTGTCTCAATGTCATTTATCTGCCTTTAGGATAGTTTCTCCTTGTTGTTCATGTGTTTCCTATCTTAGGCTTGGTTTTCCCATGTGATTGATCTAAGTAGCCTATTGTTTAAGTGTTCATAGTTATTTTGTGTGGATGATATCTCTTTGTTAATCATGGTAATGACTAGTTCTGCACATATATTTGTCTATGCTGTTGTGGCCTTTTTTGATTGTTCACAGATGGCTCCCTCACCTCAGAAGAAGAAATCTACTGCAAAGAAGGCCGACAAGAGATTAAAAATGGATTCTAAACTATTTAGGTCAGTCCATCACTTTGAGAGATACAAGGATAACTTCTTGCATGCAGGAATTATTCAAGAAAGGTTTGTAGATTTGGAGGACTTAAGACAAACCTTTATTCCCAAATGCTTTTGAAGGAAAAGGATGGGAAAAGCTTTTGAGTGATTTCCTTTGGTGTGTGAACCCCGATTAGGGAATTTTACTCAAATGCTTTGTGATAAAGGAGAATGAGTTAAATTGTCAAGGTTAGAGGTAAAGAATTCATTTTGGATGCACATGTCATAGATGATGTACTAGGGCTTGAAGGTTTAGATGATGAGGAATTTATCAATTTCAAGGATAGGAGTGTTTCTATTGAAACAGTTCAACAAAGGATAGGTGGGCGGAGAGAAGGAAATGTTTGAATACCACTTTGCCTTTCCAAAGTGGACATGAGGGTTCTAACCATAATCATGATGTTTAACCTCTATCCTATTAAGAAATTGATTACAATCAATTGTGCTAGAGCAATTTTTCTGATGGATCTCAAAGAAAAGAACTTCATAGATATAAGTTCCCACATATTTGACATCATTGTGGATGAGACAAGAACAACATCTAGGCCAAAACCGATCTTTCCCAGGTTTGCTAATGAGGATATTTAGAAGGAAGGGTGTTCCAATCCCTCAAGACATCAATCACATGTCCACACCCTCTGCAATTAACAAACTTACCCGCAAAAGGATTAGTGTTAGGCTTCCAAGAGAAGAAGATGAAGGTGATGAAGGAGAGGGTGTCCCAATGGAGACTCGATGCAGGGCAAGCGCAGGGCATGCATCCACCTCAACACCCGGGAGGAGTGGCAAAAGGTCTAGAGCTTCAACTTCTGCAGATACACCTCTCGGATGCTTTCCGGATCATTCTGGAAAGGCTTGATGGGATCAGGGCAGTCCAAACCGAGCACTCGACAGGATGAGAGCCATGCAAGACCAGTTGATGTCTTGGTCTGCTAAACTTGACAACTTCACAACTCAAAGATGACCGGTGACCCTTTGGCCATTCCGGTCAAAAAGGGGAGAAATTATGTCATTAATGATGAAAAGCAGAAAAGCAAATCATAAGGGGGAGTAATGTGTTGAGGGGGAGTTGTCATAGTTATCAAATTCAAAAACTTTGTTTATATATACTTATGTTTTTGGGTATTTAGTGTATAGCTGTTTCTAATTCATAACTTATACTCTTGGTTTAAACTTTAATATATTTTGATGATGTTATTCAGGATTTTTTTGATTTGTACCCATTTGCTTTTGTAAGTCATTAGGGTTATTGTTTTATGCATAGTTTGTAGGCTTTATGGTATGTACCTTGCTTATGCAGCCTTTATGCTTATGTTGAAATCAGTACTTTGATCTAAATGTTCTGCATTTTGGTTTATGTACTGTCACTCTTGTGCCCTAGTAGGATTGTTCCTAGATGCATATGCCTTGTGTGCTATGCATTGGTTGAGTGTTGAGCATACAAGTGTCTTGCCTTGTGCTTGTTAACTTGTATGTCCGTGGGTTCATTCCAAGTGTGAATGAACACCGTGATCACTACCTTGTGGTGGTCACTTGGTTGATCAAGCCATGGTTTGTATCTTACTCCATCTTTGCTTGATCACATTCTCTTTGTTTCATATGCATTTATAATTTTCTGCTTACAATGATCATAGTGTATTGTTGTGTTTCAGAGTATTTTGTTCATATGATTCAAGTGCTTCACAGCTTTTAGAGTTAGTTGTGAGTGAGTTTTGTTCAACTGTTCCCAACTCACATGTTAAGTCTAGAGTCTGTTTTTAGGGTTTTGTCACGAAATAGCCAAAGGGGGAGATTGTAAGGTTGAATTTATTCAACCATCTAATTGGCTTTATTCCATGCCAAATTTGCTTGTAATTCAAATTTAGTAACCCCGTATTTAGGTGGGTTTGTTGTAAGGGTAGTGAGTGAGATAGAGTGAAGATTGCTCAAGAGTGTGCAAGAAAACAGAGAGTCGCGGGACGGGACTCGCGGGTGGACTCAGCGGCGCAAGCCGCTGAGAAAACCGCACACGTGCCAAGCATGTTGGAAGATGAACAGTCATGCTAGCTGGAGCATTACAGACAAAACAGACAATCGGCCATACGGTTATCTCGCGATCGGATCTCGCGACTTAGTCAAGTCGCGAGGTCAAGCCGCGAGCCACCCCCTGTTTTGTAAAACCCGACGTTTCACATTCCTCTCCCACTCCAAAGATAAATACCCCTTTTACCCACGATTGAAAGAGAGCTTCCAGAGAGAATTTTGAGAGAGAAACCCTAAAGAAAAACAAGATTGTTTCACACACAATCCCTACCTTAGAGTCTCTTCATATTCCTCAACTCTCTTCCTCTCTATTGTCAAATCCTTGAGAGGCATTATACCAAACCTGGTTCTCACCATCATCATCACTGTGAGACAGTTGTTTGGAATTCTGGGAAGCAGTTAGAAAGGAGCCAATCTTCATTGGTTGATGCTACGGTCTAGTAGCGGAATCCGGGAAGCTAGAAAAGAAAAAGGTTCGGGGCAACCTCGTTGGAGCAAGAAGCTTGGAGGGCTTAGGTGCACTGGGTAGATTAGGCTTGGAGGGTCTATTGCTGTCCTTGTATCCCAACTATATTTTCTAGTGGATTGATTACCGCTTGGAGGGCGGCAGAGAGGTTTTTCGCCGAGGACTTCGGTTTCCTCTTCGATAACACATCGCGTGTTGTCTTTGTGTTTGCATCTTCCTTCCTCTCGATCTTTGCCTTTATATTATCTGCTGTGATTTTATTATGTTATGGCTTAGATAGTATTTAACCTATTTCATATTATAGCATATGTTAAGTTTCCGCACACTTGTTGTTTGACATATTGCTTGTGTTGGTTAAGTTAATTTTTGGGGGTTTAAACGTTCAAAGGTGTTTTGTACACGTTTTTGAACTTTCAAACCCCAATTTTGTTTTCTGCATTTTCTTATCTATTTATTACTGCATTTACATGATTAAATGAATGAATGGCAAGAGCTGGGGGATCCTTCTGGTAGGGACGGATTATTTTTTGGTAATTGCTGGTGTTATTTATTTATTATGTCATTTTTGTCAAGACCCTTCATAGCCTTTTATGCCATGAGTTTTTAAGAGAATTATCAACAAGTCTACTAAATTTTTGGATCAAAATAAGATTTTGAAAATTTGTGGGCAAAAAATATTATCTGAGAATTTGTGAATATTGATATTGTCATGGTCATTGGTCTTGGATATTGTAGATAATATTCAATAGCTTCATCACTTCTTGTTTTTTCTTTTTAATGTGTGATAGATTTTACAAAGGACAAACAATGGGCGTTTCAATTGTAATTAGATGTTCATCATATTTATATGACAAGGGAATGGATTGGAACGGATAGGGGGCTTCCATTTAATTTTAAAAGAAAGAGTTTTAAGTCAGTATAGGCACAAAGGTTGATATGGAAGTATAAAAGTTTTGGAACAAAAACAACTTATGGAATTACTTCAAGTTCAATATATTTAAGGAGTAGTTATTATATATATATATATATATATATATATATATATATATATATATATATATATGCACTTAATGACCAGTTTGGATGGAGGGAGAGGGAGGGAGAGTAGAGTAGGACTAGTCGGAAATTAGACAAATTTTCAACCAATTTTACTCTACTCTCTCTCCATCCAAATTAGCCATAAGTAGCAGCCTCAAAATTCATCTCTTTCGAAATGTTAATGCACTTGAGTTGCAGGCCATTACTTGCATAATAATGTTATAAAATAAAACCTTGTTTGTAAAACCAATAAACAGAAAAATGCAAAGAATGGCTTTAGAAGTTGACACCTCCAGTCCTCCTTTAAGGTGATATGTGAGATTGCAGGTTGTCTATTTTAAACCTCTTTGATCTTTCTTTGTAGAAAAAGGTTCTATTTTGATTTTGATTTTGATTTTCTGGTTTGTGTTTGAAACCAATACCTGTTCTTTAATTTTGATAAGAACCAGGTTGGTGTTATTTTCTTCTTTGTTTTGTATAATTAAATATTCCTGAGTGTTTTGAAGGCATGGCAGCTACAATGGATTTCTACGATGAGAGCTCTTCAGTCATCAGTACCCTTTGGGGGTGAGCTAATGGAAGCACTTGAACCTTTTATGAAAAGTACTTCCTCAACACCTTCGGTCCTCCTTTAAGGTGATAGGGATCTACAATTTTCTAAGTTGTATTAGTTATTTTTAGGGTGTGATTGAAACAGGATATTACTACCCTTTTGAACTTGGAGAGTCTCTCATGTCAAAATTCTTGAGGAGAAATGTCTTAATAAAATGAATTTTTGTACTCTATGAACAGTTATTTGCGGCAAGTTTTGTATTTTGGTTCCATTTGTTCTTAAGATAATTTTCTTACAACCAAGTGATGATGAATGGAATATGAATTTCTATGTTCTGTTCTCATTTTATTTTTGGTTTGGTGGCATGTGGATGTGATTGAAAGTTCATTGCATAAATTAGAGCCATAAGTGTACATGGTGATGGTAGTAGATAATACCCCAATTTTGTTTTCTGCATTTTCTTATTTATTTATTACAGCATTTACATGAATAGATAAAATATTAGAGGTACAAACTTTTTTACAAACTGATAATGTGGTGAGTTGTTATTGGTAAATGAAAAAGTGATATTAATAGTAGCTCTAGGTGAAAACTAATAAGAAGTTGGTCATATCAACAGTTTGTAAAAATGTTATAAAATAGTTTGTAACTGTAACATTGCTCATTTATTTATTATGTTATTTTTGTCAGGATCCTTCCTAGTCTTGCATGCCATGAGTTTTTAAGAGTTGCCTTAGAATTATCAACAAGTCTATTAAATTTTGGATCAAAATAGGATTTTGAAAATTTGTGAATATTGATATTGTCATGGCCATTGGTTTTGGATATTGTAGATAATATTCAATAGCTTCATCACTTCTTGTTTTTTCTTTTTAATGTGTGATAGTTTTTGCAAAGGACAAACAATGGGCGATTTAATTGTAATTAGCTGTTCATCAAATTTATATGACAAGGGATTGGATTGGAATGGATGGGAGGCTTCTATTTAATTTAAAAAGAAAGAGTTTTTAAGTATTTTGCACATTCAATATAGGCACAAAGGTTGAAATGGAAGTATAAAAGTTTTGGAACAAAAACAACTTAAGGAATTACTTCAAGTTCCATATATTCAAGGAGTAGTTATTATATATATATATGTGTGTGTGTGTGTGTGTGTGTTTAATGGTTAGTTTGGATGGAGAGGGGAGTAGAATAGAGTTGGCTGGAAATTAGGAATTTCTAGCAAACTCTATTCTACTTCCCTTTACTCACCCTCTCTCCCCCTTTATTCAAATTGGCCATAAGTAGCAGCTCCAAAATTAATCTCTTTCAAAATGTGAATGCATTTGAGTTGCAGGCCATTACTTGCATAATAATGTCATAAAATAAAACCTTGTTTGTAAAACCAATCAACAGAAAAAATGCAAAGTGAATGGCTTTAGAAGTTGACGCCTCCAAAGTCCGCTCCTGTAAGGTGATTTGTGAGACTGCAGGTTGAAGTCTCTTTTGGATGTATGAGTTAATTATTACCTGCTTAGAAAAGGGGGAAAAAATTACGAATCAATTAACAAACCAGAGGAAGAAAAGAAAAAAAAAAGAACCTACTTGGCGTAAAATGCCATTGAGGATATTGTAAATGATGCATGGGATTTTAGTCCGATTAAAGATGGTATGGTGCCGTGCAGGTTCAAAACCCCAGGGCAACAAAAGTTGGTTTCCTTGCTATTGAGGAGAATGGCAATGGGCATGTGTAAAGGGCGGCAGAGTTTATGCATAGTGCCTATATGAATGGGGTTTCGGCTCCTCGAAGTACTAATGGGAAAGACCTTCATTGGCTGGTTCAAGCTTAATCTTGATGGATCCGCCTTGAGATGATGTGGGTAACTGGGTCCAAGGTTTTTCTACAAATATTGGGGTGACTTCTAACTTCCTCACTAAAGTTCTGGCTCTTAGAAATGAGTTATTGGTTTGCAAAACCTTCGACTTCAAATTGTTGAAATTGAATTGGGTGTAAAAGTCTGTAGATTTTGTTTATAGTGTGAAGGACACTAATGAATAATGATCCTATCTCCTCTTCTTGATGATTGCAGGCTATTGGTTTCCCCAATTTCCCATTGGAGACCATCTCAAGGTTTCGGGAGGCAAATCGTTGTCTTTGATGTCTTAGCAAAAATTGGAGCCTTCCCATATTACGATTTTGTGTCCTTTAGTACTCCTCCGCCCCAGGTGGGTGTTTTTCATTTTGACTTATATGAATTGTATTCTAAGTTCTAACAGGCTTTGTCCTAAGTCCTTGTTGATCCCTTAGCTCTTTTTTTTTTTTTTTTTTTTTTTTTTTTTTTTTTTTTTTTTTTTTTTTTTGAGATAGCAAATTAATAACTTGGGGCCCTTTTTTTTTTTTTTTTTACTGTGGAACATTTCAAACCGAGGGTGATGGTGTTCAAAATTGTTTATTGTCAAGACGTTCAGGCGCAATGTTCTATGTTCCTCCACGTAAATGGTATGCTACAAAAATCTAGACCATCACCATAATATTGATCCATTATTAAGGATATAACAATTTGAATCCCACTTTATCAGTTGCGATATCATGATTGAGAATGATGCGTCTTTGAGTCCAATCACGAATCCGAGTATTCACTATCCTGATGTTGCATCATTTACACAAAATGCGAGTTAAAACCCACAGGTACAAGTTTTTTTTGTTGTTGTTGTTGTTAACAGACATACAATTTAAGACAGGAATTTTACACTCCCTTCTTAAAAAAAGAAAGAAAAGAATTATACACCCATACTAGATATTCCTTAGGTCTACCAAATTATGCTCAAATTGTTGTCAATTCCAAGGTTAATGACTTGACAATTTGTAAAATCTTATTGAAATATGAATGAAGTTGTCACTTCTTCCGACAACTTTACACTATTTTACAAAGATACCAAGTTCTTACGGGAAGAAATGGAACACATTCATATATTGCATGGTATTATTCAACCTTTTTCTAATTGATGATTAGTCAAGAGTATTGTTTTCCTTGGATTTTTTTTTTAAAATTTGATTATATACATACATACATAAACACACACACACACACACACACACATATATATATATATATATATATAAAAAGATTGCCAATTTAATTAATTCTTAATGAGGTACATCCAGCTCAAGAATACATTCCAGGCCAATGGGTGTCTCCTCAATCCAAACCATCTGAGACTCAAAGTTCTGTTGGCAATGTGTTTTTACACACACCCCACATTAGAACTTTCACCTTTCTCAAAATCATAAATAATAGGAACAGGGTAAAGAGGTGACTTCCTAGAAATTGAAACACTAACATTCTCTTCCAAGCTAATATCTTCCCTCTTCATCCCATTTGGCACTTCCCGATCAAAACGGTACAAAAGGTTTGCCAATGTAACCATGACAGTAATAGATCCCATTGTAATTCCAGGACACA
Source organism: Quercus dentata (assembly GCA_028216015.1). NCBI lineage: Eukaryota > Viridiplantae > Streptophyta > Magnoliopsida > Fagales > Fagaceae > Quercus > Quercus dentata. Next base: position 9,644,882 of record CP116444.1, read on the forward strand.
TCCTCCTACCAGACCCAAATGGTATGAGTTCAAAATTGTGACCCATAAAGTCGATGACATTGTCCTCAAACCTCTCAGGATAAAACTCATTTGGATTCTTCCAACTGTTTGGATTTCTCCCAATAGCCCAAGCATTAATCAAGATTCTTGCTTTTGGGTTAATGTCATAATCACCTAACTTAAAATGTGACATTGCCTCACAAAGGAAGTAAACCAATTGGAGGGTGCAATCGATCGTAGAGTTTCCTTCACCACCATTTTTAAGTACCCAAGCTTTTCTAACTCACTTTCATTGACGTTTGGCTTCCTTCCAACACAACTTCTAATTTCTTTTTGGACTTTCTTCATCACTCTTGGATTTTTAACAAGCTCTGTCATTGCCCACACTAGCAACATAAGTTGTGTCTGTTCCACTGAGAAAGAATGTCTTTTATATATATACACATACAAAAACACAAATTACCGAATTAGATTTGCATGGCATATGCAACTTATGTATACATTTTTTTAAAAAATTTAAATATCAAAGGACAGGATTAAAAAAAGTGTTGGGAATGCAAATTTCATTCAATTAATTCTTATAATTTTACTTTAGTTCAATTATGTTCTCTAACTTCCAAAGTTATTCATTTCAGATCTTCTATTAAATTTTGTCAAAGTAGTAGTTGTTAGTTTTAATTTATTTATTTTTCAATTTTTTCTAATTAAAAAAATTCAGAAAACTAATTAAAAAAAAAACATATAGATTTTTTACAAAGAAAAAGTTAAAAAAAGCTAATATAATATAACAATCTATTCTTTAGGTACCCTATTTAAATTTCAGCTTTTGGTCTACTTAACCATCTCAACAAACAACATCAAATAATACCGTATCCTTCCATTTCTTTTCATCACGTGAGGAAACTCAATGATTCAGTAAGGGCCAATTTGGATGGAGGTCTAATTTTTGTTCAACTCTATTCTACTCTCCATCCCTCCCCCTCCAACTAAATATGTGGAGTTTTATTTTTTTGGCTTCGTGGGTCAGTTTGTAAAATTCTCTTCCTATATCTCTCTTTGTTTTCTTCGTTTTGACTCTCCTTCTTGTCTTTACTGGTTTTTTTTTTTTTTTTTTCAAGATAAAATGGGCTAATGCGTGGACCTGTGTGCGCAGTGGGAGTCAAATTTTCAAATTTATTTTTGTGAAGTTTTTATTAAATTTAGTGGGCTTATGATTTGTGGTTGTTTGGGCTCATTTAGTTTCTCTCTCTCTCTCTCTCTCTCTCTCTCTCTCTCTCTAAAATATGTTTTTTTTTAATTAGTTTTCTTAATTAAAAAATTGACAAAATTTATAATTAATAGCAACTAACCAACTACTTAACAGAACTTAAAAAAAGACCTAAATTGAATAATTTCGAAAGTTAGAAAACTAAATTGAATTTTAGGCAATTAAGGATACAATTTGCATTTTAGCAAAAAATTTAACAAGGAGGTCATTATTGCTAAGTTGTCAAACTTTATTTGTTATATGATAAATAGTGATTTTCTTATTGATAGATAAAATAGGAATGGATAGTTTATATGTATAAAGATAATACTCTATGTTAAGTTGGTAGGGTACATTTAAAAAAAGAAGAAGAAGAAGCAATTATGGAGATTTAAAAAAACATTTAAAGTGGGCCTAATCCTAAATTTTAATTGATTATAGCATTCCTTTGAAAAAAATAGAGGGAAACAAGACCCATGGCTTACCAGGAGAACTGCTTTGATGTGTTCTTTTGTTGGAATGAAATGAGTTTTTTCATCCTTTAAAATCTTTAGCATAACATCAACAATGTCTTCCTGCTCTAACTTTGGCCTGGCTGGATCAAGATGTTCATCAAGCAACCTTTTGAATAATGAATCAAATCTATGATAACATTTTTCAATCTGCAGTGGAAGTCCCATTATTGCATCCACAATCCCCCCGAGCCATGGAAGAATGTCCACAGTTGAAATCATGCCTAATATTTGCATGGCTTCTTCATTGAGCTCTTTAAGCTTACCTCCCGGAGAAAATGGGCTTTTGCCCATTTCACCAAAACTTTTTAGCAAAATGCCCTATATCTGAAACTAATTAGGAAAATGTCCATGTTTTGAAACTCGATTTTTTGACAATCGAGTTATAACAAACTGAAAAATAAAAAAAAATTTGGAACTCGAGTACCATGTGAAGTACTCGAGTCCATGGAACTCCAGTTTCTTGAAAAAATTCAAGTGGAACTTGAGTTCCATGAACTGGAGTACTTCACATGGTACTCGAGTTCCAAAAAAAAAAAAAAAAATTTCCTATGTCCACGTTCGCTATAACTTGATGTTCCAAAAATCAAGTTTTACATTTGGAATTCGATTTTTAGAAAATCAAGTTTCAAAACAAGAACATTTCCCTAATTAGTTTCAGAAATGGGGCATTTTGCTAAAAAATTTGTGAGAAAGGAGTAAAAGCCAATTTTGGCCCTTATCTCCCTCCATTTCTTCATAATCTCTACTGAATGCTATGTGATATATAATGGAGTATGTTAAAGTAAGTGCTTTCTCACTAAGATCAATTGAGTTTGGCGAATTCTGAGCGTTGGAGTTAATCAATTGAGTGACATTGACTTTTCTTGTGCACTCAAAAGATTGCATCTTACTTTTAGTGAAAAGCTCCATCATGAAAAGTTTACGCATTTGTCTCCACGAATCATTGTAGGAAGAAAATGCAATGGTTAAAAAATTGTAAGTGAGCTTCTTTTGGGCATGTAATTTAGGCTTCGTGCAACACTCAACATCATGGTTCTTTAACACCTCTTTGGCCATTTGTGGGGATGAGATGACAAGAACTTGGTTTTGACCTAGTTGTAAGAGCATGGCAGGTCCGTATTTTTGAGAGAGATTCCATAGGGAATGGTGATTGCCATTTCCAATTTGATGGAGGTTGCCAATGAAGGGAAGCTTTGGAGGGCCTGGGGGAAGGTTGGCTGCTTTCTTCACTTTCCTTTGTTTCAAAAGAAATTAATGACAGAGAGGATGAGAATGAGTACAAGAAAGATGGTTGGAACCCAATGTAATGAGAGAAAGAACAGATTCAAGTTTTTTGTTTGGTGATGTAGGAAAAACACTTGTGTGTTAAAAAAATTACGCAAGTATTCGAGGTTGCATGTTGGCTTGATCTTTAGGTAGCTAGATCCAGGGGGGACTATTTAGATGGAGATGGTGTGAGATTTGAGAATATAATAGCAACTATTTCTATGGTTGGACTATTGTTTAAGCTTAGTCTCTTTAAAGGCTTTTCTTTTTGCATGATTTTTTTTTCTTTCTTAGATAATTGTAACGAATAAGAGAGAGAAAATGCTCTAGAATTAAATAATTTAGTAAGCAATAAATGTGCAATAATACCATACATTTATTAGAATCCAAAAATAATTCCTAATGGCAGGACATTTGTTAATAGACTATTTAAAGAAATTTTTAATACCACTTTTTAGAAATATAAAATATTGTCAAAAAAATCTATTGTTTTTTTTTTCTTTTTTAAATAAAATTTTCTAAAGGTATTTAAATCAATGTTCTTAGGACATCTGTTAACATTTCTCTACATAAAATAGGAAAAAGTTAACAAATGCCTCAAGGGCATTAGTTTATGCACTATTTTTAGAAACATTTTGTGGAAAATTGATAAAGCAATTTTTTATATTTCACATGAGAGTAGTGTCAATTTTTTTTTTATCTCACCTTATTTATTTTAACCATTGATTTCTCCCACTTTACTTATTTATTTATGGGAAATACTAACGGATGCCTTTAGGGCATTGGTTAACAATCTAATTAAAGAAAATTTTTATGGGAAAAGAAAAAAAAAACAATTAACCTATAAAAGTGTTGTCAAAACTTTTCTAAAATGAATTGTTAACCATTGACTTAAGGGCACTCGTTAACATAACCCTTTATTTATTTATTTATTCATGAAGTCAACATGAGAAAATTTTCCTTGGATCATTATGGTATAATTTTTTTTGGATGTATATCATTGTCGGTTTCTTTAAAACTTTCTCCTCTCTCCTCTCTCCTCATATGTGTGTTAAAAATACTTAATAATCTAAAAAAAAAAATTATGGTATTATGGTATAATTTTTTTAAAAAAATTCACCATTTTTGCTATGGAGACTTATGGCATAACATCACTTGTGTTGCATATACGTGTGCGCGTGTGTATATATATACATATCGATGTTACTGGGATTTATTTGAAACAAGGGGTAGGTAGGGGATTGGTGCCATCATTTGAAATAGTGCTGATGAGGTGCTTGTTGGAATATCTAAGAGAATAAATGTGTTTTGAACTCATAAACGGATGGCTATGGCTACTGTGCTAGGTGTTGTTAAGTGAAAATTGAACCCATTGCACATTATTGGTACGGTGGTTACTTCACAAATATAAGTGTTTGTGGAGTGTACGTAGCAACAAATAGAATTTTGAAAACGGCTAAGAAAGTGTTTTCAAGATACATAAAACATTTTTAATGACATAGTTGTCAATAAATTGAAAATAGTGGACTCTACATATTTGTCCAAATTCTTTTATCTCTTAAATTAAGGAGCTTATCTTTATTATAAAAAAAAATTCCCACGCTTCAAATTTGAAAATTAAAACTTATCATTAAAAAAAAAAAAAAGATGAACGAACAAAAAGAGGCAAAATACATACTTTGTAGACAGCTCAGCACTACAATTCACACTACAATCAACTGATTTTATGAAATTTTTGCAACTGACCATTCAAAGTTTCAAACCAATTCCATTTTAAAAGGCACAATGCACTATCACCCAAAACAATAAAATAAAGTAAGACAATCTAGTGCCCGTTTGTTTCCACATTTTGAGCCCAAAAAGCGCTTTTTGAAAAAAGTTAGGCCTAAAATTGCGATTGGTTAAGCCCAAAACGCAACTTTTTGATAAAAGTTGCGTTTTGGGCATAGGCCAAAAACGCGGACTAAATGTGGAAATTTTATGGACCTCTGAGAATCCATAAATGAAAATGCGCACTGCGCGTTTTGATGGGTTACCGTTGCTAATGATAAAATTACGTAAATACCCATTAACAAACACAGAACAAACACTACAAATCATAACAATAAACAATCTTTTTCTCAAACATCTCTAAACTCAAGCATAATCAGATTACGAGAATACAAACTCAAAAACACAGTTTTAAAATTAATCAAATCATAACAATAAAAGCAAAAAAAAAAAAAAAAAGACGAAGGACGAGAAGCCGGTGACCCATCTAGACTAGGTTGGGGACGAAGATGAGCAACAGCACGAAGATGAGAGCTCCCTGGAATGTTCTTGAATGAGGGAGAAAAGGAAAATTTTCTTATCACAAAGAGAGTTTTGGAATCAAGTAAAAAAAAAAAAAAAAAGAGAGAGAGAGGAGCTGGAGAAAGAAAGAGCTCTGGAACGTTCGATGAATGAGGGAGAATGAGGGAGAAAAGGAAAGTAAAAGAGGGGTAGAGATAGTGGACAATGTGTGGAGGAGAAAAAAAGAAAAAGAAATAAAACGTATGGTTGAAAGTGAAATGGAAAAAAGAAAAATAATATAAAAATTAAAAAATCCTAATTGAGAAATGCTACTGTAATATTTTCATAATATTTTCATAATAAATTTTAAGTAACAAATTGTTATTAGTTAATATTGGTTAGTAAAAAAATAATTTCAGTTGTGGGTTCAAATTAGAACTAGTAACAACTTTCCACATAAATTTTGTTGTGAAAATATTGCAAAAAATGTTGTGAATGTAACACTTCTCATAATAAATTTTACACAAGAATTTGTTATTGGTTCTCATTTGAACCTACTAATGACATTATTATTTTTCTTATCTACCATTAACAACTTGTCATATAGACTTTATTGTGAAATTTTTGTAAAAATGTTGTGTCCATAACTTGCATTAAGAGAGATAATTAAAACAAAAAATTCACTTATATATATCTCTTGTCCTTTTTGGTAATTTATAACTCAAACCTCCACTTTTATAAGTGCTAGCCAAATACTCAGCTTTTTCAAAAAGCACTTTTTAACAGATTTTACCAAGCACTCAGTTTTTAAAAAATGCACTTTTTCATTATGCACTTTTTGAAAATTCCACTTTTTTCATTATGTACTTTTACAAAAAGCTGAACCAAACTCACCCCCACTACTGTAAGTTACTACACCAATTTCACTTTAATAGCCAACTAAATATATTATAATAAAAAAATAAAAAAATATTTAAAATTTATTAGCACATATCTCACATAATATGCTAATTTCTATCTAACATATTAGCTCATTAATAATAATAATAAATTGATATACTTAGATGATATAACAATCACAACATGTTGTTTTTCATCTTTGATAAATGGCAATAGAAAAATTTGAATAGACAAATTGTGCACTCAATTGAACACGTGGGTGTAGTGGCGGATTGCCAATTTGTCATGCAGGGGCACACTTAGCAAAATAAAAAAGAAACAGAATTAGAAGATGGTGGTTAATATCTGAGAAAAGTGAGTGATGATGTGAGCTATTTCTTGCAAATTGCACTTTATAAATTTGACTGAAAATTCATTAGTTCTCTAATTTTACTTTCATTTAACTGAGTTTTCTAAGTCTTAAATTTATTCAATTTAAGCATTGTAAGGACACTACCGGGTTCCTAAGCCCAAAAGGTAAAATGATCTAGGCCCAAAGAGCCCAATACAATTAATTTGTAGAAAGTGGATTAGAAATTTAGGTTTTAATGAGTTAAATAACAATTATAATGGATCCAAATGACAATAACGTAAAGATAGACTAGTTGTTCTAAAGAAAATCGCCCTCGGCATAATCCGAGGAGATCGGTTCTTGTATATATCTCTTGAATTTGATTACAAGTCAAATTCTTGTTCTTACAGTGTCTTTCTCTCAAATCTCTGATCCCCTTCCCTTAGGATCTTCTTTCTATTTTATATTATCTTCCTTCTTTCATCTCTACCCTCTACGTATAGATTAGATTGCTGGTGTTGATTCTTGTCCCATCAAATCTTCCTAAAATTTTTGGGAAGCAAAATGTAAGACTGAAAATTACTGTTCAGGTATCACTTCCTCATTAATGCGGCCAGAGAGTTAGCTACAGAGAATTCAATGCAATGGTAGTAGCTATCTCTTAGATATTATATGATTTTCCTCTGTCATATGCTTCCAGGATGCTTGTCCTTATCAACAAAGCCTCTTGGAACGTTGCCCTGGATGGCAGACCACACCTTCGGACCTCGGCTTTGCTCGGTCGAGGACCCATCCATCCTCGGATCACCTTCTTGAACACTTATGACCAAACCTTACATCTTCATTCACTAACACGGACTTCCATGACAATGTTTTACCCGTCCTTGGACTACTTAATGTCCTCGCTTAAGCCCCCGGCCCAATATATACATAAATACATACTACTGGGCCTATCACCCCTATAAGCATTTTGTTCAATGTCATCAAAAAATGCTATTAAATTTGAAACTTAAAGGGCGCAATTGAACGAAAATAAAATTAATTAGAAGACCGAAATGAATTTCAATCAGATTAAGAAGGTGACATTTGCATTTTAGTTGAAATTATTTTACCAATTAATTTTTATTTTTTGGCCGAAATTTGATATTTTCTCCAATATGACTCCGGAATAGCTAGCTAGTATTTTAAACTAGCATGAAATTGATTCATTAAAAAAAAAAAAAAAATTGAAGTGTTTTTGTACTAGCCCAAGTACCGGCATAAAAAATAGTACTGGTTGGCAGAGTACATATTTGACTCATTTGATGGGATCAAGGTCAAGCCGTGATGAGGGAAAGCAAGAAGGTCCACCCAGTTGTAACGTCCTAATGTGTAAGCCCCTAGCCCAAACCCAGTTGGTCTGATTAAGGTTACTCAAAATCCACTGTGATAACCAACCAAATCTTGCTTTCTTTTTAGAGTGTACATTTATGGTGGAGGTCGATGTCACACCCTGCACCTAGAACTAAAATTATTTAATAGTTCATCTGTGTATTTATGAAATGTGCAATTGTTCGTTGATATTTATTTATTTATTTATTTTTTGAGAATGTTTGTATGTTGAATTTGAATGGCCTTAATTTGTAGACCGAAATTATTAGTAGTTTTTGTGAAGATTTGTGGCCTGTGTTTTGACAAAAGTCGTCTTAACTTGTGAAATTTACAAAGCAAATAACTCCTAACTAGAGGAAAATGGGGATTATAAAAAATTATACATTAGCTGAAAGATGATAAAATTTGAACGCAAGTAGATTTTGCCATTTAGGTGTGAGGAATTTGATTGCAAAAATAAAAAATAAAAAATGGAGATGATAATCCAATCAAACTGTTTTATTGCAATAATATTTTACATACATACATACATTATATTCATAGATGGCGTTGGGTACTTCCAACCATGCCTATATAAGCTAATTTTTTTTTTTTTTTTTGGATAAGGAAACCAGTGCATCCATTCATTCAACTATGTAAGAATCTGGTTTACATCTGATGAAATGATAAAAATACAAACTGACACATTCTAGATGCAATAGCTCCAACCTCGGCTGTATATATATTTTTAGTTCCATAAAAGATTCAGCAAATAACCTAACCCTCTGAGTGCAATGATAAAGCGACTCTTAACTTATTTACTATGTTGACAATAAGTGGAAAAATAAAATCAATATAAACGGACCAGTCTGGGGCCTGGGTTATGATCATCAATGAATTAAAATAGCAGATACAGAGGTATACAGAGACTACGGCTAAAATCCAACCAATGATTTCACATGGCGGAACGAGGAAAACCATTACTGCGATTGAGGTAAAAAATATAAGAGAATTAAAACCCACGAATGCCCCAAAAAGGGCTGTTTCCTTAGCAATGGCTAGACATGGTAAAACGGGACAGAATTTTCTGACCCGATCCGACCCAAAAAATACCCGACCCGAACCCGATTTTTTTGACCCGAAGCAAAAACGGGTTGACCCGTGACCCGACCCGTGTTTTGTGCGGGTCAACCCGACCTGACCCGAACCATTTTTTTAAAACTTTTTTTTTTTTTTGGGTAAAAAAAATAGTGAAATTAAGACAATATTGGTTTAATTGTTTATTGTGAGTTTTAAGGAAACAATTGATACATTTACATAATCGCATGCAAATTAATTGAAAAATAAATGGTTGAGCATTCTAAATGAGTAAAGATTTTTAGATATCAAATAGCAAAGTACATGCTAAGATAATCTGATTACGATAAAGTTAAAAACAGATTTAAAATTGTAGATATGTGTGAGACGCATTTACAAGTGTGAAAATAGTAAAGCCAAAGTATCAAATTAGTATAAATTATAAATGCTTAGATCTATTTTTTAACAATTTATGTTCAAAATAAACGGCTTTTCAAAATAAATTATGATATTTCCTAGGGTGTGTGTTGCTTAACAATGATATAATCTTCATAAAAGAGACTAGGTATAAATAAGTAAGCAATCAAACTTTAATGTATATATCAAATTGAAATAGAGTGTCAACTACAATTGATAATAGATTATAAAATTAATTTTTAAAATTGTAACTTTCTTATATCTTTTTATTCTTTATCAAATGAGTTATCCAATAAGTCATTTGTAATTTTTTTTTTTGGAATGTTGATATTGTGTAAAAATAAAACTTGTATATTTGTTTTACTTATCTTTGTGTTGTTTTGTTTTAAATAGCAATGTTAGGATTTGTATAATTTTAAAATTATTGAATAAATATTAATAAGTTTAGCTGAGTTTATTCTTGATATAAGTAATAAATTCAAAATAATGCATTTTACATCAAGTAATATGTTACATAACTATCCAAATGGCAAATACATATTGTTTTATTTATAAAAAATATAAAAAATAAAAAATAAAAAATTTCATGTGAAAAATACGGGTCAACCCGACCCGACTCGACCCGAACCCGATTGACCCGAACCCGATTTCAACCCGCTTAAAATGACCCGTTTTGACCTGTGACCCGTTTGACCCGTGACCCGATTGACCCGACCCGAACCCGATCCGACCCGCCCGTTTTGCCATGTCTAGCAATGGCTGACCCTGCTCTATGTGGTTCTGTGATATTGGAATTGGACTTTCTTAAAAATACCCTTGCAAGACTAGGAGGGCTGCGTGCAGCTGTAGTTGTACTGGGTTTGAACAGATCATCTTGCCAAAGTCCACCAGGAGGGCTGAGTATCGCTTGATAGGTCACTGTTACGAGCAGTGCAGCAACCACCAGCAACGCATTGCGCTTTTCGTCTGATATTCACTTCCTCACTTGATTACCAATAAATATTATTTTTTTTCTCTCACAACTTCCGGGCAGCCTTAGGTAATGTTCATGAGAAGAAGTAACTGTAGGAAGAGATGAAGCTGTTAAAGCTCCAGCACGGTCTAGTATATCCCTCATCTCGCTGTTGTCTATTCTTCGTCTTCGTTGTTCATCCAAAATGTCCAACGCTGTTTTAGCCCCTAAATTCTTCTCGATGTTCACAAATCTCCGACCCAAAGCAAGTAAGTGAGACACAGCCTGCACGCATAATGTAGTGATACAATACTGTCACAAATCTCATCATCTATGTAAAATATTACTCAAAGAGTCTCAACCGCCATCCCTTTTGTTTGAGATCAATTAAGGACAGACGTATGAACCATAGAATAGATCCTGTTTAAGTAAGGTCGATCGTCTTCCCTTTTCTTATTCCAAATTCATAAAACCTCTCTCTCAAATTTTGTTTTATTACTTCTAATTTGAAAAGTCAATGAATCTTTAAAAGATAAGATAACTTTTTTATATGTTCCCAGAGACAACGGAATTATACGTAGACCATGGGAGCTAGCTAGGGAGGCCATTACCCTCTAATTAAAAAAAATAAATACTGTATTTATATTTAAAAGATTTAAAATTTTGAAAAATAAAATTTTGGCCTCCAAAATATTCAAAAAATAAAATGGTCATCTAGCTAATTCTCATGGTAGATGATCCCTGTAAAAAAATTATGTAACAAATCTAAATATGTTATTAGTATAAATATGTCATTTTTTTAATATTTAAATTTATGTGTTTGGCCTTTTTATTTATTTTTATTTTTAAATGACTATGTTTGATACTTTGCTGTTTGCTGTTATCATTATGTTGCTGTACAGTTCATTTGGGAGTTCTTCTTTTCTCTCTCATTTTATTTTATTTTTAAAAATTTGTAACACTAATTAGTTTTTTAGTTAAAATAATTTATAAAATATGATAAGATAATGAATATAATTTTTATTTGATTGGTGAATGATGGAAAAACCATCTACAATATTTGAGTATTGCAACCATAAATGTGTCAAAATAGGTTTCATAATAAAATGAAAGATGGTTATTTTTTCCAAACTCTTTGATCTTGAACATTAGGAGGGAAATTACTATGCATTTTAGTGTAATAGAATATTGAGGTTTTGTTTTGTTATATTTTTTTTCTTTGATGGTTGGGAGAAAGGGAATTTCAACCTTGAATGTCTCAGTTAAAAATACCACGAGATGCCAACCAACAATTAAACTACAAGACTATTGGCAAAAAAATTGAGTTGAAATGTATTAAGAAACAATTATTTTGTATTTTATTATTTATTTATTAATATTTTTTTAATACTAAGGGTCTGTTTAATTAGACGTTTTGGAAGATTAAAATAGCATTTATAAAACCCACAACTTCTCATAATTTTTTTTTACAAATGCTCATTTTAAACTCAATAAAACACAATTTTTCAACAACTTATACGTACAAATGCAACATAAGTAGATTTTTTTTTGGTTCTTTTTTATTTTATTTTTAAAATTAGATGTTAATTTGGAGTTAAAAATCATAATTAAGGAAAGGGGGGAGAGATTTTGCCTCGGTTTGATTTTTGGATACTGCAATGTGCAATATAGTCTTGCCTTCCACATCCTTCAGCTCCAGGATTTTCCTCCAATAAGGCCACTTCTTTAGGAGCCATCCCACCAAGAATTTAAAAGCCTCCAAATTGTTGTACTTGAGGGCAATATGAAGAACGGTCTCATTTTGTGTCGTCACATCTGTAATAGAATCAGGACAGATTGATAAATTTTTTTCTAATAAAGCAAGGTTACCATTTTTTATTGCTGCATAATGCAAAGGAGTCATACACTCCCTTCCTTTGACACGAACAAGGTCCGCATTGTGTTGTAGAAGCTGGCACACCATCTCTGTACGCCCATTCAGTAGAGCAAGGTAAATGGGAGTATACCCATCTAGATTTCGCTTGTTGACAAAAGAGGGCTTTAATATCATCATCTCAAGGGAAAATGGGAAATGCCCAGCAGATGCAGATATGTGTAAAGGAGTATCAACAAATGGGAACTCATCAATGTGCTCCAAAAGTTTTACATCCTCTTGAATTATGTCGTAAAAGGAATTAATATCTCCCTCTTGAGCAATCCCATTCAACCTCTGAATTCTCTCATCCATTCTTGAGAAGGCTATTAATTTTAGGCTTTTCCTTGGTATGACTTTGTGTGCATTTGGTTCCACCTTTAAGGAACTAAAACACGTGTTTTCAAGCTGTGACTCACAGAAGCCTCACTACAAGAAGGAAACTATGACTCACAGAAGTCACTTTGTTGAAGTGTGGGTATTGGGTTAAGCATGCAATATATGAAACACAGAGTTAAAGAGAGAGAGAGAGAGAGAGAGAGGTGTTGAAACTTGAAAGAAGACAAAATGTGAAGAAGTGTGTGTGTGGAGGAATATAGAGATAAGAGAGAAATAAAGAAGACAAAAGTTGAAGAAAATGTGGTTGAGAAAAAAACGGAAGAAAAAAAAAAATGCTGTGTTTGTTATAAGTGTGGTGTGGGGCAAGGGCATGAACAAATATATATATATATATATATATATATATATATAAAGTTAGCTTATGAAAAAAAAAAAAAAAAATTATATTAGAGTAATGCTATCTCCAAAATATTTTTACAACAAATTTAATTAACAATAAGTTGTTGTTGGTTTTAATTTGGGCTACCACTAACACAAATTTTTTACTTACCAATAACAACTTGTCACTTAGAATTTATTGTAAAATTATTGTGGTAATGTTGTGGACCTAGCATTATTAATTATAATAAGCACAAAAATAAAATAATTAGTTAATATCGATGAGCACGATAATTACAAAAAGAAAAAGACATGTCTTAATAAAATCATAATTGGTAGAGATTCATACTATTAAAGGTTTCAAAATAATTATTATGTATTTCATTACAATGAAAATTAAAAGTGTCATTTGTTATTAACAAGAAGTAATTAACAATCTTCTTAAAAAAGCATCAATAATAATAAATAACAACTATTATTATTATTATTACTACTACTACTACTACTAGCCTCATCGGATGCGTTTCGTGCATGTAATGAGGCTTTTTTTTTAGATATATATATTTTTAATAGGAACTTGGGGTAGATTATATATATATATATATATATATATATATATAGGAACATGGGGTAGTTTTGGTTGTGTAGATGGGGTAGTGAGAAGTCTTATATAACATAGGGGAGTTTTATAAACATGGGTAGGTTTTTTGTTTTTAATTTTTGTCATTTTACAGTTTTAACCTCATTTTTATGTTTTAGGACTAAGAATAATTTAATTAAATTATGAGTGTTTTTGGAATTAAAAAAATCTAATTTTCTGAATCCTCTTAATATATAGAGAAGAAGGTGAAACCATAAGTAGGGAAAGACTTCTCATATTTATGTATTTTGTCCTTTTTAGTAATTTACTGGTCAAACATCAATTTTGATAAGAACTAGCCAAACACTCAATTTTTTCAAAAAACATTTTTTAATAACTTTTACTAAATGCTTTACTTTAAAAAAAAAATCCAGTTTCATATGGTACTTTTAAAAACCACCACTTTTTAAAAAAGCACAGCATCAAAAATCTGACTCAAACTTACCCTATATTGGTGGCTAAATGTGAAAGAACTAGCTAGGTGGACAAGTCAGCAAGACAGAAATCCATGGGCGCATCTGGGTTGGGTGAGTTTGTTGGTCTTGGTTGTGTGGGAGTGGTTAGGCTTCAAACTAGTGATATGTCAAATTGTCAATTTTCAGACAAACCAACCCAGTTTAGACCAAAAGAAAGGAAAAGTAAAAAGATGTACAGTATATGAGAGTGTGAAAATCTTTTACCATCATAAGGTTAAAAAAGATTGAGGGTAAAGTATGCTTTTGCTCAATAGGTACAATTTTAATGTTTCACATTTAAAAATCTTGGATTTTAATTAGTACTTCAAATCCCAAAAGAGAACAATTTTGTTTTGTCCCTTTGTCTAAGGGCTTAGTTTTTTTGGGTCACTTAAATGTTTGATTTGATTCTCTCTCTCTTTTTTATTTTTTATTTTTTATAAGATTTGATTTTGTGCTCTTAATATTGGGGTTCATTTGATTTTAATTCCTAAAAAATAGTAATTATTCAATACTCAATGAATAATGTTTTTTTCTATGGCACAAATGTGTTTTGTTAATTAAATTCAGGGTGAGAACTATCATTTTTGTGAGAGGAAAGTGTTGCTTTCAAATAGTACTAAATATTTTTTTAATATGTGATTTGACTAATTTGATCCTTAAAACATGAGGCATCTCTACATCACTTTAGTAATTTAAATAGAAAATAGATGGAGATTGTTCCCTTTTTCCAATTTCAAGGAACAAATCCAAACTTTGGGCACAAATAGGGGAACCTGGCCCATGCCCAAGATCGAGCAACAAAGAAGCACCCACCAACTGATCGGTGTCCTCACTTGCCCCGCATAGCTCTCGATACAACCATGCAAGGCAAGCACTTCCCCAACTGTACCTCCGTGGGTTGTGAAGGTCTTCCAACCGCCGCACCCACATTAGATGCACCCTATCGCCGGATTTGTCCATGAATATTGTGTCCCCCAATAGCGCTAGGATGTAGCATCGTGCGTATTTATGCAACCGATCCTCTTGAAGATCGGGCGACAATGGGTTAGCAACTTCCTCCAAAAGCCGGTTGATGAGAATCCTCTGCCCATCAAGTTGCTTATGGTTGTTTTGATTTACAGTCGAAAGCCAAGGAAGTCCCGCACACATCGCCCCAAGTTTTTTGTGTGCTCCCAGTTATAGCGTCACCATCAATAGGAAGCCCGAGAAGAACCTCCACATCCTACAATGTGATGGTGACCTTACCATGTGGCATGTGAAAGGTGTGAGTCTCGGCCTGCCATCGCTCCACTAAGGCCGTTATCGTGCCATTGTCAATCTCTCTACCCGGGACCCAGAGGAGTCCCTCCAAACCAACTGTGTTGATGATGTTCCTCACTCGGTCGTCCACCATTGGAGGTTGCTTGGAGAACTCTGAACTACGGCTACGGCAGGTAATGGACCCTGGATCCTGCACATAACAAAATCATGGATTAATATATGACAACAAATACGTGTACATTGTATGGATTAAATGCATGTGCACAAGTAAATATTTAGTTGAGTGTTTTACCTGCCCATTCCAAATAGCTTCGGATCGATCGTCGCTTTCTTTGACAACACCGAGTCGTCAATGGGTCCAGGCAGTGTATAGTCAATCCGTCCGGCATTTGCAAAGACCATATTGAAGAAGAATGATAAGTAGTTAGTTTCAAAATTGAATACACAATATGCTTAAATATCAACTAAAGCTAGTTTGTACAATGAGAATTCAGTAAAAGATGAAAGACTAAACCAAAAGAGGCCAATATGAACACAAAGCTTTTTAGACTTAGGATTTTATTTTTAAGGTTACATTTTTGAACACACGCAGTTTTTGTAGTTATTTTTATTTTTTAGAAGAAGATCACACACAGAATAATGCTTAGTTACAAATACCACAATACAATGAAGGGCTTTGATAAACTTACTATCAAACATGAGATTAAAGGGTAATTTAGGAACATAAAAAAGAAGAAGAAAAAAAGAAACTAATGTATTAATAAATATGATTGATTTCATATCAACAACTAAATAAATTAATTTTTGAATGAAAGAAACAATTTTTTTATATCAATTTTATTACAAAATGCTTACAAATTGACATGATAATTCTTCTCCAAAAAAAAAAAAATGACATCATAATAATTGTGATTGATGTCATGACAACCACATAATAAGTAAATTTCTTAATTACTTTTTTTTATGTGTTTTAAATATCAAAATTATTAGACTTTAATTATTATCTCATTTAAAATACATAAAACATAAGTTCATGGATTAGACAATAAAAAAAATCCTATTAATACAAAAATAGGTGTCCATAGTACGAACAAATAAAATATATAATACAATTGTGGAATTTTCAAAATATTAATCCAATTAAAGGTTATTAAATAGTGTGATAATTAGCAGCTTTTTCCTATTATGAAAACTGTTTATACAAATTCATTATGACACAGAAAGGTTACTAGTTATAATTGAGACACGGCCTTGTAATTACGAGTTTCATCTTTTTGGCTCAAAAGATGCAGAATCATCATCACTCAATTTCTGCATCCTCTATTCATTTATGCAAGAATGTATAGGCCTTGTGACTTTGTTACCCGAGAGGAGCGTGTTTTGCATAATTTATCTCGAGACCTCGACCTAGGAAGTCAATACGTACTTGAGTAAATTTTTGGTATATGATAAGACCTTATTAGAAATCTTGAAGAGGGCATAGCTCTAGTACATGGGAGGTATATTATTGTTCATATACTATTGCTCAATAGATTTTAGTGATTAGGCCATTTGAAAATTCTTCTTATCAATAAAAAATGCATTTTCTGGCTAAAAGATACTAATACCCTAGCCATATCTGTTCTGCTTGCACAAGCAAAGACTTTTGCAAACCATAAAACATTTTGTCTCCCTTTGTTTATCAGTTTTCCTTGAAGGTGAAGCATCAAGAATAATTAACATAACTTATCTCTCCACTTCCCGCCCACCCCACCCAACAAAAAAAAAAGAAAGAAAAGAAAAATAATAGAAATACCATAATCCTTATTGAATATGATTATCACATAAAATATATTACCGAATGATGTTATGCTATCTCAAGGGCACGAAAAATGCTTTGTCCATTTGAAGTGGAAGTTTGTAAGCTTATTTGCTTCCTATGGTTTATTTAGAAGGGGAACTTCACCAGAGTGCCAGGTTTGTCGAAGCTAACTAGGAATGAATTATATGATGCCTTTCCTAATTTGGAATATGTTATGAATGATTTTGGTAATATAAGAGGATGTGATGTGATGAAGATTACATAAAAGCGATTGCTTGAGACAAAGAGTAAGCCACAATTTTGTGGTTTGGTCGTCTCATGAGGTTCTTCAGCAAAGTTAGAGCAATGCTTTCCCTTGGCAAAATATTTGTGATTTGGGGTTCCCTTGAACTTATCCTTCTTAGGCTCATTAAAGCTTTGTTGTATATACTTATGGCGGAAGTATGATCAAGAGATGTCATTTTATCACTTGTTGGTGTTCCATGCATTGAAGTGATGTTTTGTGCCATCTTTGGGTCCACTCTACGATTCTAGGAATTGTTTTCTCTCTTTTCTTTTTGCTCGTGCCTCGTGTCTCGTGGCGGTATACCTAGATCACTTTGTTGGATTTGGTGGCTAACTACGAGAGGAAGGTCCTTTGTAGTTGGTATGGTGTATATAGAGGAAGAGGGAAAAGTCGTGCTTATTGAGGGCAAGGAGCTTCCTGTTTCTCGACTTGAGATGGTGCTATAAAGGTCCTTTTTTAATGGCTTTTGTTTATCTTCTTCTTCCTTTTTATTTTTATTTTTGATTTTTGATTTATTTTTAAATGGGTAAGTCATACACGACCCAATGGGTTTTGAAACCACAACCTCACTATCCTCCCCTTTTAATGGCTTTATGCCACACCCGACTTCTCTTTTCTTATTGTTTGAGGAAACCTTAATTTGATTGGAGAAAAATCACTAGCAATAGACTGGTAATACTTCAAAAAATGCAAGGTGGAAAACCCATGCTCATCGGATACATATAATGACAACCCCAAGGCAACCTGTGGAACACAACCTGATAGCTATACTATAGTCTTTTTGTGGTGTATGATTATGTTTTGTGTAGGCTACATATATTCTGATGGGGAAAAAAATTTCAGCTTGTTATATGTTTTTAGTTGTGCATGTAGATTTGAATTTTTTGATTGCTATTGATCAAGTTATTTCTTCAAAATTTTAAGGGTATTTATTAACGCTTTAACAAAAATTTAGGGTTGGAAACACCTTTTATATGAATTATTAATGTCTGTATAAAGTTAATGCTCCATAATATTTCCAAATTCTTCCATCCTTTCTCTGTGTTTTCACAAAAAGTTGAACTTTTTCTTTTTATTCCACCGTATTGATTTTGTGGCAAAGGACTACTTAACTAAGGTCATTGTCACTTTGTGTTGAGCATTTGAACTATTAGTACTTATTTTTTTATTACATTTTCAAAGTTCTTATTTGTTATTATAATGGAAACCAGCTGTTTGGAGATGCATCATACAAATTTTTCTACTCTCATAGATACTAGTTTGCCCATATTGAGTGCAATTTACTTAAAGTGTGTGGATTGAGGATTTTTCTAAGTTGATATGTTCCATTATCATGTAAGTTACACAGTCGGGACATTTTTATTCTGAAGGTAACAATAGTGCTTGCTTTAATTATGTCTTTTAATCTGTTCTCATGCCAATTATTTCATTTTTATTTGCCTATTTAAGTAAGTTATCTGAGAATCTTATTGTAGGACCTCACTAAATACAAGGAGCCTACCTCACTCTTTGAACACTTTATTGTTGTGGGGCTTCATCCAGATGCTAATCTTGAGATTGTGGAGGATGCATTTGCTAAAAGGAAGAAATGGCAGTTACAAATGGCAAATTCTGAAATATTAGAATTTAAAAAGTTGCAGCATCGGGCGCCTTCAATTCCAACATTGGAACCTCAGGTTGACTGCATGACTAAATTCTTTCCTGGAACCATTTTATATTTTTTCTATTTTCAACAGTATATGATCTGATCTATTGGGTCATTTTATTTGTCACACATATGCATTCAGGTTCTTTTTTAAAAAAGTATTTTAACTAGCTATCTTCTATGTTGCTTTATTACTTGCCTCATTTGATATTCTAGTTCTATAATTTTTTCAAGATCTCTACTTGTGGCATTTGTATAGTGATCTTGTCTCTGCTTCATGTGGCACATGATTTTATAGGCACTGCATTAATAAACAGTTAATTTGCTGCCGAGAATTTTTGCCGTAATTCAATTTTATTTTATTTTATTTTTATTCTTTATGGGAAGGCCGTTTTGGTTGTAATCAGAATGGTCATATCTGGTTGGTTATCCATCATTGTTTGATGTGGTGCATATGGCATCTCGGAATAGTAGGAGTTTTGAAGACATGGAAAGTTCTATGCCTAATCTCAAGTTGTTCTTTTTTAGAACATTATTGGATTGGCTATCAGCCATGAGGAGCCTTTCCTTTTTTCTATTGTTGATTTATTAGATTTATGCAATTTTGTAATTGATTGTTTACCCCATTATACTTCTTGTGTACTTGGGTGACTTGTTTTCCTGATTTATATAATTTTATTACTTATCAATTTTTATTTTTATTTTTATCTGTTTTGTTTTCTTCCCTTATAAACTCTGATGATTTATTGGTTGGTATATCTTGAATAATGAGTTTTTGGTCCTCTACTCATATTGGCTGACATAACTATTGTTTTATCTTTCATCTTCTCGGGTCATAGATACTTTTTAGATACCCTCCTAGAAAGAGGTTAGCCATTCGTGCACTTAACTATTTGCAATTGCAATAGAGGCTTTTACTATGATTATGTAGCTAAGTGTCAAGGAGTACAAGGAAAGCAGGTTGCTTTTCGGTACCCATTAATATCGGGGAGATTGAGCTTTCATGATCATCTCTGATTGATAAAATTATGGTGGACAGCTAAAAATCTCTCAAAGAAGAAGACCTCGGCTCCTTCAATCGGTATTCTATACAAGTGCTAGGTGATTTGGCTAGTTGTTTGAACTGCCTAGAAGTTTGTAAAAGCTATCGAGCAAGAATTCAGTAGCTTTTTGTAGAAAATTTGAGAGAAGTATGTTGGGGTGCTACAGTTGTTTTGGGCTTGGATTGTGTGCCAATGAAAGGAGGTTTGGGGTTGAAAAGGATAGAGGAATGGAATAAGGCAGCCGTTCTAAAGCATAATTAGAATTTTTTTGTACAAGCGGGTTCTTTATGTGTGACTTGGGTGCACTATAACATTCAAAAGGGGAAGAGCTTTTAAGTTGTTACGGTCCCTCAATAGTGTACCTGGGGCTGGAGGAAGATCCTAAGCTTGAGAAGCCTTGCTAGACCTTATCTCGAAGTTTCGAGTTGGGGATGGGATCCTTATTTTCCTTATGCATGATTGGTGGCATGCTTTGATGGGGGCATATGAAAAATATGGATACAGAGCGATATGGTTCCGCTAGCAACATGGATGCCAAGGTTCTTTGTGTGTTGAAGGGTTCTGACTGGTGTTGAAATCATGCAAGGCCGGATGACTTAGTCTCCATCCAAAGAAAATTATATCTAATTAAGCTAGAAGATGTGGATCACCCTATTTGGGTGGTTTCTCTCTCTCTTTTTTTTTTTTTTTTTTTTTTTTTTTTGTGGAGAATCTATTTGGGATGTTTTTAATTATGCTAGATTTTAGTCATACTTTGAAACCTGGAAGGATTTCTATCCAAGCCTCCTATGGTTAATTGGTGGAGGTTGGTTTGGTTCCCTTTAGCCATCCCTTAGCGTGCCCTTTATCGGGTGTTTAGCACTTAGAAACAAAGTTGGCCCTAGAGATAGGCTCCTTTGATGGGGATACAATGGAGACATAAATTGTGTATTTTGTAGTGCCTGCTGGGAGAGCGGGAATCCCATTTTTTTTTCGGTGTTCGTTTAAAAGGAGAATTTGGAAAGAGATTATGTGATGTTGTCGGTCACTAGTCCTAAATATTGCTACATCACATCCGTCAAAAGTAAGACATGTAATCTCTAAAAAAGTCAACGAAGCTATTAGCCACAGGGCTCCTCTGTTTTAAAAAAAGAAGGAACAAATAATTCTAAGAGAAGCAACCAAGCCCATTCCAATATCTCCTAAATGTTTCAATCAATCTATTATAAGTATATTTTGATCATTATCCAATTACAATTACACTAAGCATACGCTTCATATGGATAATTTAAAATTACTAAATGCGAAAAAAATTTAAAATGACAACCCAATTGAAATATTTAAATATAAATAAAATTTAAAGGAGCACAGATGCAGAATTCACAAAATTAGAAAAATAAAAAGGGGTTTAAGACATTATCAAATTTACCAAGAAGAAAGTCATCAAACTTTCAAGAACATGGATCAAATTAAACACTAAATCATCAACTTTAACAAACCCTATCATCAACTTTAACAAACCCTAACATCAACAATTTAATTTAACAAAGACCCGGTTAACAAACCCTAACATCATCACCGCAAAACAATGCATAGTTCAAGATTTGAGTATGAAATTTCCCTCATATCAACACATCAACCCACGAACAGAACAAAGCACAAAACAAAAAAAAACAAAATCAAACCCACAAACCAATTCAATCTCAAAACACAATAAAGTTTCGCTCTTTTTTAGCAGGTTTAACAGTTTTATTACAAATTCAATACAGAAACCAAAATAGAAAACAAATTCGTGATCGATGACTTTCTTTAATTTTTCATGCATGTTTCTCGGCAAACCAAACAAATCAACGGTGGGTACAAAGCAACTCACCTTTTTCTTTAGTTTTGAGAGACCGCGTGAGACTCAAAGCTTACTGTGGCTTGATCGAAGCTTTTGGCGAAGGTTGACCGAGACCGAGAGTGAGACCGACCGAGAGTGAGAACAATGAGATGGAGAAGCAGGTGAGTGAGAGCGTGAGTGGAGAAAGTGAGTGACGGATCGGTGTGTGAGAGGGTGAGACAGTGAGTGAGAGCGTCACCTTAAGCGTTTGCTCAGTGTGAGAGAGAGGGTGAGGGTGAGTGACAGTGGAGAGTAATTTGTGTGAGGTGAGTGAGGCGTTATTTTTGAAAATGCATTATTTGAAACTCGAGTCTCTAAGACTCGGTTTCACTTTAAGTAAACCGAGTCTCAGAGACTCGAGTTTAACACGTGGCATCTACGTGGAACTTGAGTTTCTGAGACTCGAGTTCCATGTAGACGCCTTGATTTAGGGGCCCAAAATCGAGCCTCCGAGGCTCGAGTTGCTAAAAATCTATATAGTTTCTAAACTGACCCTACTAACTATATAGTTTGGGTTTTATGGGTAATTACCCATTTTCGCCCTGTTTGCTATATGGTTTCATTGGCTGTTATAATCCCGACTCGATTTTGGGAAACTTTTTGGTATGTATCTATTTGCCTGCTTCTTTGTATCTTCCTCCTAAATACTTCCGCCACTTGTGTAGCATGGTCTTATAAGGCTTGTCTCTAAAAAGGACAGCTGCAGGGCTCAATGCTAAGCGTTTGCTGATGGAGGAAGAATTGAAGGGGAAAAAATATATAAAATTAAATAAGCCAAGCTTGGAGCTATGTGCATCTTAAATGTGCATGTTTGTCAATTTTTATTTTTGTTTCATCTCCCACTAAGAATTTTTAAGTATAAAATTTAATTAGCTTATGTTTCTAAGGCAAGTACCCATTGTCATCTACTCAAAAATTGCACTCCAAACGTTATTGCTTCTATGCATTATAACGAGCAAAGTGGTCTTTGCGCCTAGTTCTATATTAGGCCAAAATAAGTCATCAGTCCCTAAAGTAAAGTTTATATAGTGTTCATTTTTAAAATAATATTCTGAACACCTTTTTGGACCTTATACCAACTTTGTCTGGAATGAGACATATTGACATCGGCCTATTTAGGCATATCTACCCTCTCTCACATGGGATGGTCCCACCAGTGTGAGGTCTATCCCTGTGAGAGGGTAGATAAATGTAATACCATACCAGTATACCACATCTTGTCGATCTGGCCCACTTGCTTGCATGAAAGCCTCAAAACTAAGTCGAGTTCATACTCCAGTTTTCTGTGCTGCGTTCTGGAAATAGCGTAGTAGTCCTCGCCCCATGCATTTTTCATAATAAACTTGTTGCTAGCAGTCCAAATTGCTATTGCTCAAACCAGCATTGGCCAAAATTACTCGTACAACTCTCTGATCTCTTCATCTTGACTAATTGGTAGCTTTCAAACTACTTTTTTTTTCTTTCTTTTTTGGCTGAATATTCAAACTACTATACATTGGGTACGATATTTTCACATTAATTGTCCACACATGGCACAACCTTCAAGTTGTTAGATATAAGTCATTTCCATGACACTAGACTACAAAGTTATAATATATCAAAGATAAGGAACGGAGTGAAGCTTGTGGAGGATATTGACAAGAGAAAAAAAAAAAGATAAAATTTTAAAAAAGAATTTTCAGGTGAAGGGAAAAAAATTTCTAAGGTGAGATGCCCATTTGGTGAAAAAAATAAGTTTAGAATATTTTTCTATTATCTTGTTTGAGAGTTTTAATAGAAAGAATGAAAAGTTCATTCATTTGCTTGAAAATTTAAATAGGACTGAATAAAATGATTAGGAAAAAACACTCATTCATTTTCATTCCCTTAAAACCTCTAATTTTTATTTTCCCAAAAATTAAGAGGAATTGGAGGGAATTAAATTAGACTTAATAAATTTTTTTTATTAAAACTACCCAAATACCCATATATATTCAATCATTTATTTTAAAATATGAGTTAATAGTAATATTTTCATAAAATAATTTTATTTATTTCTCTCTATATTACTCCCAAATAAGGTTGCTTACCTTTCAATCTTTTCTATTCATTTCCATTACTTTATTTTAAAACATCCAAACAATATTACTTAATTATATTTAACTCATTTTTTTCCATTCTTTTTCTTTACTTAAATGCATTTAATTCCATTCCATTCTTTTTTATTTGTTTATGATCGTTTCATTCCTATATGAACTCCTAAACGACGGCATAAGATAGAGGAGGAAAGAGAAGAGAAGAAAAGAAGGAAGGTGAATCTTTTTTTTACTCAACCACTAATCTCTATGACGAGTGGATGACCTGGACTTTTGGGTTCCTTCTTAGAAGTTTGGTGGTTCCTTCAGTACTAGACCTGGAATAAGACATATTGACATCGGCCTATTTAGGCATATCCACACTCTCTCAAACGGGATGGTCCCACCAGTGTGAGGTCTATCCCTGCGAGAGGGTAGATAAATGTAATACCATACCGGTATACCACACCTTGTCGATCTGGCCCACTTGCTTGCATGAAAGTCTCAAAAGTCAAAACTAAGTCGAGTTCATACTCCAGTTTTCTGTGCTTCGTTTTGGAAATAGAGTAGTAGTCCTCGCGCCATGCATTTTTCATAATAAACTTGTTGCTAGCAGTCCAAATTGCTATTGCTCAAACCATCATTGGCCAAAATTACGCGTACAACTCTCTGATCTCTTCATCTTGACTAATTGGTAGCTTTCAAACTACTTTTTCTTTTTCTTTTTTTTGGCTGAATATTCAAACTACTATACATTGGGTACGATATTTTCACATTAATTGTCCACACATGGCACAACCTTCAAGTTGTTAGATAAATCATTTCCATGTCATTAGACTACAAAGTAATAATATATCAAAGATAAACTCAGGAGGTTAGCCAAGTTGGTTGGGCTCTTGGTCTCAAAGTGCTTATATTGGGCTCAACTAGGTATGCTCCCTAGTTCGAGTCCTGCTACCTGCACTTTGAAAAGAATTTGTTTGGGTCGATCTTTATCCCTTCGTGGGCCCACTCGACACAAACAGTGATTAGTCTTTGGTTGAAAGCCTTGAGGAAACACTGTGGGAAACAAAAAAAAAAAAAAATTATATCAAAGATAAGGTACGGAGTGAAGCTTGTGGAGGATATTGACGAGAGAAAAATTTTTAAAAAAGAATATTCAGGTGAAAGGAAAAAAATTTCTA
Source organism: Quercus dentata (assembly GCA_028216015.1). Classification (NCBI taxonomy): domain Eukaryota; kingdom Viridiplantae; phylum Streptophyta; class Magnoliopsida; order Fagales; family Fagaceae; genus Quercus; species Quercus dentata. Next base: position 9,670,068 of record CP116444.1, read on the forward strand.
AGGTGAGATGCTCATTTGGTGAAAAAAATGAGTTTAGAATATTTTTCTATTATCTTGTTTGAGAGTTTTAATAGAAAGAATACAAAGTTCATTCATCTGCTTTAAAGTTTAAATAGGATTGAATAAAATGAGTAGGAGAAAACACTCATTCATTTCCATTCTCTTGAAACTTCTAATTTTCATTCTCCCAAAAATTAAGAGAAATTGGAGGGAATTGAATTAGATTTAACAAATTTTTTTATTAAAACTATCCAAATACCCATATATATTCAATCATTTATTTTAAAACATGGGTTAATAGTAATATTTTCATAAAATAATTTTATTTATTTCTTTCTATATTACTCCCAAATAAGGTTGCTTACCTTTCAATCTTTTTTATTCATTTCCATTACTTTATTTTAAAACATCCAAACAATATTACTTAATTACATTTAACTCATTCCTTTTCTATTCCTTTCCTTTACTTAAATGCATTTAATTCCATTCCATTCTTTTCTATTTGTTTATGATCATTTCATTCCTACATGAACTCCTAAACGACGGCAAAAGATAGAGGAGGAAAGAGAAGAAAAAAAGGAAGGTGAATCTTTTTTTTTTTACTTAATCACTAATCTCTATGACGAGTGGATGACCTGGACTTTTGGGTTCCTTCTTAGAAGTTTGGCGGTTCCTGCAGTACTAGACCTGGAATAAGACATATTGACATCGGCCTATTTAGGCATATCCACCCTCTCTCACATGGGATGGTCCCACCAGTGTGAGGTCTATCCCTGTGAGAGGGTAGATAAATGTAATACCATACCAGTATACCACATCTTGTCGTTCTGGCCCACTTGCTTGCATGAAAGTCTCAAAACTAAGTCGAGTTTATACTCCAGTTTTCTGTGCTGCGTTCTGGAAATAGCGTAGTAGTCCTCGCCCCATGCATTTTTCATAATAAACTTGTTGCTAGCAGTCCAAATTGCTATTGCTCAAACCAGCATTGGCCAAAATTACTCGTACAACTCTCTGATCTCTTCATCTTGACTAATTGGTAGCTTTCAAACTACTTTTTTTTTCTTTCTTTTTTTGGCTGAATATTCAAACTACTATACATTGGGTACGATATTTTCACATTAATTGTCCACACATGGCACAACCTTCAAGTTGTTAGATATAAGTCATTTCCATGTCACTAGACTACAAAGTAATAATATATCAAAGATAAGGTACGGAGTGAAGCTGGCGGAGGATATTGACGAGAGAAAAAAAAAAGATAAATTTTTAAAAAAGAATATTCAGGTGAAGGGAAAAAAATTTCTAAGGTGAGATGCTCATTTGGTGAAAAAAATAAGTTTAGAATATTTTTCTATTATCTTGTTTGGAAGTTTTAATAGAAAGAATAAAAAGTTCATTCATTTGCTTGAAAGTTTAAATAGAACTGAATGAAATGAGTAGAAAAAAACACTCATTCATTTTCATTCTCTTAAAACCTCTAATTTTAATTCTCCCAAAAATTAAGAGGAATTGGATGGAATTGAATTAGATTTAACAAATTTTTTTTATTAAAACTACCCAAATACATATATATATATATATATTCAATCATTTATTTTAAAATATGGGTTAATAGTAATATTTTCATAAAATAATTTTATTTATTTCTCTTTATATTACTCCCAAATAAGGTTGCTTATCTTTCAATCTTTTTTATTCCTTTATTTTAAAACATCCAAACAATATTACTTAATTACATTTAACTCATTTCTTTTCCATTCCTTTTCTTTACTTAAATGCATTTAATTTCATTCCATTCTTTTCTATTTGTTTATAATAATTTCATTCCTATATGAACTCCTAATCGACGGCATAAGATAGAGGAGGGAAGAGAAGAAAAGAAGGAAGGTGAATCTTTTTTTTACTTAATCACTAATCTCTATGACCAGTGGATGACCTGGACTTTTGGGTTCCTTCTTAGAAGTTTGGTGGTTCCTTCTTAGACTTAGATGATTACTCCATTAACTTCTTCACTCCAGCTATAAAAATAGACGCTTAACTTTCTAACTTTCAACTTCCATCACTTTCTTCACTCCAGCTAGTTGCACTAACTTTTAACCTCCACCACATTTTTTTTCATACTAAGGGAAACCGTACCTTGATATATCATAGCCTTGTCTAGAATGGATGAGAGAATTGAGAGGTTGAAGCAGGTTGTCTTATTTTATTTTTATTGTTCTGGATATATTGTGTGGAGCCTTTTAAAGTGGAATTGGTTTGAAACTTTGAATGGTTAGTTGCTAAAATTTTATAAAATCAGTTTATTATAGTGCGAATTGTAGCGCTGACCTGTGTGCATAGTATGTATTTTGTCTGTATTTGGTTCTTTTTGTTTGTACAATTATTTGTTTATTAATTTGTGATTTGTCTTTACCTATGGAAAAGGAGTTAGTACAAATTTAATATTGATGATTTCTATTATTTAAAAGAAGGCCGTGTTCTCTTTTAATAGATAAATTACATTTTAATATATTAAGAAATCATTTTTTTTTTCATTTGTTGATAGTTTCTTAATACTAAATAGATGATATATATTTTTTGTTTATATTTTAATCCCCTCAATCAAACTTCTAGCTCCGTCTTTGAATCCAAAATGGCTGAAACACATCGGAATGGCTTGAAATTATTCTCGAGATGGAACATGGGGTGTTACACGTTCTCGCCAAAACAGAATGGTAATATAATAGCCATTTCTATGATTCTACTATTGTTTAAGCTTAGCGTCCGTTTACAGCTTATTTAGCTGTTTGCTAAATTTTTTGCTAAAAGTGTGGTAAAATATACTTGTACTTTAAAAAAATTTGAAAATGTGAAAAATAATGCAAGAAAAAAGTGAGGTTTTAAAAAGTTGTACAGAAAAACTAAAAGTTAAAAGCTGAAATTAATGCCAAACAAACTCTTAGTCTCTCTAAAGGTTTTATTTTCTTGCATAATTTTTTTTTTCTTTCTTAGATAGTTGTAATAAATAAAAGAGAGAAAAAAAAATGCACTAGAATTAAATAATTTAGCAAGCAATAAATGTACAATAATACCACATTTTTTATTAGAATCCAACAATAACTCCTCAGCTATAGTGTGTATGTATATTTTGCTAGCACATAGAGTATTAGAAGAGTATTTAACCCAACGGTAGATTTGTTAAAATTCATATCCAACAAATAAATATTAAGTGATGTAAAATAGCTTAGAGTTACACAAAGCGTAACTAGGACCCAAATCCACATGTATATCATACTCTCAAATCTCACACCGTCTCCATCAAAATAGTCTCCCCTTGATCTAGCTACCTAAAGATCGAGCTAACAAACTCACATTCTTGTGTATTATTATTATTATTTTTTAACACATCTATTTTTCCTACACCAAACAAAAAACATGAATCTATTATTTCTCACATTACTTTCGATTCCGACCATCTTTCTTGTACTCATTCTCATCCTCTCTTTGTCATTGATTTTGAAACAAAGGAAAGTAAAGAAAGCAGCCAACCTTCATTCAGACCTTCCAAAGCTTCCCATCATTGGCAAGCTCCATCAAATTGGAAACACCAACCACCATTCCCTGTGGAATCTCTCTTAAAAATACATACCTACCATGCTCCTACAATTAGTATTTGTTCATTGTATCATGATACAAGATTGTGTCCACAAATATGAGATTATAGTTTTATTGAACGAGATGAAATTTGATAAGCTTACATTAAATTTGGCCCTGCCCCCACGTTCAAATCCTGGCTCAATCCTAGTCTCTATCTCTTCATCTTGACTAATTAGTAACTTTGAAACTACTATACATTGTGTACGATATTTTCACATGAATTGTCCACATGACACAACATTTAATTTGTTAGATATCAGTCATTTTCACGTCACCAGACCACAAATTAATCATCAAATGATAAGAAATAATAATCTAGAGGTATGGACTATAACATGTGGAGGATATTGAAAGAGAGTAAAAATGAAAAACTTAGATAAATATTCTGAGTATTGACTGTAAGATAGACTCGATGGAGGAGTAAAGCAAAGAAAACTCTGTTTGCTATATGGTTTCATTAATCTTTCTGATGAGTGGATGACCTGGAATTTTGGGGTTCCTTCTAAGAAGATTGGTGGTTCCCTCTGAAACTGCTATTTGTTAATTTGATTAAAAAAAAAAAAAGGAATCTTATTGTGTTAGCCAGTGTTCTTAAAAAGTTCTAGCATATGAAAAAATATTGCAATTGAATCTAAGGTCACCCCTTTTGGCACATGATTAAAAATCCTCTTGGGCTGTTAAGTTTAATCTATTTAAGATTAGTATGTCAATCTTATTATTAGGCTTCTACATCTCATTGTGGATTTTCCTAGCAGGTGTGTAATTCATTCTGTTGCTAACTTTGATGTTTTGAAATGGCATGGCAATTACTTTTAGAATGCACTTGATCAGTTTATTTAATGGGATTTCTAAATGCTTCAAAGATTTATAACTTTCAGCCAACTACTTAATTTTAAGAGTTTTATGTAATGTTCATAATACTTGTAATTAGTTGTAGAAGCATAAACTGTGAAATAGTTTCTTGTGGCCTTTAAAGAATCAATACTTATCTATACTATTACTAACGTATCCGTTTGAGTTTTGCTTATGTTAGTCATATATATGGTGTGATTTTTTTCTTCTATTAAGAATTAAATCCTTCACTAACCAATACTTCACTATGCAAATGGCTCAATTTTGCTAGATAATATATTTGTGTGGGCTTTCATTGATGTTTTGTGTAGATAAGCATGGTGCATGTTCTTTTGTTTTATTTTGTTGTGTGTGTGTGTGTGTGTGTTTAATAGAAATGAAAAGAGAAAAGGAAGTGGTACAAATAGTGAGACTTGAAGATAGATTTATAAGTTATTGCCTAAGATTATTCCAATGTTCTAGGAAACTATATATAAGCATATCCGTATGAGTTCTGAAAATTTTGGTTAAATTGGTTTTTGGCATTTTGTTGAGTATTTTAGTTAAATTGGTTTTGGACACCTATCAATGGCTTTTGTAAAACAGCGAAAAATAAACATGATTATGCTTTTCTCTTCCTTTTTTTTAAGAGATAAGAATGGTGAAAGTATTAGGTTTGAAACTTGAAAGACTCCAAATTATAGCCATGGAAATATTTCATATGTGGTGATTATATTGATTCAATCAATGTATTTTATTTTCATATCCTTATTCTTTTTGTTTAAGTCCATATTATCATTGTTAAAATTTTTAGTTTATAACTATATAAATATATATATGTATATATATATATATATATTTATTTGTATGTAATTCTTTAGGATATTTCATGCAAGACGGCATGAAGTAGTCTCTTATCAACAAAATTTCTTACCTATATAAAAAAATAAATAAAATTAACATTGTTAAAATTAGTGAATACGCACAGGTTTTGATCCTATCCATAATAAGATGTTAATATATATATATCCTTGATTGCTAATTGGCTGTTTTGATATTTCAAGATAAGTCGGACCCTCATATCTATGTAGGACCGTCGATGTAGAAATATGAAACCAATGCTGGTGGTCTCTCTACTCCATCATTTTCTTCACTCCAGCTAGCTGCTATCATAAGATATGAAAATGTAATAATAATTGTGCGTTTGCGTAGCAAATGTGGCAGGCGTTTCATGTTTTTTCATGAGTCCCGCACATTGTTCACGGACCAATAAGTACGGAAAAACACAAATATAACTTTAAAACTGGGTTCAATAGGCACTATTCATTGTTTAAAAATTATTTTGTTATAGTGTTTTCAACAATAAGTTTTCAATATTCAGTAATCGGAGATATCCAAATTGACCCTAATAATGAAAAGGTGCACTATTAGCTTTGTTCTACTCAATACTATTTATTTAAGCTACGCATCATCAAGTTCATACCAAGGTTCTTCTAAAAAAAAAGTTCATACCAAGGAAAAGCCTACCTTAATATATTAGCTTTCTCAACAATGGATGAGAGAATTGGCAGGTTGAATCAGGTTGCTCAACAGGGAAATATTGATGACTTTTACAACTTGATCAAGAACGATGTCAAACTTTTGGAGAACATTGATGAGCTCCCATTTGTTGATACTCCTTTACACATATCGGCATTTGTTGGGCACATCCCATTTTCCATTGAGATGATGAAATTAAAGCCCTCTTTTATCAGCAAGCCAAATCCAGATGGGCATAACCCCATTCACCTTGCGCTACTAAATGGGCATACAGAGATGGTGTGCCAGCTTCTACAACACAATGCGGACCTTGTTCGTGTCAAAGGAAGGGAGTGTATGACTCCTTTGCATTACGCAGCAACAACAAATGATCACCTTGCCTTACTAGAAAATTTTTTATCAGTCTGTCCTGATTCTATTACAGATGTGACGACACGAAATGAGACTGCTCTTCATATTGCCCTCAAGTACAACAAGTTGGAGGCTTTTAAATTCTTGGTGGGATGGCTCCTAAGGAAGTGGCCTTCTTGGAGTGAAATCCTGAAGTTGAAGGATGTGGAAGGCAATACTATATTGCACATTGCAGTATCCAAAAATCAAACCCAGGCAAGCTCTCTCTCTTTTACTTAATTAGTTATGATTTTTAATTCCAAATTAACATCTACTTCTAAAAATAAAATAAAAAAGAACCAAAAAAAATCTACTTACATTGCGTTTGTACGTATAAGTTGTAGGAAAATTGTGTTTTATTGAGTTTAAAATGAGCGTTTGTAAAAAAACTATGAAGAGTTGTGGTTGTAAAACAAAGTTTTGGGTTTTAAAAATGCTATTTTAAATCAAACAGACCCTTAGTATTAAAAAACTATGAATAATAAAATACAAAATAATAGTTTCTTAATATATTTAACTCAATTTTTTGCCAAGAGTTTTGTAGTTCAATTGTTGGTTGGCATCTCATGGTGTTTTTAATTGAGACATTCAAGGTTGAAATTCCCTTTCTCCCAACCATCGAAGAAAAAAATATAACAAAACAAAACCTCAATTTTCTATCACTCTAAAATGCATAGTAATTTCCCTTTTAAAGTCTGTTTGAGACCAATTTATTTAAATAAAAACTCGAAAACTTTTTACTGAAAACCTGAAAGTTACGTAGATAAAGCTAAAAGGTAGCTGAAATAGTACAATGGGACCAATAAATAATATCAAAAAGTGTAATGGAACTATGGATAGTAAAAAAAAAAAAGCTAAATAGTAAAAAAGGCTAGATTTTTAAGTCATACCAAATGCACACTTAATGTACAAGATCAAAGAGTTTGGAAAAAATAACCATCTTTCATTTTATTATGAAACTTATTTTGACAACATTTATGGTTGCAATACTCAAATATTGTAGATGGTTTTTGTCACGACCCAAATCCATGGAACATGAATTTAGATGCATGACCAAACTACTAAACTTATATAACTCCATAAACATAATTAATCCAAAATAAATTAAAAACTCCAAAGAAACAATACTCTTAAATAAAACCTCTTACAAAATCCAAACTCCACAAATTTAGAATAATCTCCAAAATATAGTGAAATCTAAAGCAGAATAACAAAAAAAAATATATATAACTAATAATCTTTTAAGACTTCCAATATTATTGACTTCGCCTAAAACTCCCACGCTCTACCTTGCACCTTACGAAGCAATCCAAAGGTTTTGTTACCCAACTAAACTTTAATCTGAAAAAATTGTAATTGATGGGGTGAGCCACACATCCAATAAGCAATTATACACAATATACAACAGAATAGAGTCAAGCAAAGCACGAGTTTGATTTCACAATTTCACTCAAAATATTCGATATAGTTTTCCAAACATATAAAGAACCACTAAACACATATATATAATCAAATCTTAAAGTTATTCGAAAACACATACAGATGATTGATCGAGCACGATATCATATACACATCACATATTCTCACATACAATCCTGTGAGCGGATACCAACATCTAACCCCTGTTGGTGAGGGATCAACACATATTCTCACATACAATCTGTGAGCGGATTTACACACATATCCGATATATCCGATCAATTCTAAAAACACTTATTTTTGAGTCACATATCACAAAAGTAAAGTTTATACAAAATATACTAATTTACTTGATAATAACAATTATTCCAAATGCAGAGGCATATCAAAGGTCACAATATCTAATTGAACATAAATCAAAGGATGCTTGACTCTCTTAGGAAAGGAATAAGAACTCAAGAGTTATATAAATATTTTTACAATTCTTGAGTAAATATGAAAATTAAATTTGCTAAAAGAAACATTTTAAATACCATTTGAGAATAGGAATATGACTAAAATCACTTGGTTTTAACAAATTTAAAGAACAAGAACCTTTTTAGAAACTTACTTTGAAACTCAATTATTTTCGGAAAATAGTTTAGTTTAGAAATCATATTTTAAATGAGATTTGGAAATTCAAAACATTATTTCAAATTCGAAGTCTCTCTTTAAAACATTGTCTAAAAGTCGAAGTTTCTCTTTCAATAATGTAAAAATAATGCTTTCAATAAACTTTAAAAAACGTAAGCTTTAAAAACATAACTTTTGAAAACTTTTGATTTCTAAGAACCTAAAGAATAAAACTTGTGCATATTATGCATAATTACTTACAGCACTTGAATCCCTCTGAAAGTCCAGCCGAAACAACCTCCAAAGGTCTCAAAACACTCTTAAATAAGACCTATATTCAATCATAGAAATTACTTACTATCCTCCACAAAATATAAAACTTATTGAATTATACAAACCGACTCACTAGGAAAAAAAAAATACTGTGCTGAACTGATAACACCTTAACACTAAATTAAAGTTTCTCTAACTAATAATATTCCCTTGCATTAATCGAAACTCATATTGCCATGAGGAAAGCAGTAGCCAAAATATCACTGACCTAAGAATTAATATAAAACCCCAATGAAAAATTGTAAGAGCCATATACCTGAATAGATATTTGTAATCCATGGCTTGTTCTAGAGACACACAGTGGCCAACTTAGGATTTAATTATATAACTCCGATGAAAAACGTGAAGGCCATGATTATTACTAATATTTTGATCCATGTCTATTTTCATGGGTACACACGGTGGCAAGATCATTGACTTCAAATATATTATAAATTTACATGTCCGTAGGAAGACATATGCCATAACCATAGATCCTTGAAATTCAGTGGCTCAACTTTTGGATTATATATATATTTATATCCCAACGAAACCATCTTAAAGTCATCCTAACGTAAGCCATCCTTTAATATATATATATATATATATATATATATATATATATATATATATATGACTCAAGAAACACGATAAAGCTACCTAATATACAACATCTTTCTGCCAAAACCATAAATATATCTCAAGGTTTATAACAGTATAATAGTATTAAGATGGAGTTCTCACCTTGATTTCGTAGCCCAAATCTTATGCCCTTAAACAATTTTGCCTCTTCAGTCGTATGTGCTCTAAACTCCAAGAAAAGAAACACCTCTTAGCCTCCTTAGTGATGAAACCCTAATTTACCTTTTCCTCCACTTTATATTTTAATCTGATGTGGGCTTGGTGGAATAATGGGCTGGACTTTAAAATCCTCTTGAGCTTATCTCTTTAGTCTCCAAGAAGCCCATAAAACATCTTCATCATTTTTATTTATTATTTTAATTGCCGCACCAAATTGTATGCACTAAAATTTTAATTTCTCACCTATTTGTAGCACCACAAAAGTTGTCTACTCCCATCTTACTGTGCACACACATATACTACCTCAACTCTATAATAAGATTGACAAGGTACAGTGATAATCATAAAAAACAAAAATTGGGGTATTGCAGTTTTTCCATCATTCACAAATCAAATAAAAATTATATTTATATTGTAGATGGTTTTTCCATCATGGCCTCCGTGGCTAGCTTGCTTGGTCTATATATAATTCCGTCTCTAGGAACATATAAAAAAGTTATCTCATCTTTAGAGATTCATTGGCTTTGTAAATTAGAAGTAATAAAAAATAATTTAGGAGATAGCTCTTATGAATTTGGAATAAGAAAAGGGAAGACGGACGAACTTACTTGAACAGGATCTATTCTATGGTTCATACGTCTATGCCCTCGATATCAGAGAAAAGGGATGGCGGTTGAGACCGTTGAGTAATATTGTACATAGATGATGAGATTTGTGACAGTATTGTATCACTACATTATGCATGCAGGCTGTCTCACTTATTAGCTTGTGGTGAGAGATTTGTGTACATAAACGAGAAGAATTTAGAGGGTAAAACAGCGTTGGACATCTTGCAAGAACCACCCCAAGAAGTAGACAACAGCGAGATGAGGGCTATACTAGACAGTGCTGGAGCTTTAGCAGCTTCATCTCCTCCTACTGTTACTTCTTCTTATGCACATTACCTAATGCTGCCCAAAATTTGTGAGAGAGTAAAAATACATATTGGGCGTCAACTGGAGGGAATGACAGACGAAAGGCGCAGTGCGTTGCTGGTGGTGGTTGCTGCACTGCTTGTAACAGTGAGCTATCAAGCGGTAATCACCCCTCCTGGGGGACTTTGGCAAGATAATCACTTCAAATACAATACCACAGATGCACTCCGCCGTAGCCTAGATGATCTGTTCAAATTGAATATCACAGCACCACATAGAGCAGAGTCAGCCACCGCTAGGAGAACAGACGCTTTTGAGATATTCTTGATGTTTAATTCTATTATATTTTTGTCCTTAATCGCATCAATGGCTATCCTCGTTCCACCAGACGGAGTCGTTGGTGCGAGTTTAGTCGTAGTCTCTGGATACCTCTGTTTCGGCTATTTTAGTTCATTGATGATCATAACCCAGGCTTCAGACCGGTTCGCCGCAATAATTATTTTTTTTACACCATTGTTTGCCTTCATAATAGGAGTCGCTTTAATCATTGCACCTATTGGGTTAGGTTATTTGCGGAAGTTACATGGGTTAGGTTATTTGCTGAAGTTACATGGAAGGAACAAAAAATATATATAGCCGAGCTTGGAGCTATTGCATCTAGAATGTGTGTCAATTTGTATTTTTGTTTACTAATAAATTTAGAGAATAAAATTTAGCTTATATAGGCATGGTTGGAAGTACCCAACGCCATCTATGAATATAATGTATGTATGTATAATATTATTCTAATAAAGCAGTCTGTTTGGATTATCATCGCCTTTTTATTTATTTATTTATTTTTTTTTGAGTTTGCAATCTCACACTCTGTCACACACCTAAATGGTAAAATCTACTTGCGTTCAACATTTATCTTCTTTATAATCCCCATTTTCCTCTAGTTAGGAGTTATTTGCTTTGTAAATTTCACAAGTTAAGCCGATTTTTGTCAAAACACAAGCCACAAATCTTCACAAAAACTACTAATAATTTCGGTCTACCAATTAAGTCCATTCAAATTCAAAGTACAAACATTCTCAAAAAAAAAAAAAAAAAAAAATCAATGTACAATTACCCATTACATAAACACCCATGGATGAAATATTAAATTATTTTTGTTCTAGGTGCAGGGTATGACGACCTCCACCTTAAATGTACATTCTCAAAAGAAAGCAAGATTTGGTTGGTTATCACTGTGGGTTTTGTGAAACCTTAATTAGACCAACTGGGTTTTGGCTAGAGGCTTACACTTTACAACTGGGTAGACCTTCTTGCTTTCCCTCATCATGGTTTGATCCCATCAAAAGAGTCGATTACATGCTCTACCAACCAGTATTTTTCATGCCGGTACTTAGGATAGTACAAAAACACTTCAATTTCATGTTTTTCTTTTTTTATGAATTCAATTTCATGTTAGTTTAAAATACTAGCTAGCTATTCCGGAGTCGTTGAAGAAAATATCAAATTTCAACCAAAAAAATAAAATTAATTGATAAAATAATTTAGACTAAAATGCAAATTCCACCTTCATAACTTGATTGAAATTTATTTCAGTCTTTTAATTTTTCTTTCGTTCAATTATGTCCTCAAAGATTCAAATTTAATAGCATTTTTTGATGAAATTGGACAAAATATCTAAATTGAATAAATTTAAAACTTAGAAGATTCAATTAAATGAAAATAAAATTAGAAAACTAAAATAAATTTTCAGAAAAAATTGATAAATTGCAATTTGCAACAAACAGCTCACATCATCACTCACTTTTCACAGATATTAACCACCATCTTCTAATTTTGTTGCCCAAAACATCCTCATATCTTTTTCTTTTTTATTTTGCTAAGTGTGCCCCTGCGTGCCAAATTGACAATCGGCCACTACTTCCACGTGTTCAATTAAATGCACAATTTGTCTATTCAATTTTTTTCTATTGCCATCTATCAAAAATGAAAAACAACATGTTGTGATTGTTATATCAATTTATTATTATTAATGAGCTAATATGTTAGAAAATATCATAGTGAGATATGTGCCAATTAATTTTAAATATTTTTTCCAAATTATATGAATTTAAACCAATAAAAACACACATATATAAGACATAAATAGAAATAGACAAATAGTTGCATTTTTTATTATAATTTATATAGTTGGCTGTTAAAGTGGAATTGGTGTAGTAACTTACGGCAGTAGATTGTCTTGCTTTATTTTATTGTTCTGGGTGATAGTGCATGGTGCCTTTGGTTTGAAACTTTGAATGGTTAGTTGCTAAAATTTCATAAAATCAGTTGTTGTAGTGTGAACCGTAGTGCTGAGTTGTCTACATAGTACTCGTATGTATTTTGTCTGTATTTGCTTCCTTTTGTTGGTTCAATTATTTGTTTATTTGTCGATAAATGATAATACAAATATAATAATCGATGATTTTTGAGATTTAAAAGAAGGTCGTGTTTTCTTTAATAGATAAATTGTATTGTAATGTATTAAGAAACAATTATTTTGTACTTGTTTATTTGTTAATAGTTTCTTAATACTAAATATAATTTGGATTTTACTTCGTTCTCCCTCAATCGAAAATCTAGCTTCATCCTTGAATCTAAAATGTCTAAAACACACCAAAATGATCTGAAATTATTCCCAGGGAGGAATACGGGTGTTACTTTTCTAGTTTGTATACCGGTATGAGATTTTTCGATCATTCCAACCATAATAGAATGGTAATATAATAGCTATTTTTATAGTTCAACTATTGTTTAGTTGTAAGAAAAACAAAAGATAGTTGTAATAAATTTTTCTCATAAATAAATTAAAAAAAAAAGATAGTTGAAATAAATAAGAGAGAGAGAGAAAAAATGCTCTAGAATTAAATAATTTGTTAAATGGTAAGTAATAAATGTGCAATAATACCATAAATTTATTAGAATCTTTACAGAGATAGGTTCAAGTGTAACTCCATAAAAGTTACATTTTTTATAGACCATTAGGGCCTAATTGGTATAAAGATTTTTGTTTTTGTTTTCAAACAAGATAAAACAATTTTCAAAAAATTGAGCTTGAAACTAGTTTTCAAATAATAATTTTTATATTATATGTTTGGCTCCCACTTTTAAGAACAATTTTCAAAATATTAAAAACAAAAAATAATTGTTTGGGAGATCATTTCTATTTTTGAGATTTTAAAAAAAAAAATTACAAAAAGTAACGTGTAGAATCTGTAAATTATTTTTTTGTGAATAATGATAAGGGAATTGAGCTCATCAATTTTTTATTTTTATTTTTGTTTATGATAAACTTTCAAATTTGAAGTTTGGGAATTTTTTTTGTAATAAAAATAAGCACTTTAATTTAAGAGATAAAAAAAGTTTGGACGAATATGTAGAGTCCACTATTTTCAATTTATTTACAACTATGTCATTAAAAATAATTTAGGTACCTTGAAAATACCCTCTTATCGGTATTCAAAATCCAACTCTAAACCAAAAAAATAGAATACACTTTTTTTAAAAACTGTATTTAGAAAATACTAATCAAACAATAAATTCAAATATGGGACTCACTATTTTATGCATTGTAAAACAAAAAACTATATTTAAATAGTCAACTATGTTTAAATATGGGACTCACTTTAGTTTTTTTTTTTTTTTTTTTTTTTTTTTTTTTTTTTTTTAGAACTACCACGTTAGGAAAATTTAATTAAGGGCATTTTTTCTCTCACCTTATTTATTACAACCTCTTTCAATGTTATTTATTTTTTTGATAAATCTCTTTGAAGTTTGAACATTTAGAGAGACAATATTATGCAATATTTATTTATTTAGATGGGTCATGCTAATGAGTGCCCTTAGGGCACTCTTTAAGAATCTATTTTAGGAAAGTTTTGATATCACTTTTATGGGAAATGAAAAAAGCTTTCAAAACATTAATTGCTTTTTTTTTTTTTTTCCATAAAAATTTTCTTTGACTGGATTTTTAACGAGTGCCCTAACGTTTTCCTATCTAGATATATATCATTCAATATTTATTACTAACGTCTTCTCTTTTTGTACTACTAACTTCTTAAGCGTTTAGAGTGAGAAGAGAGAGAACAATCGAGAGAGACGATGAATTTGCAGAGAAGGTGAATTAGAATTACAAACAAATTCTATTCGGATAAGGATGTGATAGTTTCTATCTTATCGTAATCTATATACAATTCGATAATGATTTTTTTTTTTTTTTCTTACAACAAAAACAATAGCTAAGATCCATGAACGGTAACCCTTCTTCACTCAGAGATATATATCCGCCGTTAAGAGCATCCACATTACTACATACCAACCATTGATTTTCAGTTTTCACTTAACAACACCTAGCACAGTAGCCATACCCATCCATTTACGAGTTTAAAACTCATTTATTCTCTTAATTATTCCAACAAGCACCTCGTCGTCACTATTTCAAATGATGGCACCAATCCCCTGCCTACCCCTTGTGACAAATAAATCCCAGTAACATCAATATATATGTACGTATATGCAACACAAGTGAGGGACTGGAAGCACTGTGATGTTATTGATGGGACTAATGAACTCAATTTACCTGGATGACATCATCAAACAATTTCGTCCACCTCGACGAGACATCGACGAAGACAAAAGGACCATTAATAAAGACATTCAATGCCCGTGGCGGTTACTAAACAGTTGGTTGACCGTTGGAGCCTCATCAAAACCCATATTCATAAGGTTTGAGGCGTTACAAAAAGGGCACTAAAGCCACAATTAAAGCCCCCAACAGCTAGGAACCTTAAAGCTGTATATATGCGCCTCAAGCAGCTACATACCAAGTACATAGACACCTCTAAAATTACTCATAGTCATTTTGATATTTTATTATTCTCAAGAGGCTTCCTTGTACTAACTTTGGCATCGAAGACGTTATGGCGGGCACTACACCGGTGTCCATCTTGAGGGAGCCATCTTCCTACACTTGCAGAACATAAACAAAGACACAGCTCCATTTGGATGCACTCACGAATATTGACGATTTTCACTTCATCGCTTTGGCGCCATTTGTGGGAATGACATTTTCGTACTTTGGTTTGAAAGCGTAGTTTCCAATTAACTTCTACATTCAGATGGAGTCCAACCAAGATTCTCGCAAAGATTAGCTCTACTAATCCAAGCTCTTGCAAATATTGTCGAAGAACTCACTAGGTAGAATTAGGAAATGAGGCAATGGCTTTAACAGGAGGAGAACCGGTCTATAGCTAATCAAGAGGATGAGGGAAATAGCCATGGGAGGAGCGACCACCGAGAACCAGCTACCCCGTATAAGCAAAACTCAGATCTTTTTCGGGAGAGAGAAAGGAGATGGACGAGCTGAGGAACGCCATTAAGGGGAAAATAGACCGAAACCTAGATAGAATGGTCGTGGCAACAGACTCACCCTTCACTATGGCGGTCTTAGAATGCCCAACACTGTTGAAATTTCGGTTGCCTCGGCTTGAGCCATTTGATGGACTTAAGGACCCCCAGGACCACCTCAACACTTTCAAGGCAAGACTAGGCCTTCAACAGCCTCCCGACAAGATATTATGTCGTTCCTTCCCTACCATTCTCAAAGAAGCTGTAAGGGAGTGGTTCACAAAGTTACCAACATCATCCATCGACAAGTTTGAGCGGTTGAGCAACGCCTTTTTGTGCCACTTCATCGGGGGACAACGCCCTAAGAGGCTAACAGACTACTTACTCACCATTAGACAAGGGGAGAAAGAAACTCTGAGGTCGTATCTCAAATGCTTTACTCAAAAGACCCCGGAGGTAGACAAAGCTAACGACAAGGTGCGGCTGATGACCTTTAAGGCGGGGCTGAAATCCGGAGAGTTCATGGTTTCACTAGCGAAGAATCCTCCTAAGACGATGGCAAAGATGTTCCTAAAGGCACAAAAGTACATGAACGTTGAAGATACATTAGCCACCATAAAGGACGTAGAAAAGCCGAGAGACAAGGGAAGGAAGGAGGATGAACGTAGAGGACAAAAAAGGGAGCGTCCGGATCGTCGAACCAATGACGGGGATAAAAGGAAAGATGAAAGAACTTCTCGAATGGTAAAATTCACTCCTTTAGTTATGCCTGTTTACAAAATTTTGGCGCAGATTAAGGATGAGCATTACCTCAAACGGCCAAGACCATTACATTCATCCCCCAACGTCCGTGACAAGAAGTACTGCCCGTTCCACAAGGGTCATGACCACTACCTAGAGGATTGCGGGGACTTAAAGGAATAGATAGAAGAGCTTATACGGAAAGGGAAACTGCAGAAGTATGTGAAAAAGGGGGATCCAAGAGATTTAGAGGCGATAACAATAACCAGCGCAAACTTTCACCTAGTGACGAGGATAACACATCCCAGCGCCCGCCAAATGTGATCGGGGAGATCAAGACAATCACAGGTGGCCCATCCATGGGTGGACCATTCAAATCCCTCAAGAAAGCATACTAGAGGCAGGTGAATAGCGTCCACAAGATGCCCCCATTTAAACAAAGATAGACGGACCGAGACATGTGTTTCTTAGAAGAAGACGCTAGGGGAGTGAAGCAACCTTATAACGATCCTTTGGTCATAATGCTCATGATAGAAGGATTCAATACCAGGGGAATCCTCATGGATTCAATACCAGGAGAATCCTCATGTATAATGGTAGCTTAACAAATATCATCTACCTCTCTGCTTTTCAATAACTCAAGCTAGATCCAGGAAGGCTGCACCCATTTGACTCTCCCCTCGTCGCCTTCAATGGAGACATGGTGTATCCCAAGGGCATAGTAACACCGATGGTTGCAGAGGAGACTCACCGAGGCGATTGACTCGTCAGTTGGACTTTTTGGTGGTAAACCGCCCTTCGTCCTACAATGTGATCATCGGGAGACCCATGCTTAGTCATGAAAGTAGCCACGTCTACCTATTGCTTGAAAGTAAAATTCCCAATAGAGAATGGTGTGGGTGAGGTGAAAAGAGATCAAGTACTAGCCAAGGAATGCTACCAAGTTGTGTTAGTCGCCAAAGAAAACCATACATGGATGATCGAGGAGAATGAGGAAGATAAAGTAGAAGCCTTGGAGATAGTGGAATTGGTTGAGGGCGAGATAGCAAAGACAACCAGAATAGGGATGACACTTGTCCAGTTCCTTATAGAGAACTTGGATATCTTCGCATGGAATCACGAGGACATGCCGAGTATATCCCCAAAAGTCATCCAACATAAGCTAAGTGTGAATCCGAAGATGAAGCATGTCCAAAAAAAGTGACGAGTCGGCCAAAATTGCCAAATGGCCATAAAATCCTAACTATGTAGTTAGTAGTTCTGGTTCCCAAAGTATATTTTTTACTAGCATTTCAAGTCTAAGAGACTCGATTTTCATGGGTTGTTTATGTCCGATGTGGCACTTTTTCCACGTGGCATCTACATGGAAATCGAGTTTCTAAGACTCGATTTACATTTAAAAAAAAAACAAAAAAAAACCCAAAAGAAAACCACAACAATAGAAAATATGTGTTCATTAGAGAAAAAAAAAAAAAAAAAAAAAAAAAAAAAAAAAAAAAACCAAAAACAAAAACAGGGGTCTCGCACGGCCTGGGTCGCGTTGCGACCTGGGTCACGTGTGGCCTTGGTCGTGCGGTGGCCTGGATCTGGCGCGGCTTGGTCTTGCGCGGCCTAGGTCTGCTTGAGCTACATCTCCATTTCTTCTTCTTCTTTTTCTTCTTCTCTTTCTTTCTTTTTTTTTATTTCTTTTCGTGTTTTTTTCAAGTTTCGCATTTTGGATCATTAATAATATTATTTGTTGGTTAGAAATCGAGTCTTAGAGACTCGATTTCCATGTAGATGCCACCTGAAAAATGTGCCACATTAGACGTGAACAACCCATGAAAATCGAGTCCCAAAAACTCAATTTATAGACCCTAAATCGAGTTTCTTAGACTCGAGATACTAGTAAAAAATATAGTTTGGGAACTTAAACTACTAACTACATAGTTAGGATTTTATGGCTATTTGGCCATTTCGGTTGTCTTCACTCCAAAATGGAACTAAGCGATTCTGAGACAAGGTTAACAAGTTGATATCGGCAGGCTTTATTCGGGAGGTTTATTATCCAGAGTGGCTCGCTAATGTCGTCCTAGTGAAGAAAAAAAAAAGGAAATGGAGAATGTGCGTGGGCTTCACAGACCTAAACAAAGCTTGCCCAAAGAATAGTTTCCCTCCGCCAAGGATAGACTAGCTGATGGATTCTACAGCCAGGCATAGGTTACTGACGTTCATGGACACTTTCTCAAGGTACAACCAGATAAAAATGGTTGAAGAGGACCAGGAGAAGACCACTTTCATCATGAGTCAGGGGCTCTATTGCTATAAGGTAATGCCCTTTAGACTGAAAAATGTAGGCGCAACCTACCGGAGGTTAGTGAACAAAATGTTCAGCAAGCAGATCTGGAGAAACATGGAAGTGTACGTGGATGACATGCTCTTCAAGAGCAAGGAGGAGCCTGCCCATCTAAACGACCTCAAAGAAACATTTGCCACACTCGAGACAAAGACTAAATGAAGTTGAACCCCAACAAGTGCGTCTTTGGAGTAGCCTCGAGAAAGTTCCTAGGATTCATGGTATCCCAACGTGGGATAGGAATAAACCCGAAGAAGGTACGAGCTATACTCGATATGGCATCGCCTAAGACCGTCAAAGAAGTCCAAAAGCTCACGAAAAGGGTAGTAGCACTTAACAAGTTCGTCTCTAAAGCAACAAACAAATGCTTGCCCTTCTTCAAGACACTCAAGTAAGCTTTTACCTGGATTGAAGAATGCGAAGTAGCGTTTCAAGAACTCAAGCGCTATCCGAGCAACCCACCCCTCCTAAGTCCGTCCAAAGAAAGGGAAAATCTATATTTGTATTTGATGATCAGCCCACATCTGTGAATGCAACCCCGATTCGTGAAGAGGACAAGAAACAACTCCTAGTTTACTACGTCGGTCAAGCTTTCCAAGGAGCGGAATCCAGGTATCCCAAGATCGAAAAGATTGCATTTGCACTAATAGTAGCTTCACAAGAAGTCTGCGATCGTACTTTCAAGCGAACCCCATCCTAGTAATGATAGATCAACCCATCAAGAAGTCCATGAACAAACTCGAGGCAGCTGGGAGAATGGTCCAATGGCCAATCGAGCTTAGCCGATTCGACATTGAGTACCACCCTGGGATAGCCATTAAGGCACAAGCTTTGGCGGACTTCATCGCCGAGTTCACCCTTCCAGACGAAGATAGCCTCATGGATGAGACAAAACGATGGACAATACAGACCGATGGTTTGTTAGCCTAGAAGAAGGGGGAGTAGGGGTCGTCATCACCACCCCGGATAGAAAAATGCTTAAATACGGGGTACAACTGAAATTCCAAGCCATTAATAATGAGGCCGAGTACAAAGGAATACCGACAGGGCTAAGAGTCGGAAAAGCACTAGGAGCTAAAATCTTGCTCCTCTAGAGCGATTCTAAGCTCGTAATAAGGCAAATAAAAGAGGAGTATGAAGCAAAGGAGGAAAGAACGCAAAAATACCTCGGGCTGACGAAGCGTCTGACACAGGAATTTGATAAGGTGGAGTTCGTATAGATCCTCAGGAGCCAAAACACGATAGCAGATGAAATCGCAAAGCTAGCATCATCAGAAGAAGGATCAACAAGCATGGGCTTAGAGATAGAAGCCCAAAAATGCCCTAGCATTGAAGAAATCTCTACATTTGCAATCCGAAACATAGGCGGCTAGATGACCCCGATCATATCATTCCTTCAAGATGGTCATCTCCCACAGGATGTTGAAGAGGCCCGGAAAGGTCGGGAAGAGAGCAACCAGATTCACGATCCTGAATGACATCCTGTACAAGAGGGGCTTTTCCATGCCCTACCTAAAATGCATAGATGAAGAGGAAGCCAAGTATATTCTCAAAGAGATTCATGAAGGGGTGTGCAGAGACCATGTGGGCCCCAGGTCCTTGGTAAGTAAGGTTGTTAGAACTAGTTTCTTCCGGCCTACTATGCAAGTGGATGCGAGGGAGCTCGTCAAGAAGTGTGACAAGTGCTAAAGGTTTGGGAATGTCCAACGCCTTCCAGTAGAGAGACCGACGACGATATCCTCCCCTTGGCCATTTGTATAATGGGGAATTGACATCGTCGACCCATTGCCCCAAGGTAAAGGACAAGCAAAGTTCCTACTAGTCGTTTTTAATTATTTCACGAAATGGGTTGAAGCGGAGGCGTTAGCAACCATCACCGAACAAAAATCCAGAGCTTTGTATGGAAGAACATAATTTGCAGGTTCGAGATTCCACGGACAATTATATCAGATAATGGGCGACAGTTCGACGATTAAAGCTTCTTCAAGGATTTTTTTTTTTTTTTTTTTTTTTTTTTTTTTAGGGATCAAGAACTAGTTCTTATTCCAGGACATCCACAAGCAAATGGATAGACAGAGGTGACTAATCAGACACTACTTAAGATCATCAAAGCTAAGCTAGACAATGCTAAGAGGGCCTGGCCCGAAGAATTACCCAATGTCTTATGGGCCTACTGAACTACAGCCAAAACCCCAATAGAAGAAACCCCCTTTAAGCTCACTTACGGCACCGAGGCAATAATCCCAGTCAAGGTAGGAATAACCAGCGTCGGATGAGAGATGTTTCACGAAGAAAGCAATGACGATCAACTAAAAGTCAACCTGGATTGCTTGGACGAGATTAAGGACGAAGCTTCTAGCAAAATGACCAAGTACCAACAAAATATGGCCGAGTACTACAACAAAAGAGTAAACCTCAAACAACTTAACATAAGGGATCTTGTCCTATGCAAAGTCACCCCAGCAACCAAAGACTCTATCCAAGGAAAACTCATTAACTCGAAAAGGATCCTCTTGGATTGTCCATTAGTCTAGACAAGAGAGCTATCACCTGGAGACCTTAGACAGACAGAGACTGCCATGACCATGGAACATTGAGCATTTGAAGAAGTACCACCAATAAATGTAACAAAAAATTGTATTCGTTATTGAAAGTAATAAAATGACCATTCAGCCAATGATTCAATACAAGCAAGCCTAGCAGCCTAAAAGCCAAGAAGAAAAATGGCTAAGTAACAAAATTTCACCTAGATGGATGTAAGTTACTATCAAAGCCAAAGATGACAAGATCCCTTAAATGGGTGTAAGTCATAAAAATGGCCAAGTAATAGGATTCCCCCTAGACAGATGTAAGTTACTGATGAAACCAAAGATGATAAGATCCCTTAAACGGGTGTAAGTCTTAAAAATGGCTAAGTAACAAGATTCTGCCTAGACGGATGTAAGTTCTTGACAAAGCCAAAGATGACAAGATCTCTTAAATGGGTGTAAGTCATAAAAATGGTTGAGTAACAAGATTCTGTCTAGACAGATATAAGTTCTTGATAAAGCCAATGATGATAAAATCCCTTAAACGAGTGTAAGTCTTAAAAATGGCTAAATAACAAGATTTCGCCTAGACGGATGTAAGTTCTTGACAAAGACAAAGATGACAAGATCCCTTAAATGGGTGTAAGTCATAAAAATGGCTAAGTAACAAGATTCCGCCTAGACAGATGCAAGTTACAAACAAAGCCAAAGATGACAAGGTCCCTTAAACGGGTGTAAGTCATAAAAATGGCTAAGTAAACAAGGTTCCGCTTAGATGGATATAAGTTATTAACGATATACAGGTCAATTCTCCATCTAAACAAGTACAAGTTACGGATGAGTCAGTCCTCTTTCAAAAGGGCAGATCACAATAGAAAATTTAATCGAGTACAATGTGCCAATGCAAATGAAGCAGCTAAATGAATGAAGCAAGCAAGGATCATACGGAGACAAGGACATAAACAAGCAAGTAAGTATAGAATTACAAACGCAAGTGAAAGCCCAAAATCAACAAGCAACCAGAGCGGTGTCATTGTTGCAATCAAAAACCCATAAAAACAAGGTAAGACTGTCCTCAAATTAGAATGAAGATATTGTTCTCAAAATAGACTTAAAAGGCCCAAAAACACACAGGGCACTCACCAAAAAAGAAAAAGAAAAAGGGAGATAAAGATTTCACAAAGGAAAAAAGATAGGTTCAAGCATTGTTGGCATCGTCACTAGCAGGATCACTCTCAGTAGCATCTTCCTTAGGAGACGAGGACTGGGAGGCTTCGTCAATGGCCATTTCCTTGTCCACTTCTTCCAAGTCCAAGTTCTGTAGATCTACTCCAGTGGGATGCTTGACAAAGTACCTTCTCGGGAGCTCAAAGCCTTTGAAATACCAACTGAATAGTATTGTGTTGTACTTATTAGTTTGCTAGAAGGCCTCAACGGCCTTGGCGGCAATGCTCTTGAGTTTCTCCTTAGTAGCCAAAAGTTGTTCATCCTTTTCCGAGTTAGTCGCTTCTCGGCTCCGAGGTCGTCACTCAAGGTCTTGACTTTTTCCTTCAGAGTATTGGCCTCGTCCATGGCGACAATTAAATCTTTCTTTAACTTGGAGTTCTCCGCCTCTAGAGCTTCCATCTTGGACTTCACGAACACGACCTTGGCTTCTTGAGTGAGGTACTCCGTTGTGATGTGAAAAGTCTCCCCAAAGACTTGAAAAGAAAATTGGAGCCTTCAAAAAAAAAAAAAAAAAAAGGAGAGGAATTGAAATTGCACAAGTACTTTGCCTAAACAAGTCTATGGACGTGATGAGCCACCACTTCATTGGAAGCACACCCGAGAAAACCTTTAGGACCTCAGCGGTGATGACCTTGTACGCCCTTTCCATCGCAAGTTCAGCATTTTCCCGGATCTTGGATGCTCGAGAGTCAGCCTCTTGGAAGTAGGAGTAGGGATCTCTTCAACAGAAGTGGCCGGAGAAGCTGTCCTCATCACCTCGCATCGGGGACGCTTGGAGCAACGAGGGCAGCTGGAGTAACGAGGGGGCCCTTTCCTGTAATACACACTATCCTCTTACCAAGATTGGACAATGGCTCATCCTTCTTCGATCTCATTTTCACATACATGTCTTTATTAAAATTAGTCGTCATTCCTACAAGAGGAAAACACTTAAAAAAAAAATAATAATAAAAAAGAGAGGGCAAAAGAATCAACAGGGACAAGCCTAACACTTACTCTTTTTTTGCTCAACATCAATATTTCGCAGGACGTAGGAAGATGGTTCAGGACTAAGGCAATAAAATGCAAGAGTACGCGGGTCCACCAGATCATCAAAATCCTCGATCGTCCTCCCATACTCGATAGCCTTCTCCATGCGCTCCTTGTACCGACTTTTAAGCTTAGGTCGTCTCTTGACTACACAAGACAATGGACAAAGGAGCTAGTAACGACAAAATAAACACGATGAAAGTCAAGGGACAAGAAGAAATCATGACACACCTAAGTTGGGGGTACTCCACCGACGGAGTAACGGTGGGAGATCACCCTAGGCCTTGTTAAAAGGAGTCTCCCGGTCATCCCCGGACACAAAAAAGAATTGGGACTTCCAATATCTAAAGGATGAAGGTAGGTCCCACATAATCCTAGTCCTCCTCTCCCAAAGGCACCAGCTTATAGTACTCGTGCTCCTTAGATTCCTTCAAACGATACAAGTAGACGAGCTCGTCCACTCTAATCATATCTCTGTCCGTAGTAGCCAGCCATATCCCCATACAGCTGACCACTATCCTCCATGAATTAGGCATAAGTTGCCCAGGAGCAATACCAAAACGACCCAAAAGCTCCATAATAAATGGGTGAACAGGGAACCTAAGTCCACACCGGAAGGTAGCTCCATAGAAGCATACCTCTCCAAGGAAGAAATGGCAAGCCCGCTCTTCCTCATGGGGTAGACAAACCCTAACCTCTCGGACGGTAGAGACGACGGTATCTCCTTCCACCGGATTGTCCTTAGAAGACAAACCAATCTCAAGCTCACTAGATCTAACCTCGGACATTCTTTATCTCTCACCCACCAAACCTTTAAACCAATTGATCGATTGACTAAGCAAAGGATATAACTCACCCAATGCAACACCTAAACCACTACCCTCAAAAACAAAATTCCCAACCGAGGGGAGAAAAGCACGAGAAATACCCAAGGAAGCCCCTAGATGAGCAAACAAGAAGGAAACCGAGGGGCACATTACCCTAACCTCATAGCTACTAACCATGAAAACCAAAAAGAAAATAGAGGAAAAGAGATGAATACTAAAAACGCCAAAAACCAAAAGCAAACACAGGCACGCACAACCAAAAAAAAAAAAAAAAAAAAAAAAGGAGAGAAATCAGAAATTTGTCATAGTCCATGTCCATGCCATAAAAGAAAGCAAAGAAAGGAAAAAAGGCATACCTCAAAAAGAAATGTGCAGAGAACTTGGCCACTAAAAATCATAGATGAAAATCAGAGAGAAAGAAGCTCGGAGCAATGATTGGAAGTTTGGAAAAAGTGAAGGGAAAAATGAAAATGAGGGAAGTTTAAAAACTAAGGCACAAAAAACTAAAATTTAGCGGGAAACCCCAAGAGTCACACTATTGGAGCATTAACTCCACCGGCCAGAACATGCCATGTGGCCACGATACGTGTGGCGCCGCCACTATGCATTAAATGTGGAGCGAAGTTCCAAAAGCCATTTTTGATCGGGAAAACCTTTCATCTTTTGATGGTCGTCATGACACGTCACGGCGACCATAGAACCTGGAGGGCAGGTGATGGGACTGACGAACTCAATTTACCTGGACGACATCATCAAACAATTTCGTCCACCTTAACACGACATGAACGAAGACAAAAGGACCATTAATAAAGACATTCAATGCCCGAGGCGGTTACTAAATAGTTGGTAGACCGTTGGAGCCTCATCAAAACCCATATTCATAAGACTTGAGGCATTACAAAAAGGGCACTAAAGCCACAATTAAAGCCCCTAACGGCTAGGAACCTCAAAGCAGTATATATGTGCCCCAATCGGCTACATACCAGGTACATAGACACCTCTAAAATTACTTATAGTCACTCTGATATTTTATTATTCTCAAGAGGCTTCCTTGTACTAACTTTGGTATCGGAGACGTTGTGGCAAGCACCACACCGATGTCCACCTTAAGGGAGCCATCTTCCTACACTTGTAGAACATAGACAAGGACACGACTCCATTTGGACATACTCACGAATACTGATGATTTTCACTTCATCAGTTATGCCATAAGTCTCCATAGCAAGAAGGGTGAAATTTAAAATAATATATATACACCAAATCGATCCAAAGAAAAATTTCTCATTTTGACTTCATAAATAAATAAATAAGTGAATTGAGATAAATCAATGGTTGAAATAAATAATGTGAGGAAAAAAAAAAAAAAAAAAACACCCTCAAATAAATTTTGCTAATGTGATAGTTAACTATTTTTAAGTATTAAATCTCATTTAACTCATCTTTTATTTTATAGGGTCATGTTAAGGGTGGCCTTAAG
Source organism: Quercus dentata (assembly GCA_028216015.1). Taxonomy (NCBI): domain Eukaryota; kingdom Viridiplantae; phylum Streptophyta; class Magnoliopsida; order Fagales; family Fagaceae; genus Quercus; species Quercus dentata. The sequence goes on from CP116444.1 coordinate 9,696,065, forward strand.
GTAATTATAAATAAACTATTTTAAGAAAGTTTTGACACTACTCTCATGTGAAATATAAAAAATTGCTTTATCATTTTTCCACAAAATGTTTCTAAAAATAGTTCATAAACTAATGCCCTTGGGGCACTTGTTCACTTTTTCTTATTTTATATAGGAAAATGTTAATAGATGCAATAAGAGCATTGATTTAAGTACTTTTAGAAAATTTTATGGAAAATGGAAAGAAAAAAAGGATTTTTTTGACAATTTTTTATATTTTTAATAAAATTGATATTAAAAATTTCTAATAAATGTAATGTATTGTTGCACATTTATTTCTTACTAAATTATTAATTCTAGAGTATTTTTCTCTCTCTTATTTATTACAATTATCTAGATAGATAAAAAAAAAAAAAAAAAATTATGCAAAAAGAAAAGCCTTTAAATAGACTAAGCTAAAACAATAGTCGAACCATAGAAATGGTAGCAATTATATTCTCAAATCTCACACCATCTCCATCTAAATACTAAATAGTGCCCCCTTGACCTAGCTATCTAAAGATCAAGCCAATATGCAACCTCACATACTTGCGTAATTTTTTTTAAGCACAAGTGTTTTTCCTACATCACCAAACAAAAAACATGAATCTGTTCTTTCTCTCATTACATTAGGTACCATCTTTCTTGTACTCATAATCATCCTCTCTTCGTCAATATTTCTTTTGAAACAAAGGAAAGTGAAGAAAGCAACCAACCTTCCCCCAGGCCCTTCAAAGCTTCCCATCATTGGCAACCTCCATCAAATTGGAAATGGAAAACACCATTCTCTATGGAATCTCTCTAAAAAATATGGACCTGCCATGCTCTTACAACCAGGTCGAAACCAAGTTCTTGTCATCTCATCCCCACAAATGGCCAAAGAGGTGTTAAAAAACCATGATTTTGAGTGTTGCACGAAGCCTAAATTACATGCCCAAAAGAAGCTCACTTACAATTTTTTAAACATTGCATTTTCTTCATACAATGATTCATGGAGACAAATGCGTAAACTTTTCATGACGGAGCTTTTCACTAAAAGTAAGATACAATCCTTTGAGTGCACAAGAAAAGTCAATGTCACTCGATTGACTCCATCGCTCGAGATTCGCCTAACTCAATTGCTCTCGGTGAGAAAGCACTTACTTTAACATACTCCATTATATATCACATAGCATTCAGTAGAGATTATGAAGAAATGGAGGGAGGTAAGCTTAAAGAGCTCAATGAAGAAGCCAAGCAAATATTAGGCATGATTTCGACTGTGGACATTCTTCCATGGCTCGGGGGGATTGTGGATGCAATAATGGGACTTCCACGGCGAATTGAAAAATGTTATCATAGATTTGATTCATTATTCGAAAGGTTGCTTGATGAACATCTTGATCCAGCTAGGCCGAAGTTAGAGCAAGAAGACATTGTTGATGTTATGCTAAAGATTTTAAAGGATTAAAAAATTCATTTCATTCCAACAAAAGAACACATCAAAGCAGCTCTCCTGGTAAGCGATGGGTTTTGTTTCCCTCTATTTTTTTAAAGGAATACTATAATCAATTAAAATTTAGGGTTAGGGCCACTATAAATGTTTTTTAAATTTCCATAATTGCTTTTTTTTTTTTAATGTATCATACCAACTTAACATAGAATATTATCTTTATATATGTAAACTATCCATTCATATTTGATCTATTGATAAGAAAATCACTATTTATTATATAACAAATAAGTTTGACAACTTAGCAATAATGACCTCCTTGTTAAATTTTTTGCTAAAATGCAAATTGTACTCTTAATTGCCTAAAATTCAATTTAGTTCTCTATCTTTACTTTTTGTTCAATTCAGTTCTCTAACTTTCAAAATTATTCAATTTAGGTCTTCCTTTAAGTTCTATCAAGTAGTTGGCTAGTTGCTATTAATTATAAATTTTGTCAATTTTTTTAATTAAGAAAACTAATAAAAAAAAAAACATATTTTGAGACAGAGAGAGAGATCCCTATGCCTACGAACAGGGACAAACGATAGCCCCCCCCCCCCTCCAGCCGCCCGGGTTTAAAAAAAAATCTTATATATTTGTGGGCTTAATTGAAGTTTGGGTTTAAGAAAATAGAATTTGGCCTCATTACCTCCAAAATCTTGGCACCCCTTCCTTCATAATCTTGACCCTTGTACCAAATTCTAGCGCAAATAACATTAATTTAAAAAAAAAAAAAAAAAAAAAAATGAGCCCAAACAACCACAAAACATAAGCCCACAAAATTTAATAAAAACTTAACAAAAATAAATTTGAAAATTTGACGTCCATAGCACACACATGTCCACGCATTAGCCCATTTTATCTTGAGAAATTGACAAAAAGGAAAAACAAAAAAAAAAAAAACCAGTAAAGACAAGAGAGAGTCTAAAACAAAGAAAACGAAGAGAGACATAGGAAGAGAATTTTACAAACTAACACTTGAAGCCAAAAAGGTAAAACTCCACATATTTGGTTGGAGGGGGAGGGATGGGGAGTACAATAGAGTTGGGTGGTGTACAGGCAAGTTAGATTTGTAAAACTTATGTTGAAAGTGTGTGAGATATATAACAGTACATTTCGATGAAAAAACTCAAAATAGACGATAAAAATGAGAGCTTTAACACCGTGATGCCAAAGAGAAAAAGAGAGTGATGCAGGGAAAGTAAAGATGACAATGGGATGTATGTGGAAAACCCTTTGAAAGGGAAGAAAAACCATAGGTGAGTAGGAATGAATATCCCTTGCTCTGTCAAGCTTTGTATTATGTAAAAATGGAGGTTTCCCTTGTACAAGAGTGATGTTCTTACTAAAGGAGGGACCTTTCTCTACCTCCCTTACAAACTCTCTACCCTTTTCCTCTATTGTTTTATCCTCATTTCTCCTCTTCCTTCTTTCTCTTACTCTCTTTTTTTTTTTTTTTTTTGCCCTAATATTCCAACATGTTCCTTTTATAGTCTGACAAATGTTGCTAGGTACAAGACAGGTGTCATATTGTGATTCCCCCATTTGATCCCTAATACAATTGTTGTACTATGTAGTGCCTGGAAGAGAAAGAATGAGCACGCCGAGATCAATATAGCGGCATGAAAAGTAACCCTACCATTACGTGAGGAGCAATCCTTGGACAAGGAAAAGAATATCGGGGGTGTTGAGAAGAATGCACATGTCCCTAACAATGGTCCAACACAAGCATAGCCAATGGGAGAGAAGGATTTCATAACCTCTGACCAAAAAAGGTCACTATCCCCTTTTGTAAGTGCTGGGTGTCCATGTCAGGTGCAAATCTCACTTTCCCCAAGATGATCACGCCGTTGCCACAGACCAGAGATCCCTTATCCCATCCAACGTTCCTCTTCCTTGCTCACGGTCATTCCACGTGTATGGTCCAAATCCAGTCATGTCAGGCATTCTCCCATGCCTTGGTTGCTGTATTGTATAGGTGGAAGTTAGACCTCCATCCAAACTGGCCCTTACTGAACCATTAAGTTTCCTCACATGATGAAAAAAATGGAAGGATACGGTATATTTGATGCCGTTTGTTGAGATGGATAAGTAGACCAAAAGCTAAAATTTAAAAAAGGTACCTAAAGAATGGTATATAAAATACTGTATATAAGCTTTGTCCATTGCTTTTTATAGATATATTTTTGTCTATGTCACTCTAGGACAATGACAACCCAATTTATTAGATAACATAGAATAAACGTGTGAAGTGTGAACCATTAGTCCATTACCAATGCGAATCATTATTGTGTGTGTCAATGGTTTATTACCATTAATTAGCTAAACCCCTTGGAAATCATTAACATTAATTTTTTTTGGTTTATTTATAATTATTAATATTAATGGAATGAAAAATTAAAAACTACTTGAATTTTTTCATGATTTATAGATTTATGAATTGGAAGAAGGTTAGGGATGGAACAAATTGTGCTTGTTTGATTCATTTTGGGGAAAAAAAAATCTAACTCTTCTTAGATCAAGCTTAATAAGTCATTGGAGGATTTGATGGATCAATCTCAACAGATAAAAAAGGTCGTTGAAAATTTTACTTCTAAACAAATTGAAACAATTGATGCTATTGAATAAGATGAAATTCGGTGATATATGGGTTTATTACCATTAATCAAGTGAAAAATAATATAAACCTAAAGTATAATGATAACCAAAACGTACAACGTATGGAATGATAAGCTGGCAACCATGGACATTGAGTAATTCGGGTTGCGCTTGCATTGGTATCTTGACCAGGTATGGATGTCATAGCATTTAGGAGAGAGAGACCGGGAAAAAAAGCTGTTTTTTTTTTTTTTTTTTTAAGCTTCTTTTTTGGAAAAAAATATATATGGTGAGCAAAAAGTAAGTCAGGTTTATGTCAAGTACAAACTTGCTACTTTTACTCACACAATTAATTTTTTTAAAAGGTGGGATGCTCAATCAGCCTTAAATACTCTTAACAATATGAAAAGATTAAAGTGGGTGTGTTTGAATTAATTCCAATTGTTTTTGAATTAATTCCAATTGTAAGTTAATGACATCAAATAAGAAACAACCTTGAAAAGCTTATATTGGAGTCCTCGGGTTTAGTCCGAGATAGTGATTACAAATGGTTTTCAAGTCTCAAAAAGTCCATCCCTTCTTCTAGCAGCTTCTTAACTCTATATAGTTAGCTGAGATATTCAACTTTATATAGTTAGGTGAGATGTATCTGAGCCCTACATTTGGAAGGTCAAGGTTAGATTCTTTTGACACTTGTCCCATCAAGACCTTATTAGAAGGCTTCCACACTAGGGTATGAGCTGGGTTGACACTATTTATAGGTTATTTCCTCATTGATGCGATCGGCTAAGTGGTTCCAGAGCATTGAATGCGAAGGTGATGGATGTTTTATCCATCCTCTTTCCTTTCTTCCCGCCTTGGCGACAATTTTTTCTCTTTGCCCCGGTTTGCACCCGACAACCTTGAGCCTTGGTTCTCGATTTCCCGAGGGCATGTTGGCATCCTCGAAGTTCTCAGGTGTTGTAGTCTTTCTATACTTGCATAAGGTCACTTGTATTTTTCCGTGGACATTCTACTAGTGCTTTTCAAGGTTCGTACCCTCGGCATTGTCCTTAATCCATCTGTTTGTATTCTCGGATCCTCGTCCCCCACAATATATGTGTTTTTATTAGTTTTCTAAAATTTTTTAATTAGCAAAAATTGAAAAATAAATAAATTAAAACTAACGGCTACTACTTGACAAAATTTAACAGAAGACCTAAAATATTGAATAACTTTGAAAGTTAGAGAACATAATTGAACTAAAGTAAAATTATAAGACTTCACCGAATGCAATTTGCATTTTAACCTAAATTTTTCTATTCCCAACACTTTTTTTTCTATCTTGTCCTTTGAATTCAAAGAAAAAGTGTTTACATAAGTTGCTTATGCCATGCAAATCTAATTCAGTAATTTGTGTTTTTATGTGTTTGTATATATAGGACATTCTTCTCGGTGGAATGGACAACTTATGTTGCTATTGTGTGGGCAATGAGAGAGCTTGTTAAAAGTCCAAGTGATGAAGAAAGTCCAAACAGAAATTAGAAGTTGCGTTGGAAGGAAGCCAAACGTTGATGAAAGTGAGTTAGAAAAGCTTGGGTACTTGAAAATGGTGGTGAAGGAAACTCTACGGTTGCCCCCTCCAACTGCTCATGAGGCAATGTCACATTATTTTAATATAAGTGGTTAAGACATTAACCCAAAAACAAGAATCTTGATCAATGGTTGGGCTATTGGGAGAGATCCAAACAGTTGGAAGAATCCAAATGAGTTTTATCCTGAGAGGTTTGAGGACAATGTCATCGACTTTATGGGTCACAATTTTGAACTCATACCATTTAGGTCCGGTAGAAGGATGTGTCCTGGAATTACAATGGGATCTACTACTGTCATGGTTACATTGGCAAAGCTTTTGTACCGTTTTGATTGGGAAGTGCCGAATGGGATGAAGAGGGAAGATATTAGCTTGGAAGAGAATGTTGGTGTTTCAATTTCTAGGAAGTCACCTCTTTACCTTGTGCCTATTATTTATGATTTTGAAAAATGTGAAAGTTCTAATGTGGGCTGAGTGTAATTAAAACACATTGCCAATAGAACTTTGAGTCCGAGATGGTTTGGATTGAGGAGGCACCCAATGGTCTGGAATGTATTCATGAGCAGGATGTATCTCATTAAGAATTAAATAAATTGGAAATCTTTTCTTTATATATATAAAATCAAAATTTTATTTAAAAAAAAAAAAATCCAAAGAAACATTATTCTTGACTAATTATCAATTAGAAAAGGTTGAATAATACAATGCAATATATGAATGTGTTCCATTTCTCCCCATAAGAACTTGGTGTGCTGTAAAATATCTATAAACTTGTCTCAAAATGTGACCACTTCATTCATATTTTAGTAAGATTTTGCAAATTGTCCTTGGAATTGCTAACAATTTGAGAATAATTTGGTAGACCTAAGGAATATCTAGTGTGGGTGTAAAATTCCTTTTATTTATTTATTTTTTGGGTGTAAAACTCCATTGTCTTAAATTGTATGTCTATTCACAACAACAACAAGTCGACAACAAAAAAAAAAAAAAAAAAAAAAAACCTGTACCTGTGGGTATTGACTTGCATTATGTGTAAATGATGCAACATCAAGTTAGTGAATACTCGGATTTTGTGATGGGACTCAAAGACATCATTCTCAATCATAATATCGCAACAACTGACTCAAATTGTTATGTCCTTATTAATGGATCAATATTATGTTGATGGTTTAGATTTTTTTTGTAGCCTGCCTTTTACATGGAGGAACATAGCACATTTTATTTAGAGTTCATTAAGGCTTGGATGGCCATGTTTATAAAGATGTCCCATATAAGCAACAACTTTGCACCTGAAAGTCTTGACAATAAATAATTTGCACCACCAATTCACCCTAGGTTTGAAATGTTCCACGGTAAAAAAATGGCCCCAAGTTATTAATTTGCTATCTCAAAAAAAAAAAAAAAAAAAAAAAAAAAAAAGCAAGAGCTAAGGAAGCAACAAGGACTCCGGACAAAGCCTGTTAGAATACAATTCATATAAGTCAAAATAAAAAACACCAGCCAACTGGGGTGGAGGAGCACTAAAGGACACAAAATCGGTAATTTGGGAGGCTCCAATTTTTGCTAAGACATCAGCAAAACGATTTGCCTCCCTAAAACATTAAGACGGTCCCCAACGGAAAATTTGGGAACCAATAGCCTATAATCATCAAGAAGAGAAGAGATAGGACCATTAGTGTCCTTCACACGATAAACAAAATCTACAACAGCTTTAGCATCCAATGCGTTTCAACAATTTGAACTCTAAAGGTTTTTGCAAAGCAATAACTCATTTCTAAGAGCACAGAACTTAGTGAGGAAGTTAGAACTTAGAAGTCAACCCAATATTTGTAGAAAAACCTTGGATCCAGTTACCCACATCATCTCCGATAACCCTACCACTACAAACCAATCCAAGATAACCCAAGGCAGATTCATCAGTATTATAGCTTGAACCAAACCAATCAAGGTCTATCCCATTAGTACTTTGAGGAGCTGAAACCCCTTTCATATAGGCACAATGCATAAACTCTATTGTCATTCCCCTCCAAAAAATGTAGCCAGGATTTTTACAGGACTCTAGGATTGGAGCTGGCCTGAGACTCGGATAAAATGACTATGGAAACAATTTTTGTTGCCCTGGGGTTTTGAACCCACATTGCACCATACCATCTTTAATCGGACCCCATACATCATTAACAATAACCCTCAATGGCATTTTCAGCCAAGTAGGTTCCTTCTTTCTTTTCTAAGCAGGTAATAATTAACTCAGAGACTTCAACCCGCAATCTCATATATCACCTTATAGGAGGACTGGAGGTGTCAACTTCTAAAGCCATTCACCGCATTTTTCTGTTTATTGGTTTTACTGAGACAAGGTTTTATTTTATAACATTATTATGCAAGTAATGGCCTGCAACTCAGGTGCATTCACATTTTGAAAGAGATGAATTTTGAGGTCGCTACTTATGGCTAATTTGGATGGAAGGAGAGTAGGATAAAATTGGCCGAAAATTTGTCTAATTTCCAACCAGTCCTACTCTACTCTCCCTCCCTCTCCCTCCATCCAAACTGACCATTAAGCATATATATAATAACTACTCCTTTAATATGTTGAACTTGAAGTAATTCCATAAGTTGTTTTTGTTCCAAAACTTTTATACTTCCATTTCAACCTTTGTGCCTATATTGACTTAAAAACTCTTTCTTTTAAAATTAAATGGAAGCCTCCTATCCGTTCCAATCCAATCCCTTGTCACATAAATATGATGAACATCTAATTACAATTGAAACGCCCATTGTTTGTCCTTTGCAAAATCTATCACACATTAAAAAGAAAAAACAAGAAGTGATGAAGCTATTGAATATTATCTACAATATCCAAAACCAATGGCCATGACAATATCAATATTCACAAATTCTCAAATAATATTTTTTGCCCACAAATTTTCAAAATCCTATTTTGATCCAAAAATTTAGTAGACTTGTTGATAAGTCTCTTAAAAACTCATGGCATAAAAGGCTATGAAGGGTCCCTACCGGAAGGATCCCCCAGCTCTTGCCATTCATTCATTTAATCATGTAAATGCTGTTATAAATAGACAAGAAAATGCAGAAAACAAAATTGGGGTTTTATCTACCACCATCACCATGTGCACTTATGGATCTTATTTATGCAATGAGCTTTCAACCACATCCACATGCCACCAAACCAAAGAGAAAAATGAAGAACAGAACGTAGAAATTCATATTCCATTCATCATCGCTTGGTTGTAAGAAAATTTTCTTAAGAATATATGGAAGCAAAATACAAAACTTGCCGCAAATAACTGTTCATAGAGTACAAAAATTCATTTTATTAAGACATTTCTCCTCAAGAATATTCGCATGAGAGACTCTCCAGGTTCAAAGGAGTAGTAATATCCTCTGTTTCAATCACACCCTTAAAATAACTAATACAACTTAGAAAATTGTTGATCCCTACTTCAACCGCAATGAAATTATCTGAATAAATGGTTTTACTTTGAGGGTGTGAATCTGTCAAATCAGCAAAAACTACAAGACAGTGAAAAATAACATTATTAAAGTTTCACCAGTACAGAAATCCCTATCCCTGCAGAGAAACTATTAACCAACACTTTTCTCCAGCTTTTGCATCTGGTTGAGGAAATCCATGTCAAGTGCATAAAAAAACAAACATCCAAAAATCAGAAAATACATGAAAAAAAATCCAAGAACAGTGGACAATCGAGGGAAAGTAAATTTTCAGCAAATGGTTCAGTGGCGTGCCAGGACCCAAAAAAAAAAAAACATCTATGAGTATAAAAACTCAACACCAATATGTGAATGCACACACACACATAGAGAGAAGAAGAGAGAGAGAGTACCATGACATGGGGGGCAATTCTAACACAATATACTGGAAATCCAGTGTAAAATCTAAAAGGTCCTCCACTTTTCAGGGTTTTGAGCGCACAATCTAAAGAGCCAGAGTAAGGAAGCTTCCCCTCAGCATCAGGTTGCATTTTCTGAATCTGGGTTTTGACATAACCAAATGGCAAACTGCAAGCTGCAGCAAAGAACCCTGAAATGGTACTAGCACCTGAGGAGAAAAAAAAAAAGAAAGAAAAAAAAGACATTTATCAAAACAAAGACAAGATAAATATTTTCTGGGAATGAAAGCCAATGCCTTTTTTTCATAAGTAATGAAAGCAAAATACTTGTTGAAATAGAGTTTGAATTGGACTAAATCAAAACTCCTATTTGCACACTCCTTAGTGGAAGACAGAGCAAATGATTTATACTTTGCATACTTTTTACCACACACACACAGCATCTAGAAGGCTCCTTGGATGCATATACATCTTCGCCTAGGAACCTCAAAAATCATAGTCTGAATACTCATAATACTCAACTGAATTTCACTGTGGTTTTTGCGTATTAAGAGGGACCAAAAAAAAGGCATGGCTCTCGCCTTAGCGCCATTTACATGGTTTAAGGCGAGCTCCTCACTAAAGGCACCTTCAAAAGTGTTGCCTGCCTTTGCCTACTATGTGTGACAGTCCCAAAAAATGAATGTCAATACTACCAATTAAATAAATATTTTATTTTTTATTATTATGTCTTTAGTATTCTAAAAAGTCATGTGACTAGCATGTGACCTTTAATGAAGTTGGATGGTTAGGATTTAATTGTTTTATGAAAGATGAAGGGCTAGGATTCTAGAGTTACTATTTGAATATTTCTAGAGCTCTTTGAGCTTAGAAATTGATATGTGATTGTTCTTACTTCAATCCTATTATCCTTTTCTTTGCCGTAAATGGTTGTTGTTGGAATTTCTTCTTAAACCCTTCTCCAACACTAGATCTAAGTTCTCACCACAACATGCCCGCCCCTACCCTTTACCCAGCTTTGACAAATTAAATAGCAACAAAACAAGCTTATTCCATTCGTGTCCCCACACCTGCCCTATAAAAGATCTCCAAGTACCATTCCTACTTGAAAGAGAGGGTAAAATGGAAACAACTTGTCTTTGCCGCATGATAATAATCATCTTTATTAGCCAAGAGGGAAATGGAAAGCTATTTAACAAGGAAATGCAACGCAACATAAGACATGCGCCCCCCACCCACAACCGGCCACACACACAAACATATATCCAACATGAACTCCCATGGTTAAATTTTAGCTCAATCGAAAACATAAAATATATGTTCAAACCCAAGCCTTCATATACAAGAGATCTCTATCAAAGAAGAATGCTAAATTAATGCAAAGAACAAATCTGCTTCAAAAATCTTTCCTAAGGTTAAACAAAACTCCTGCTAACATTTCAACCCCAAATCTTTTACAAGGTCGTATATTTACCTCCTGAAGAAAAGAATTTGTTTTTTGAAAAACAAACATAAACAAGCGAATATATATGTATAAATATATATATATATATGTAAGGATTCAATTTGTAACGATCCCAAATTGGTGTATTGGGTTTGAACGTTAAAGGCCCAAACAATAAATTTGTAGAGAGTGGGCTAAAAGGCTAGGCCTTGGTCACCCGATAGTTGTTAGTCATGGTGTTCATGATGGTCGCACAGAGATGAATTGAGTTTGTCCAAGAAAACGTTCTCCTCGATGCGGCTTGAGTGGCTTTGGTTCTTGGCCCTTGTCCGAGGAGTTTTATGTTTTTCTTATCCCTTTGTGTTGCCTTCCTTTGGCAATACATCATTTTCCTTTTATACTAGCTTTTCCCTTCCTTCGAACGTCCACGTGTAGGTTCGATTTTATAGGGCTGATATTTGTCTTATCAGCCCATACCCAAAGAGGTTGGAGGTGGTTGTAAAACTGTTTACATTTTCGAAAAATCTGTTCCTATTAAAACTGAGAAACCTTTGATTGATTTACCAAATCAAAGAGAAAAAGTTATGTTTAAAACTTCTCGATCTAAGACTCTTGAAATTGTTGACAAAACTTCCTGTAAAGCAATTAATATATCACCATTGGAGTATGTCACCTCCGCCGGGACATCTCCTTGAAGGGATGTTGATCCACCGGGTTTTACACCGAAAGATGCGCCTTCATGCATTTGCATAAAAGGTCGTCCCTACTGGGAACCCTTTGCTTTGGGAATAGTCCTGTGCGGAGCTTTTCCCTTGTTTTTCCTTTCCATAATAATCCACTTACTAGTGGTATAAATATGAATATTATTATTGTCCCACTTATTAGTGGTATTTATCCACGCATCATTATCCGATTCTGTAAAGAATCATTAATATTGTTAGGATAATGGATAGTTTTTAACATTTTGGTGTTATGAAAATTACCTTTAAAATCATCAAATTCATTATTAGTTCTTGAACAAGTTCATTCATGGGAGAGTCTTTCTTATAAGACAGATTATCAATATCAATTTCAAACTTTGAAGCAAATTTGAATTTTACTTTCTGTCCAAATGGATCAAGTAGTAATTCCATCATGTTCAACAAGAAAGGGATACAAAGCGTTAATAAATGGCGACCAAGAATCACTTTATCACATATTTTTGACAAGAACAAAAGGAATCTTGAAACAAACATTATCATGGCACACCTGAGCATTATTCAATTCATACTTAATTTTCATTTGAGAACCATTAGCGAAAACCAATCTTTCAAGAGATTTCTCAAAATATTTTGAGGGAATTAATCCTTCTTGGATACAATATCATATCTCGCACTTAATCAATCATAGCAATAACGATGAAATGATAATCGGGAGAAACAACAATTTTAACTTTTGTAAACCATTTTGGAGGAAATAATTTATTAACAAAAGCAAGTTAGGGATTAGTGAAAGTATCGAGAGTACCTTTATCGAAAGAAGAGTCTTGTTGACTGAATCATTTCCATCATCGTGCTCATTTTGTTCGTTTCTTGGATTTATTAAGATCTTTATCAAGTTTTAGCATTGTCAATTCTTGTTTGAGATTATGGTTATCACTTTTCATGCTTTTAAATTCATGTTTTAATTCATTTATCTCTTGTTTAACAAAATGAATTTCATTTTGGAGATCATTAACATTAGTTCTTTAGATTTCTTTTTATTAAATCTTTCCAAAGTTTCTTCAAAACTTATGGTTGATTTTGGTTTTTTACCAATTTCATCTCTTATCAAGTTTTTCTTAAACCTATCCAAATATTCTTTCAGGAGTTCGGGGTTTTGAATATGATTTATTAGCTGAATTATCAATTTTTCATCTTTTTCACTCTTGGTGAGAGCATTAATAACATTGCAACAGGAATCTCTACAACTAATTTTAATATTAGGAGAATTAAAAGAATCATCAACAGATTGATAGCAAGAATCAAATGAAGAAGAAAAATCATCTTCCAAAGAATCAGATGGGGTGTTTGATTCAAGGATTACGAATAATTCTTCTTGCACATTATCATCAATGTTTAACATGTTGAACTTGTTTTTTAACTTACCAGGTTTTTCTTTACGATCTTTACTAAAGTGTCTAGGTTTACCACAGTTAAAGCATTTACCTTTACTTGGTCTTTGTTTAACATGTTTTTTAGAAACATTTTTCTTCTTAGCATAGAAATCATTAGGTTTAATAAAGTTATTTCTGTATTTTTATGGCTTTTATCATGTTTTTACTTTTTTGCCTAGAAGGAGCAATAGGAGGTAGACCATGTTGTTCACAAAATTTCCCATTTCATATTTAGCTTTTCTTTTATTCTTTAATTGGTGTTTTAACAATTTTTCATCATTGCACATATTAATACCAAGTTTTTAATAGTACTCAAAATATCACCATAAGTTAAATTATCATAATCAATAGAATCATTTTTACCCATTAATTCTTGTTTTACCTTATGAGCAAAGATAGGAGGCAGATCACAATAAACTTTTCTTTCCAATAAGGCTTATGGCAATCTTTCCTGAGCATCACCCTGAAGTAAAAACATCTTGATACCATCTCGTAATCGGACATAGTTGGACAACTCAAATTATTCGAGATAATCAGAAACACGGGATGAAATATTGGATGGAGTACCAACAAAATGTTTGAGAATGGTATAGATCAAGGTATTAACACCATCAGGAATACCACGACCAATACTTTCATCAAAAATAGGCAAACCTTCCTCATTCTTTTTAACAAAGATGTTTAATAGACTCTTTGGATTCTTCAATGATGTATGAATCCCACCATCCACGAAGAGTACCAGAAAAACCAGTAAGAAGCAAGTTAACAATTTCAGGTTGATCAAGATCATGGTTGTTTTGATAAGCAATACCAACCATAGACATGTGACTCATTTTATTAATGATTTCCTGTTCGGACAAACCATCAATATTCCATTCATAGAGCTTATCGTGAGAGACAAGAAATCGTGTGTTTGAAACGATCTCTCTTCAAACGCATATCGGGAGGAGTAGGTTTTGGATATCAATTTTTGTAAAAGACATGGGTTTGGAGTTCCCAACAAATCTTTTAATTTCTGGGAAATCATCATCAAAGATTCTTTTTGCGAGAAATGAGAAGAAACAAGAAAAAGATGTCGAATCAGTATTTTCTTCATAAACAATTTCTTTTTTGGAAATAGTTCGAGCAATTGGAGTACTTGTAGAAGTACTAGTACCCTCGACTTTAATCTTTAGATTAGAAAGCATTTTGTCAACAATTTCAAGAGTCTTAGACTGAGAAGTTTTAAACATAATGTAAGGTTGAATTTAATCAACCATGTGTTGGCTTTATTCCATGACAAATTTGCTTGTAATACAAAGACTTAGAAACCTTGTATTTAGGTGGGAATCATGTAAGGGTAGTGTGTGAGAGAGTGTGAAGAAATGCTCAAGACAAAGTGCGGTGAAGCGGAAGGAGACTCGCGGCTAGGACTCGCGGGTGGCTCGCGGCTTGCAAGCCGCCAAAAGTTGCTCACGTGCGAGCATGCGGGGGAGTTGAACAGTCATGCCACCGGAGCACTACACGACAAAAATCCAGATCAAGCCATTAAGTTAGCTCGCGACTTAAACTCGCGACTCGGTCAAGTCGCGAGGTCAAGTCGCCACCAGCCCTGTTTTTGGAAAAACCGACTCTTCTTCGTATTCCATTCTCACACTAGTATAAATACCCCTCATTCCCACAAGATATCGGTGGCTATTCGTAAAGAAAAACCCTAAGAGAGGTTTCTTCAAAACACCCACCCAATTAGAGAGAGCTACCGATTCTTAGAGAGAAATCTTTGTAGTCTCTTCTCATTCCCTCTCTCATACTTATTGAGAGGAGATTTCTAATCCAAACACTACCCACACCCATTTAGAGTGTTGAGTGTTCTTGGAGTTTTGGGAAGCATTGGAAGATGCCAAAGATGGCGGATGCTATGGTTTAGTAGCGGAATCCGGTAAGCTAGAAAAGAAAAAGGTTCGGCGCAACCTCGTTGGAGCAAGAAGCTTGGAGGGCTTAGGTACATTGGGTAGATTAGGCTTGGAGGGTCTATTGCTGTTCATGTATCCCAACTACATTTTCTAGTGGATTATTGACCGCTTGGAGGGCGGCGAAGAGGTTTTACGCCGAGGGCTTCGGTTTCCTCTTCGATAACACATCGTGTGTTGTCCTTGTGTTTGCATCTTCCTTCCTCTCTATCTTTGCCTTTATTTTATCTCTTTGTGATTTTATTTTGTTATGGCTTAGATAGTTTTTAACCAATTTCACATTATAGCATATGTTAAGTTTCCGCACACTTGTTGTTTGACATATTGCTTATGTTGGTTAAGTTGAAATTTGGGGGTCTAAACGTTCAAAGGTGTTTCGTACACGTTTTTGAACTTTCACATAACTTTTTCTCTTTGACTGGGTAAATCAATCAAAGGTTTCTCGCTTTTAATAGGAACAGATTTTTCGAAATGTAAAACAGTTTTTTCAACAAATTTTTCTTCAATACGGTCAAGCTGTTGACCAATAATATGCAAAGATTGATTAGTAAAATTGTTTTGTTCAATAAGGCTAACAATAGGAGTTTGATCATCAGCAATTTTGAAAGGAGAGGCCTTCACTTCCTCTTTTGTCACTTCATCTTTCTTAGTAGTTATCAAAATTGAATCAAGAGGAGGATGACTAGACCTAACAATGGTTTTATCAATCTTAACAAAATTTGATTTCTTTATCACATATAAATGTTGTTTTGAAACCTCATTATTTGGAACATAATGGTTTTCAAGAAAATCAAAGAACAAAATATGTTTTTTCAATTGATTCATCATTTCCAACCATTTTCTTTTAACACGGTCTTTATCGATCGAGCAAAATTATTTTGGAAATATTTTCTCTTGGTTTTGTTTGTTGCAAGCATAAACTCATTGTACAAAGAATCCCAATCAATTTCAAAATCATCATTTAAAACAGTCAAAACTCTTAATTGATTTTGGTAAATAGGAGGATTTTCAATAGGAGAATCAAAATCGGATGGAGTAATAGAAACAATGTTTTCCTCATCTTCATTAGCGCTTTTACTAAATGGAGTGGACGTTTCGAGTTTGGTTGAATAGTAAACAGAGCTAAATTGGGATTTATCACTTGAAATACCTTTTAGCTTTAAATCGAGGATGTTTCCAAATTCTTTTTCAAAAATTCATTGATCTCGCAATCCCTTTTTGAAATACTTTCAGATCCAAAGAAAGGAATGTCTTCCTTCGTTGATCCTCAAAGGTGGATTGTTTTGAAAACTTATTTTAACAGTACCATCAAGATATTGTTGAATATGGGTGAGATCAAGCTCATCAAAAATGGGTTTAGCAGAGGGGGTTTCTTGTTCTAACAACCAATCATTAGGAAGTTTAACATCTTGCCATTGAATCATTTTTGGAACTTGGATTTTAGCATCGGGAGTTGAACATTGAATTAACATGGTTTTACCTGAAGGTTCTCTAGGAATCATAGCACAAGGATTCATTTGAGTACCCATAAGTTTATAATAAATGCGGTAGATCAAAGCAAAAGGCTTACTACCCTCTTCCATGTGATAACTAGATGAAGCAATATTCAAAGTCAAAGCTTTAACAATATTAGGATCATCCAAAGCAAGAGTAAGATCGGGATAACATTAAAATAAACAGGACCATCATACATAGAAGCAAAGTGATCATACCAAGAATGCTATCTTTAAAAATCTTAAATCTAGCATCTCTTAAACACATGAGAACAGAAGCATTAATACCCTTTCGGGTAAGTGGTTTAATAGCAACTTGAACCATACCAATATGCAAATAACTAAATTTTTTAGCAGCAAGGAAGTCATTAATATTCTTTTTAGTGAACAAACAACATTTTTCATGAATTCTCGAAATAGAGAAAATTTGTTCAACAGTTCTAGCTTTGTAAGCGGAATGAAAAGCACTTTCAACAAAACTAGTTTTATAAATAGTTTTAGTATCAACTTTAGGAATAGTCCATTTACGAAAAATCGGGGATCACCTTATTATCATCAATAGTGTGATCTTCTTCATTTACAATATCGGAGGACAACTAGTCCTGGAGTGATAGAGGAGTTGGATCTCCACAACTTATCCATACTATCCTAGGTTCAACACTCGGTTATCATGTTTTTTCTCACAACCGTTGCATTTCGTAACACATACCCTAACCAACCTTATACCTCTCATGCCCTACACGCCCTCTCTTGGCTCAAACGGGCCTTACAGCTAGGTTCTAGGACTTTACTTTACAACTAGGGTGGCGCC
Organism: Quercus dentata; assembly: GCA_028216015.1. Lineage (NCBI taxonomy): Eukaryota > Viridiplantae > Streptophyta > Magnoliopsida > Fagales > Fagaceae > Quercus > Quercus dentata. Next base: position 9,713,429 of record CP116444.1, read on the forward strand.
AACGACGGTAAGAAGGGAACACAACAACGGAATATCAAGCGTTCGGGTAGACACGGACAAGAGACAAAGAACACAACCACACTACCACCGGCCGAAAAAGAGTGGCTCTGATACCATAAAGGGGGAAAGGGACGCACCGCTGAAGAGGATGAAACGGAAGCACAGTTCCAATGAATCCTTATGCTATGATTCCTAGAAAACCTTCGGGTAAAACCATGTTAATTCAATGTTCAACTCCCGATGTTAAAATCCAAGTTCCAAAAATGATTCAATGGCAAGATGTTAAACTTCCTAATGATTGGTTGTTAGATCAAGAAACCCCTCCTGCTAAACCCATTTTTGATGAGCTTGATCTCACCCATATTCAACAATATCTTGATGGTACTGTTAAAATAAGTTTTCAAAACAATCCACCTTTGAGGATCAACGAAGGAAGACATTCCTTTGCTGGATCTGAAAGTATTTCAAAAAGAGATCGCGAGATCAATGAATTTTTGAAAAAGAATTTGGAAACATCCTTCGATTTAAAGCTAAAAGGTATTTCAAGTGATAAATCCCAATTTAGCTCTTTTACTATTCAACTAAACACTGAAACTTCCACTCCATTTAGTAAAACTGCTAATGAAGATGAGGAAGACACTTTTTTACATTACTCCATCCGATTTTGATTCTTCTATTGAAACTCCTCCTGTTTACCAAAATCAATTAAGCGTTTTGACTGTTTTAAATGATGATTTTGAAATTGATTGGGATTCTTTGTACAATGAGTTTATGCTTGCATCAAACAAAACCAAGAGAAAATATTTCCAAAATAATTTTGCTCAGTCCGATAAAGACCGTGTTAAAAGAAAATGGTTGGAAATGATGAATCAATTGAAAAAACATATTTTGTTCTTTGATTTTCTTGAAAACCATTATGTTCCAAATAATGAGGTTTCAAAACAACATTTATATGTGATAAAGAAATCAAATTTTGTTAAGATTGATAAAACCATTGTTAGGTCTAGTCATCCTCCTCTTGATTCAATTTTGATAACTACTAAGAAAGATGAAGTGACAAAAGAGGAAGTGAAGGTCTCTCCTTTCAAAATTGCTGATGATCAAACTCCTATTGTTAGCCTTATTAAGCAAAACAATTTTACTAATCAATCTTTGCATATTATTGGTCAACAACTTAACCGTATTGAAGAAAAATTTGTTGAAAAAACTATTTCTATTTCTGAAAAATCTGTTCCTATTAAAACCGAGAAACCTTTGATTGATTTACCCAGTCAAAGAGAAAAAGTTATGTTTAAAACTTCTCAATCCAAGACTCTTGAAATTGTTGAAAAAATGCTTTCTGATTTAAAAGTTAAAACTGAGGGTACCTCTACAAGTACCCCGATTTCGAATTATTTCAAAAAGAAATTGTTTCAAGAAAATACGATTACGATCATCGTGTCTTCTGTTTCTTCCGTTCTCTACCGATGAACTTTATGAATGGAATATTGATGGTTTGTCTCAACTGGAAATCGTTACTAAAATGATTCACATGTCTATGGTTAGTATTGCTTATCAAAATAACCATAATCTTGATCAACCTGATATTATTAACTTACTTGTTCTTGGCTTTTCCGGTGCTCTTCGTGGATGGTGGGATTCATATATCATTTGAAGAATCCAGAGAGTTTATTAAACATGCTGTTAAAAAGAATGATGAATGTTTGCCTATTTTTTATGAAAGTATTGTTTGTAATGGTGTCAATACCTTGATCTATACTATTCTCAAACACTTTGTTGGTACTCCATCCAATATTTCATCTCATGATTATTTAAATGATTTCAGTTGTCCAACTATGTCTGCATACGGATGGTATTAAGATGTTTTTATTTCCAGAGTGATGCTCCGGAAAGATTGTCTTAAGTTTTATTGGAAAGGAAAGTTTATTGACGGTCTGCCTCCTATCTTTGCTCATAAGGTAAAACAAGAATTAGTAAGTAAAAATGATTCTAGTGATTATAATAATTTAACTTGTGAAGATATTTTCAATACTATTAAAAAACTTAGTACCAATAGGTGTAATGATAAAAAATTGTTAAAACACCAATTGAGGTACAAATATAACTTTGTTAAACCTATTTATTTCTATGCTAAGAAGAGACGTGTTAATCTGTGGAAAATCTGGATACTTTAATATAAATTGTAAAAGAAAACCTAGTAATTTAAAAGACAAATTCAACATACTAAATATTGGTAATCCTTCCGATATTAAAATTGGGAGTAGAGGTTCTTGCTGCAATGTTATTAAGACCAATGTTCTCACCAAGAGTAAAGAGGATAAAACTTTGGAAAATTTTAACAAAAAGAAATCTAAAGAACTAACTGTTAATGATTTACAACATGAAATTAATATTGTTAAACAAGAGATAAGAGAATTAAAACATGATTTTAAAGATGTTAAAAGTAATCTTAAACAAGGACTTGAGCATAATGATGGAGATGAATCCTGTCAACAAGCTCTTCTTTCTAGTAAAGGTATTCCTGATGATGTTACTATTTCTCAACTTGCTCTTGTTAATAAAATAATTCCTCCAAAATGGTTTACAAAAGTCAAAATTGTTGTTTCTCTTGATTATCATTTCACCGTTATTATTGCTATGATAGATTGAGGGGCGGACATGAATCAGTATCCAAGAAGGACTGATTCCTTCAAAATACTTTGAAAAATCTCTTGAAAGATTGGTTTTACGCTAACGGTTCTCGGATGAAAATAAAGTATGAATTGAATAATGCTCATGTATGCCATGCTAATATTTGTTTCAAAATTCCTTGTCCTTGTTAAAAATATGACCGATAAAGTGATTCTTGGATTGCCTTTTATAAATGCTTTATATCCTTTCCTTGTTGAACATGATGGAATTACTACTCGATCCTTTTGGACAAAAAGTAAAGTTCAAATTTACTTGAAGTTTGATATTGATACTAATACGCTTCAAACATGATTCATGCTAAAATTAAACATCTTCAATTTCTTGACAGAAGAAGTTAGATACAAGAAAATTGTTGAACAAATTTCTGATAAATTGTTGCAATCTAAAATTGATAATTTTCTTAAAATGTTGATTGATGATGTTTGCTCGATGTTCCTAATGCTTTCTGGCATAGGAAGAAACATATTGTTGATTTGCCATATGTCAAAGATTTTGATGAGAAAAATATTCCCACTAAAGCTCGTCCTATCCAAATGAATGTTGAAATCTTGAATTTTGCAAAAAAAAATCCATGATTTGTTGCAGAAAAAATTGATTAGGAATAGCAAGTCTCCCTGGTCTTGTTTAGCCTTTTATGTCCAAAAAAAATGCTGAGATTGAAAGAGGAACCCCAAGATTAGTCATTAACTACAAACCCTTGAATAAGGTTTCAGAATGGATTCGGTATCCCATTCCCAACAAGAATGACCTTGTCCATAGGCTGAATGAAGTCATTGTGTTCTCCAAGTTTGATATGAAATCTGGGTTTTGGCAAATTGATTAATGAGAATGATAGGTACAAAACTGCTTTCACCACTTCTTTTGGACATTATGAGTGGAATGTTATGCCATTTGGTCTTAAAATGCCCCAAGTAAGTTTCAAAATATCATGAATGATATTTTTAACTCCTTCATCATTTCACCATTGTTTATATTAATGATGTTCTTGTTTACTCTAGCTCTATTGACGAACACTGGAAACACTTGAATTCGTTTCTAGATACTATCAAAAGAAATGGTCTTGTTGTCTCAAATGCAAGAAGGTTAAACTATTCCAAACCTAAGTTCGTTTTCTTGGCTACGATATCTCCTCAAGGACAGATTCGTCCTATAGATAGAGCCATCCAGGTTCTTTGATAAGTTTCTGATGTTATCATTGACAAGACACAGCTCTCAAAGATTTCTTGGGTCATTAAACTATGTTGCAGATTTTTACAAAGATATGAGGAAACAATGCAAACCTCTGTTTGATCGGTTAAAAAGTAATCCTCCCCTTGGTCCGATGTTCATACTTCTATTGTTCAACAAATCAAAACTCATGTTAAGACATTGCCTTGTCTTGGTATTCCCCTCTTTTTGGTGCTTTCAAAATTGTTGAGACCGATGGCTCTGATACCATAAAGGGGGAAGGGGACGACCTTCTTGAAGAGGATGAGACGGAAGCACGCTTTTATTGTAAATGGAAATGATGTAAAGAACTTGGAAGTAAATAGCTTGAAAATAAATAGCTTGAATGTAAGAACAATAATAAGGCGGTAGAACCAACCAAGCAGTATATATCAAAATAATTCAAAGCAAATAAGAACAATAGTTCAAAATAAATGAAAGCAATTTAGAACCATCCAGTATGGCGGTAATCCATCCAAGGTGGTGGTAGCAACAAGCAAAGTTAGAAGCAAAGTTTTAGTTCTGATTTCTCTTCCCTTAGAACTAGCCTTCTTAGAGAGAGAACCCACTTGCTTCTACTACTACTACCTTGTTTACTACCTTGTTCATCCTTGTTCACTACAAGCCTTGTAATCTTACAAACCTTGTAACTAGGACTAGTTCAAGCTTTGTAACTGTTAATCAGAATCGTTGAGATCTTGTATTCACTATGAAAGTTCAAAAACGTGTATAAAACACTTTTGAACGTTTAGACCCCCAAAAATTAACTTAATCAACACAAGCAATATGTTAAACAACAAGTGTGCGGAAACTTAACATATGCTATAAAGAGAAATAGATTAAACACTATCTAAGCCATAACATAATAGAATCACAAAGAGATAAAATAAAGGCAGAGATAGAGGAAGGAAGATGCAAACACAAAGATAACACCAGGATGTGTTATCGAAGAGGAAACCAAGACCTCGGCGAAAAACCTCTCCGCCGCCCTCCAAGCGGTAATCAATCCACTAGAAAATACAGGTTGGGATACAAGGACAAAGAATAGACCCTCCAAGCCTAATCTACCCAATGCACCTAAGCCCTCCAAGCTTCTTGCTCCAACGAGGTTGCGCCGAACCTTTTTCTTTTCTAGCTTTCCTGGATTCCGCTACTACACCGTAGCATCAACCAATGAAGATTGGCTCCTTCCTAATCGCTTCCCGAACTCCAAACGGCTGTCTCACAAAGATGATAATGGTGAGAACCAGGTTTGGTATAATGCCTCTCAAGGATTTGACAATGGAAAGGAAGAGAGTGAGGGAATTTGATGAGACTCTAAGGTAGAGATTGTGGGTGAAACAATCTGGTTTTCTTTAGGGTTTCTCTCTCAAAATTCTCTCTGAAGCTCTCTCTCAATCGTGGGTAAAAGGGGTATTTATATTGGAGTGGGAGAGGAATGTGAAACGTCAGGTTTTACAAAACAGGGGTGGCTCGCGGCTTGACCTCGCGGCTTGACTAAGTCGCGAGTTCCAGTCAGCGAGATAACCGTATGGCCGATTGTCCTGTTTTGTCTGTAGTGCTCCAAATAGCATGACTGTTCATCTTCCAAAGATGCTTGGCACGTGTGCGGATTCTCAGCGGGTTGAAGCCGTAAGTCCAGCCGCGACTCTGTTTTCTTGCACACTCTTGAGCAATCTTCACTCTATCTCACTCACTACCCTTACAATAATCCCACCTAAATACGGGGTTGCTAAATCTTTGAATTACAAGCAAATTTGGCACGGAATAAAGCCAATTAGATGGTTGAATAAATTCAACCTTACAATCTCCCCTTTGGCTATTCCGTGACAAAACCCTAAAACAGACTCTAGACTTAACATGTGAGTTGGGAACAGTTGAACAAAACTCACTCACACCTAACTTTAGAAGTCATGAAGCACTTGAATCATATGAACATAAACTCCTGAAAACACAACAATACACCATGATCATTGTAAGCAGAAAATTATAAATGCATATGAAACAGGCAATATGAGATCAAGCAAAGATGGAGTTAATAAACAAACCATGGCTTGATCAACCAAGTGAACACCACAAGGTAGTGATCACGGTGTTCATTCACACTTGGAATGAACACAAGGACATACAAGTTAACAAGCACAAGGCAAGTCACTTGTATGCTCAACACTCAACCAATGCATAGCACACAAGGCATATGCATCTAGGAACAATCCTACAAGGGCACAAGAGTGACAAGACAATAAACCAAAATGCGAACATTTAGATCAAAGTACTGATTTCAAACAAGCATAAAGGCTGCATAAGCAAGGTACATACCATAAAGCCTACAAATATGCTTAAAAACATAACCCTAACAACTTACAAAAGCAAATGGGTACACAACAAATCTTCCTGAAAAACATCATCAAACATATATTAAAGTTTAAACCAAGAGTCTATGAAAAGAGTTAGAAGCAACTATACACCAAAACATAGTGTATCAAAACCATAGAAACATTAAATAATACCCAACAAAGCATAAACCTAAAATCATAAGTTTAGAAGATAAGACTAAGAACAAAGTTATAACAAAAGTATGTGTGTGTACTCCCCCTATTACTATGCACACTTCCCTTTGAACTTTCTCCCCCTTATCGTATGCTCTCCCCCTTTTTGTCACGAATAGCTAAAGGCTCTCGTCCAACTTTCGTTGAATCTCATCTAGCTGATTCTCCATAGCCTCGAGACGCATTTGAACACGGTTGTCCGTGGAGTAGAGAAGAGTCACTAGCTCATCAACGCGTTTCTGAATATGCTCAAGTACACCGCTAACTCGATCGCATGAGGTGCGATGCAGTGCTTGCGAGTACTACCCGGTGAAGCTTCGAAACAAAGACGTGATGTAGATGTGGTATGTGCGGTGTTTTTAGACAAAGGGCGGAAGGAGGAACCGGAGAGATGTGAGCACTTCTTGGTGATTTAGAGGAGTGACTTCGCTAGCTTGAAGAGTGAACAAGGAAATGGGACGTTGACGAGGCAACATTTTTCCATCTGCAGGAGGAATAATGCCTGCACGAAGAATGAGCTTCATGACGAGGCTGCAAAAAGGAATAACTCCTCGAGCCGCAGATCGACACGCGATCTTCCTCAAAGTGTAGTAGATGTGAGCACATATGTCAATGGGGGCTCTGTAATGAGGTCACAAAGGAATAGTGCTCTCCCAAGATTGATGAACGTAGTGTTGGATAGTGGGTAGAGATTGGTGAACATGATCAACTTCGGTGTGGTGGGTTAAGGAGCAAACTTTGCAAAGGCTTTGATGGATGTTCCTGACCGGAGACTTCATGATCGTAGCCTAAGATTTGAAGAATTTCTCCAACTTCTGGATTTCGTTCATCGTAAGGAGTTATATTCACATTCTCGAGGTCCGGTGATGCCGAAAGATCTCGCTATGGAATGCAGGGTAACAATAAACTCGTTTCCTCGACCCGAAAAAAATGAGTTCGGTCCAAGATCGCTTGCATTGAGAAGCATTCTTTGACCAGCTCATCCATTGGATCATCAAAGTTCCCGAACAGGTTTGCCCGGTCTCGTTTCTCAAAGATTCGAGGGATGAAGGTGGTCCCTAAAGTGTTGAACTCTACTACCCATTCCACTATAGTAGTTGACTTGTCAAACACATTTGAGTAGGCATGTGAGTTAAGCGGAAGTCTGAATCTTTCCTCATTTGGATCTTGAGATGCCCGAGATGATAAAAACGAGTTCTTTTGGCAACCGGTGTTGCTGGTTAAATCGAAGAACAATGTCTTTACCCCGGAAGATCGACGAGACATCCGCAAGAAAACAGGCCAACAAAAAAGAACCAAACAACAATACCACACAAAATGCTTGTCAACAAGGTTCGATGAAACCAGATATCAATATATAGATACAAATCAAGATAGAACAAACCCAACCAAAACACAAACTAACAAGTGCAACAAAATGGTAATATTGCACCAAGCCATAAATGGACAACTCAATCGACAAAAAGCTCACAATGAGACAAGATATCTTGACCATGATATGCAATCGAATCAGACATTTGAACATCAAAAGCAAATAACATGATTCACTCCACCGTAAATACGAAAAGGGAAAAGTAACTTCAATATGAGGAAACCCATTAACCATACTGGAGTACTTGGCTAAGTATCATGCATTATGTTAACACAAACAAATCAGTAACCACATGCCAAACACCATCAACAAGACTTAAGCAAATGTAATGGGTAAGACAAATGGACACCAAACCCATTTTTGAAAAGAATCTCATATTCACTAATAAGGCAAAAACCAGACCAATGAACAACGCATTGTGACAGTTCAGCATGAAAATAGAAGTTAACAATATCAAGCACTATACGCCAAACCCATTTCACAAAGAGATAAATAAACCGAATGCAATATCGGACCAAACAAGAATAAAAATCTGCAGAAAAAGGAAAATGAGATTGAGAAAGTAAAACCCATACCTTTTCTTGATGTTTTGAATAAGGAATGAAGCACCAATGGGGTTTGGAAAACTGGATTCTCGAAGAGTTTGGGAGGAAAACAGTTTAAAGAGAAGATGAACATTACAAAAGTTCGAGGGAAAACTGAAAAGGTTTAAAAACGCTCCTGTTTACGCCAAACACGCGATTTTCGCGACTTGATCGAGTCGCCACACGATCGCCGCCGATCAAGCCGCCAAAAAACACAAGAACAAAATTTTGAAAAATTTTTCTAAGTGTTTTTCGCGATCGGAAGGTCTACCACAGTGAGTCGCGAGTTGAGCCGCGAAAATCTCTCGAGTGAACTTGCGACTGGACCTTCTACTCGCGAACAAGTCGCCAAAAATGACCAGCGAAGATGCGGCGAGGCACGAGACTTGACACACCCGCGATCGAGCCGCCAAAACAGGGCAAAACAAAGTATTTTTGAAATTTTCAGATTTTTCAACCAAAATACTTTCCAAAAACACCTAAAACTCTCAAAAATCTTTTTGTGCTTTAATTAACAAAGATTGAGCATGTGAAAACATATTTCATCAAGTACAATCACACAAATGAATAAGGCATTTATTGAACATAAACTTGTGTGTTGTGTGTGGATACCAACAATGAGATAGTCCTTCGTCTAATGTGAAGCTTCAATGATCAATTCAACCAAGGCATACACAATTAGTACTAGATCATGTGACCAATCTCAATTATAGAAATATGTATATATGACCTCCCACATAACTTGATAACATAACTTGGAGCTTTTCATTTGACTCCACTTTCAATCATAACCTTTGATCTTTTTGATCTATTGAGGCTATCATCTCTCATTGTGAAAGAGATATACAACATTTTCTTTGAAGAACAGGCCTTTGGCCTTTTTTTGAAAGAACATTCACTTTTAAAATAAGGTCGCTTACCCTTTTTCCTAGTCAAATACTAGAATGTACGATAGGCTTTTGCAGCTCAATATCTCTTTTCATTTGGAGATTTACATTTGGTGAGCTCTTTTTAGCAAAAACATAAAATAAGTAGTGGGAAGAGATATAGACACAAGTCTATGCATGTCTCACGATCAACATAACCATTCACTAATCATTCATGACAAGTTTGAAGATCTATTTACAACAATCACATAGATTTCAAGATTTCTCCCACTGAGATATAGGTGCATGAAAACAAGCAATGCTCGAAAATGCACAAAGCCATTAGCACAAAGGTACAATGCAAAACAAGTTTTGAGACAAAACTCAACAAAGTCAATCAAGCTTTTTGATTTTCAAATTTTTATGTAATTTTTGGATTTTTAACTCAAGAAACAAAAAGATTGATAAAACACAATTAAGAAATATTCACAAGAAGACAAGCAAACAACCAAAAACAAAAACAACAAGCATACCACACAAACATAGTCACAAAGCATAGGAAGTATTAATGCATGGACATGTTGTAATGCCTATGTATGAGTACCCCTTTTCACCCACACGTCACTTGCGTTTGGGGTGATTTCCTTAACGGATTGGGTGCGGGAGTTAGGGCTTTCAAACCTTCGTGAGAAGCTTTCCAAGCAGTTGGTGAATGCACCAATCATCTTCATCACGTTCATCATTCCGGGATCTCCATGTTGCTCTCTAGATTGATCACCCGCCCAAGTTCTCCTATCAACTCTTGGTCCTCCCGACCTTTGAGGAGTTGCACTGTTCTTTGCTCTCGACTTTTGGCAATTTGGTCGAGTGTGCCCTTGAAGTCCGCAATAATGGCACACATACATTCCTCTAGGACCTCTTTGTGGTCGTGGACGTGACTTGGCACGAGATTCGACCTGCCCACAGATCGATTACGGTGATTCAAAGATCCGTTGGTTCACCAAATTCTTCTTCTCCTCCACCTCGAGCTTCTCACCAGTATGTTCATCTACAACTGGATCTTTTGCCTTCACAAACTTCACTTCTTTAGTGATATTTCCAGTTGAGCTACTTCCTCCGGTATATCCCAGTCCAGTTTTGTCTCAAGAGCTCTTTTGAGAAGATATAACATCATCTAGCTTCTTGGTGGTGACCCTCTCCATTTTTGCATTTGCTTGAACAACCTCATTCTCAAGAAATCTCACTTTAGTGTAAGCTTCGGACAGCTCACCATTCAGTGTTTCAATCTCGCATTTGGCCTCCCTATACCGGATTAGGAGACTTTTGTAGTCCTCTTGACCTTCTTCATTTTTCTTACAGCAAAGACCTTGGCTACCCTTGTGTATTCACCCGACTTCTCCAAGAGTGAGTTGTAATTTTCTTGCAGAGTTGTTTGTGCTTTCTTCTTCTTGACTTTCGATTCTTCAACAATTCCTAGTGAGTCATCATCACTATGTTCTCCAAGGTCTTGAACAAGCAAACTCAACTCATCCGAAGACTCAACATGAGCAATAGTCATGAAAGCTGAATAGTTCCCTTCTCCATCACAGCTTTCTTGATTAAGTCGAGTCAAGAATCTGAGTCACTCAAGGTCGTGGCATACACCTTGCCTTTCGATTTCAAATAATTAGGACATTCCTTCTTAAAGTGTCCATGCCCGTTACATTCAAAACAAGTGACACCTTGTGTGGATTAGGATTCTTTTCCATCTTTCCTTTTGAAATCCCTCTTCTCCCTTCCAGAATTTTGGAATTTTCTCTTATCATCAAATTTTCCATTGTTTTTGAATTTCAAAAACTTTCTGAAATTTTTAACAAGATAGGCTACATCTTTGTCAACCACATCTTCTCCCGATGAGCCTTGATCTTCCATCTTCTCATTTATGGTCTTTAGAGCAAGGGATTTGCTCTTCCGTTGATTGGGCAACATCTCATAAGTTTGCGAGAGAACCAACCAGCTCCTGTACTCGATGTCGCGTCAGATCCTTGCTCTCTTCAATGGCTGTCACTTTAGCACGAAAACTTTCCGGCAATGATCGAAGGATCTTCCTTACAATCTTTGAGTCCTCCGTTTTCTCCCCCAAGTTAAACTTACTGACAACCACCTCATTTAGCTTCCCATAGAAAGAGTCGAAAGACTCATCCTCACTCATCTTGAGCTCCTCGAACCGAGTGGTCAGCATTTGTAACTTGGTATCTTTCACTTTCTTCGTGCCTTCATAAGTTGTTTCCAGAATTTCCCATGCTTCTTTGGCAATGGTAATGTGAGAAATCCTGTGAAATTCATCCGGAGACACACCACGAAAAATAGCATTTAGTGCTTTCTCATTAGCATTTGATGCGAGCAAGTGCTTTGCCTTATCCCAAGTGGATTTGGCTGCCTCGGGTTTGATCCAACCAATCTCAACAAATCCCAAACAGATTCATCAATAGAACATAAAAAGGCTCTCATGCAAACCTTCCAAAAGGCATAATTACTACCATCAAAATATGGAGGTGCATTAAGGGATTGAGACCTATCCATCTCAAAAAGGAGTCAAGGATCACACAATGGTATTAAAACCAACAACAGTGTACCCGTATGGCCGCTTGTCCCTGTTTTGTCCTGTAGTGCTCCAGCTAGCATGACTGTTCATCTTCCAAAGATGCTTGGCACGTGTGCGCATTCTCAGCGGGTTGAAGCCGCGAGTCCAGCCATGAGTCCCAGTGCGACTCTCTTTTTCTTGCACACTCTTGAGCAATCTTCACTCTATCTCACTCACTACCCTTACAACAATCCCACCTAAATACGGGGTTACTAAATGCTGAATTACAAGCAAATTTGGCACGGAATAAAGCCAATTAGATGGTTGAATAAATTCAACCTTACACACTACTACTACAATAAGTGTTTATCCTACTTTCAATAAGAAGTATTTTCAGTTCTATGTTCATTACTTTACTTGTTGCTAGCACCACCTTGGACGGATTACCGCCATACCGGATGGTTCTAAATTACTTTCATTTATTTTGAACTATTGTTCTTATTTACTTTGAATTATTTTGATATATACTGCTTGGCTGGTTCTACCGCCTTATTATTGTTCTTACATTCATATATATATATATATATATATATATATATATATATATATATATATATTTATATAAATAATATTGAAGAGGGTAAACCATAACCTATATTTACAAAGGTCAAATAAATAAATAATTACATTCCTAGATTTTATCGGGAAATGCAAAGTAGAATGTTTTTTTTTATTTTTTTTTTTTATATTTGTAGTTGGGAATATTTCAAATTTTACTAGATAATTTTATATATAAATGTATTTGTCATTAATCACAAAAAAAAAAAAAAAAAAAAATCTAACAATCTTTTTTTAAAACAATTAATTTAAACAGAAACTTATTATATGTTAAGGCAATAATAGTTGTCACATCAATTTGTAAAAAACAAATTAGTAAAATAGCTTAAACATATATTTATTTGCCGAATAATAATACTTTGAAGTGGATGAGAATATTAAAAGTTCATATATGTATGATGCATTGCTTGCAATTAAGCGTGCGTCTTGTGGCTGCACAAGACACACGTGTATATATATATATATATATATAAAGAATTTTAAAGAAATAAAAAATAAATTCCTGGGTCCGGAAGAGTCTCGTTGGAAGTCATGTCACATGTGGCATAAACCCTATTTCTGATCGATATTTTTAGTCCAAGTTGTGAAAAATATTGTTAACCATAGCCAGATATTACTTTATTAGTTGAAACAGGGCGTCAAAAGGTGATGGTTGAATGTTTTCCGAGGTATATCCTAGAGGTAGGAGTTGATTTGACCAGAACTGGTCTCATGTGGTGATGTCACGAAAAATGGCACCATCACCTAACTTAAGGTCTAATTCTTCTGGCCAACTAAGGTGAGGGTGCCAACCAAAGTTTTTATTTTATTTTTTTGGTTACTGCTGTGTTTTTCTAACCAATAAACACCACTCTAGTTATGTTGTGAAATAATTTGATTAAATTAAAAAGAGAGAAGAGTGAAATCAACGTAAGATCTATGGGAACATGCCTACTTTAGGGGCCTTTTTTGTATGATATGATATGTTGGGCTACCTCCTGCAGTAATGGGCTGGGTTGCCTCCTGCGCTGATGGGCCCTAATGTTTCTGAGTAAGGGAGCTGGGGCCGGTCCAATTGTAACTCAACTTGGGCCGGTTTGTGCACAAACTTATGCCATGTCTGCCAGGAGCGGGTTTACGGCAATAGAACTGTTGCAGACAAGTTATGGCAAGCAGAACTGTTGCAAACGAGTTATGGCGGATCAATTGTTGCGGACGAGTTATGGCGGATGGATATAATAATAACTAAAACAAAGTACTTTGACTTATTTAAATAAACGGGTATGTATTCCCTGCTACTAAAGCATGATTATAGTCACAATGGTATCAATCACAGAGAAAAATTGAAGAAAATAATATTGGCTAATTTAAATGGGCATAAATTAAGTTTTTAAACTATCTGCATGAAGAAAGCCAAAGAGGAAAGAACGCCTCTTCTCAATGCAAATAACCTACCTAGGAAAAAGATCCTGCCGTGGAGATTAATGGCTTTGAGGGAGTCAGACCTGAATGGTTGCTGCCCAAAAGAAAGATGGTCCTTGTTTACGTTTTTTGAAGAAGGTAAGATTTAAAGGGAGAGAGAGAGAAACCGATCTATAGGTGCATGCCCTCTTTGAAATAACTCCCGTTTTTCTTAGTTTTCCTTTCTTTTCTTTCTTTTTTCTTTCTTATCTTTTTTCTTTTCTCTCTTGCTCTATTTCTTCCTTTTAACTCCGAAAATATGCTCTGTTTTTTTATCCCTCCTACGGGGCACGGCAAAGGCCTTTTTATAGCGCCTGCCGTGGCTAGTGTTTTACGATCTTGCCCCTTAACCGCCTTTTGTCCAGTGCTGGGTGTACTTTCCGACCACACCGTGCGACACCCACCCTCGCCAGACAGAGGCAGATTTGTTTTATTCCTCCGTGTGTTGTAGCATTTCTTCCTGCCACGATATTAATGCCTTCTCTCTCCACTCTCGGAGTATGCACCCAACGGTTCCCCCTTAAATTGTCTCTTTTAGGTGGTCTATCATCCCAAATAGGACGTACCTCCCAAAAAGGGCTTGGGTAGGAGCCGCAAATAGATCCTTTCCCCTCTCCTCACCACCAAACCACACCCCCTTTACCTCTTACCTCTGGCGCATGGCCCCACCATGTCCTATATTGGTTGGGTGCAGGCTGGTGGTGCCTAGGCCTTGCGCGTGCTTCCCTTTCAAATTTGTCCAAGAGTCCGCTCGCTACTCATGCATCCGCCGCGACACTGAGCCTCTTCGTCTGCGTTTCCTGGCCTTTCATGTGGGTTTTCCTTTGGTTTTTCGCTCCATTCAGGAGCTGGGCCTTGTATGATAATGGGCTTTTCATTTCTTTAGCCCACTTTTGATTTTCCTTACTGTCATGCCATGTTGAATTGTCATTTCTGCCGTAATAACTTAATCTCGCTGGACCTCCTTTTGGGCCAACCGCTTATCCCTTGTCTCGGTGGCCTATTATGGGCACTGTTTTGCTTTCTACTCATGAGCTCCTCTGTCCCTTTGGGCTTCCCTTTGGGCATCCACGGCCCGATTGCTTTCTTTGGGCATCCACGGCCCGATTGCTTTCTTTGGGCTTCCTCGGCCCGTTTGCTAATTCCACACTCCCATGGGCTTTTTTTGGGGTTCATGGGCCTGCCATAAACCCCTTACTCTCTTAGTTTGCATTGCCTTGGGCCTGCGGCGGCCCTTTCTAACTTTTCTAACTCATACTTTGCCTATGGGATGCTATTTCTTTCTTTCTTGGCTTCTTTGAGCCCGTTTGCTTTTTCAAGACCCATTTATATATTTATTGGGCCTGTGACCCATTATTCCCGCCGCTTGAGCCTAATGGGTTTTTTGCTATTTATCCTGTCAATTCTTTGTGGCCCATATTATTGGGCTTTCCCCTCTTTGGCTTCCATAGATGGCCCTCAACATTTAGCCCCCTGAACATATGAAACGTTCCTGTGATTCATATGTGAATGAAAATGCGTTTCTGCCCTTCTCTCATCTTTTTTCTTCTTCTCTTTTTTCGCGGGTCTTTTTTAAGTCAGGACCCCTTTTTATTCATACATATATTCTCCTTCCTGCCGCAAATAGAGTTGTCTCTTCGAATTTCCCAATTTGACAGTTATTTACAAAATAGAGCCGCCACTTCATTAATTCCATTCCCTTCTGATGGCTGACCCGTCACCTCCTTTTGTCTTGATATTAATGACCTGGGTATTTAAGGAGGAATCCTTTTGCACTTTAATCACAGACTCTTTCCTTTCCCAAAACACACACTCTCCGTCTCTTACTCTCCTTCTCTCTTTCAAACAACCATACCCACTTTCTCCGACCAAACTTCCTCACCATGTCTCCGGTGAAAAGTTAAAGCTCTTCCCGCCGCAAAGGGAAGGCGGTTGCCTCCGATTCTCCTTCCGTTCCCAAGGAGGTGGAACGTTTCGATTCGGAGCGGCCCATTAAGGAGGAGACGGAGCGCAACCCCGACAGTGAATGCGCTCCCTTAATCGACCCTTGGTATGAGGTCAACCCTTATTTCCCCAAAATCCCCGACGAGTATGTACCGCCACCGCCGGGCCGTTTATTAATTACCCTTGTCCGGCGAGACCCCGACGTTTCTTGGGCTCCTTTGGCCTCTTCAATCTCTAATCTATCTATTCGCCAAGGTATTTCACTTTCCGTGCCCCTTCATTTTGAGTTTGAGTCCGGCACATCCTCGGGTTGGAAGGAATGGGTTGACAATGAGCTTTCCGACACCGGTTTCATGGGTTTATTGCAATGAGCCGGCGTTTTGAAGGCCATAGTCTCGTCTCGTTTGTCGAACTTCCGGGACCTCTATAACCTATGTCATTTGGTCCGGCGATGGTGCACCACCACCCACACCTTCTTTTTCTCGTGTGGCGAACTCATCGTGACTCTCGAAGACGTGGCCAACCAGTTGCTTTTGCCCATTCTCGGTGACACCGATCCTGCCACCTTAGAGCTTTCTCCGGAGGAAGAGGCCATTGAGGTTGAACTGAGGAAGAGGATGACTGGAAACGCCAAGTTATCTTACTGGGTTAGTTCTTCCTCTAAGTTTTCTCTCGCTGCCCGCCGTGCGGCTTTTATTGCTTTCTGCGGGGTGAGTTTACCATCGGCTATTACGTTCCTGGGGCACTTGTATGTTCAGTTAGATATCCTCCGTAATGATGAGAGTCAGGCTGGGTCCTGCCACATTGTCACTTCTTCCATTCATTGCACTATACTTCAGAAATGGTTGTTTGAGCGGTGTGCTCAATACTTGACAAAATGTAGACCCACTCGGTTTGCCAGAGAGAAGTACCAGAGTTGTCCGAAGGTGATCACCGATTTTTGTGGCAGGTTTGAATCTGATTTCCCGCTTGCTTTTCGTTGGTCCGGTTTGAAACCGATTGGCTTTTCTGTGGTTGAATCTTTTGATGAAGGTGTGGGCTTCTCTTGGAGAGCCTATAGAAATTTGGGTGCTGATTATACTTGTACGGACTCTGTCATGGGTTCGTTTGTTGACACCGTTGGGACTACGACCCCATTGGTCAGTTTTGATGAAACTGTGATTACCTATCTTGTCGCTACCAACACCGGATGGCTGCCCTATCTAGCTGATGAAGGCATTAGATTTGTTCACTATCCTGCCAATCGGGTGAGAAGGCGCTTTGGATCGACCAAGACATCCCCGATGACATTTCTTCCCTCATGGGAGCTCCTACTTGATCTGTCCTCTTCTGCGTGATCGCCTTTAACTTTTGGAAGAAGCGTTTCAATGCCGTTACAGTCCTCGGTTCGCTAAGGGAAGGTGTTTGCACTTTTCCCATGCACGGCTCTTGGCATGCAGTGATGGATTTATTTGTGGCTGAGTTAGCGGGGAGTCATGGCTTCTCCCTTATTCCTCCTGAAGGGTTAAGCATGGTTGCCTTGGTTAACCCTCGCTTGATGCTTCCCTCTAAATCCGTTTTGGCGTATGCTAGAAAACAGAGTCGGCCGGCCATTTTTGAATGGGACACGGAGAAGAAAGGATGGTTTTGGCACATCGGCGACTATCCCCCCCTTGGGAGAAAAAAGTTAAGGTAATTAATCTCTTTGCACCGAGCAAGAAAGCGCCCGCCAAACCTAAGTCTGTCGGCAAGACCAAGTCTGCCACACCACTGCCTCCTGCAGGTGCTCCGCTGGCCAGCCGGACTCGTGGTAGCAAAAGGAAAACTACTCCTCACCCGACGCAGCCACTCGAACATAGGGTAAGTTATTTCTCTCTTTTTTTTTATTTTTTATTTTGATAAAATTTCTTAATTTTTTCTCGCGGCTAACTTGCCAATTTCTTCTGGTTCTTTCCTTTTAGTCCAAGCACAAGGAAGACTCATCAATTACTCGCCCCATTCTGCTCAATGAACTCGAATCTAAGGTGACCCCCTTCTCTCCACTCCTTTCTTCTTTCTTTTTCGCACACACCCGCCACGGGTCTTTTGCTTCTTTTTCTTTTTCTCTTTACTTAACACAAGATTTTCTTTTTAGGAGGAGCCTGAGCCTCTGTCCATATATCGCCCCACCGTTGAGGAGATTTCCGCCTCCATGGGTATGCCTATGGAAGGCTTTTTTGATAGGGCCGAGGCGGTATTAGCGACGCCTGCCCCTCCTGCTGCACACAAGACCCCTGCCAAAACTCTCACCCCTTCTGCCGAGCCGGTACCTAGAGAGGATACTTATGTCGAAGGGGTTGGCGAGACTACACACTTGCCTGCCAAAAGACCCACTCCGTCAGAGGGAGTCACTCCTCCTGCCGCTATTCGGACCAAAACCACTTCTCTTGTTCTGCCACTAGTGATTTCGACCGGTGACCCTTTTACGACCATTTCCCAGGCTGCAAAGGGTGGTGCTTCACTTGTTGTTACTCCTTCCTTCATTCCCGGCTCTGCTACCCGTGGTCCCGATCTGGACTTATATTCAGAGGGATCTGATGACATTTTTGAGGATCTTGATGATGCACCCATGCTAAAAAAGAGAATTTCCGACTGACGAAGAAGAGAGTGCTTCGCCTGATCCCGACCTCATGGGTATGTATCTTCCTTTTCCCTTATCTCCTTTCTGCATTTGCGTTTTATTTGCATACTTATCTCCCCGTTTGCAGAGACTTCGAGGGGCCAAAATTGCAGCAGGCGTGGGAATGACTGCTCCTGCCGCACACCCTCGCACTGTTTCAATTGTACCCACTACCCCTGTTTCTTCTGTGCCTGTGGTACTGTTTTTCGCTACACCCACAGCCCCCCATTCCCCGGTAACTTTGGCAGTTTTTTTTTTTTTTTTTTTTACTTCATCTCCTTTTTCCGCAAGCCTTTTCTTCCTGTGTCATTTATTTTTTCTATTTTGCCTTGCGTTTCCCTCTCTTTTTTTTTTTTTTTTTATTTTATATAGGCCCACTTCCTACTATCCCTTCTCGGTTTGAGGTGGGTAGTAGTTCTGCCGCCGTCCCGGATAATGCTGCATCTTTCTTTGTCCGTTTTGACCAGCCGAAGGTTAACGACCTTAGTCCGGCAGACTTCTGGGTTTCCGGTCCTCCCAACGTAGACTTTTACGGCTTTAGAGTCCCCGAGGACTACGTCTCACATTTGGTGATGCTCTACGGTCGTTACGACAATTTTATGCGGGAGTTCCACCTTAGTCGCTCTTCTAGGGAGCATTTCTTGTAGATGCTGAGATGTGTTCTAAATGACATCGAGCATAACTTCATCGACTCCATTTATGCTAGGAAGATCCTGCGGTGGAGGGTCAGTGACACGGGAGCTCATCGGTGTGAGATTCGCTATGGAGTTTATTCTTAAGCATCTACGTGAGATTGCCAGGACCCTTTTCATGAGGAGAGTCCAGCCTGTTGTGGAGGCCATAGACGCTCGCATTGAGCTTTTGAAGAAGGAGGTGGCTCATTTGGAGGGCCGCCGTGTGTGTCTTCTTTTCGGTGTTAGTAGACCCGGTCGCTTTGGAGATCAGAGTCTCATTCTTCGACTTCATTGATGATAGCACCGTTTCCTTTCCTTTTCTTTGTTTCTCTGTTTTTTGTTATGTCATACAGAGCACTTTTTATGTTTCCTGCTGTAGTTACTTGGCTTGTGTTTGCCGCAATTTGAGTTTGTAATAATGCTACACTTTGCTACTTTTTCTTTACTACTGCTATGACATGATGCTAATACTTCGTACTTTTTCATTGCATACTCATGAAAGCACGTTACAATTTTTCTTGTGACATAGTCACTTGGAGGAATAAAAGAAAAGGTTTAGTAAAGGAAACATAAACAATCAACTAAGGAAAGGGGTCAACCACCTATCTTTCTTCTCTAAGCAAAATATCGCTTGAGCCATTTTCCATTGATGGGGTCCATCAAGTCCTTGTCATCCATTTGAGTTAGGCAATAATACCCACTTTGATGCGCTTCTCTTATCACAAAGGGTCCCTCCCATTTAGGTGCAAACTTGGATGGTCTTGCCGGACCTCGCCCGACGTAATCTGCCACTTTTAGCACTAGTTGTCCTTCCGCAAACACTCTTTCGTTGGTCATCCTGCCGTAGGCTTCGGTCATCTTCTCACTGTATCCCCGGCTGCATTCCCGGGCTTCTTCCCTCTTTTCATCAAGTTCTTCCAGGTCTTCAAACCTTTCTGTCGTGAAGACTTCTCCCTCTTTTTCTTTTTCTTGCATCTGCATAACCCTTAGGGATGGTATCACTATTTTTGCCGGACTCACTACTTGATTCCGTAGACTAAGGAAAAGGGTGAAAAGCCCGTGGTTGACTTTGGTGATTTTCTGTATACCCAGAGAGCATCCGGCGGGTGCAATGCCCATCCTCCCGCATACTCTTGGCTCATCTTGCTGATGATCTTTATGAGAACTTTGTTTGTTGCCTCTGCCTGTCCGTTCCCTTGAGGGTAATAGGGTGATGACCTGTGGTGCTTGACTTGGTAGAACTCTAACATTCTCCTCACATCATTGTTGACAAACGGTGTGGCATTGTCGTTGATGATCTTGTGGGGCACTCCAAACCTTACAATTATATTTTCTTTGATGAAGTTTGCCACTGCTCCTCCTGTGGCCTTGCGGAGTGGTACTACTTCCACCCACTTGGTAAAATATTCAGTAGCCACCAATATCCATATGTACCCATGTGATGGCGGGTTGATTAGCCCTACCAAATCTAGCCCCCAAGTGTGGAAGGGCCATGGGGTGACCATGTTGTGCAAGCCTTGTGAATGGGTATGAATTAAGTTGGCTTGTACCTGACAAATGTGACATTTCTTTACAAAATCTACCGCATCTTTCTTCATGGTTGGCCAGTAGTAGCCCATCTGCAGCAGGCACCTGTAAAGCCTTTTCATCCCCTGATGTTCACCACATTCCCCGGAATGTACTTCTTTTATCATTTCTTTAGCCTCTTCAGGACCCAAACACCTCAAAGGGTCTCCATCATATCCTTTTTTGAAAAGGACCATGCTATGCAAGAAGTAACGTGTTGCCAACCTCTTAAGCTTGTACCTTTCATCGTGCCTTTGTGGCGGGACACCTTCTGCTAGGTACTGCATGAAAGGGCTGCTCCAATCCTCGCCGATCAACACAGCATAACTCTCCTCCCTGTCTACCGCAAGTCGGAAGGTCCCGCACCGAGTTTGGACTTGATCTGCGTCTTTACCCATGCTTGGCCAATAGAAGTCTGCTCTTTGGAGTCTGCGGTAAAGATCGACTTCTCCGCAGGACCCACAAGTCTTGTTGTGTATTTCCTTCAATTTTCTCTGGGCTTCCTCTTGGCCCACGCATCCGGATAAAATCCCACCTGCATCCTGCGATACAACTCTTCTTTTACCAAGGCATAGTCCTTTAACACCTTCAATTCTGCCGCGTCGCTTCCCTTCACCAAGGTTTCTTTTATGGGGATTCGCCAATCCCCTTCGCCTTGTTCCTCCCGGAACTTTTCCTTCAACACTTCAATGATGGATTCTTCCCTCTTGTTGACTTCTATATTAGCGCTACTCCCTTCAAAGATTATTTGCGAACCCAATGCGGCCAAAGCGTCTCAAAACCGATTTTCGTTTCTCGAAGCATGTTCTATCTCAAAAGTTGAGAATTTCTCTTCCATTCTCCGGGCCATTGCTCTGTACGGGGCTAGGCTGGGCACCTTTAAGGAAAAACTTCCATTAGCCTGGCAGACGACCAAGTTCAAGTCTTCCAAAGATTTTTTCAAATGTTTGACTCCCATTTCGAGCGCTGTGGCAAACCCAGTTAGATAGGCCTCGTACTCCGCCGTGTTGTTTGAATAGGGGAATTCCAACTTAAATGACAAACCACGCCTTGTCTTCTTCATGATACAGAACTACTCCTACCCCTCCGGAATGGGTAGTAGAAGACCCATCGAATTTCATTACCCACTGTTCCCTGACTTCTTCTGCCATAGCTACTTCCCCTGGAACTTCATCATCCAGTATGAATTCTTCCTCTCCCGGAAACTGCACCAATAAATCCGCTATAGCCTGACTTTTCACTACCTTAGGTGTCCCCATTCTCAAGTCGTATTGTGATAATTGTAGCAACCATCGGGATATCCTGCCAGAGAGAATCGGCCGTTGTAATAGAACTTTAATGGCATGTGACTTAGTCATCAGCCACACTTCGTATGCCAAGAAATAGTGACGTAACCTCTGCGAGGCATATACAATGGCTAGGCATGCCCTCTCTGCCCTTGGGTAACGGGTCTCTGCATCTTTCAAGGCGCGGCCGACATAGTATATTGGCTGCTCAACACCACCTCCATCTTCCCGAGCGATTAGCGCGTTGATGGCGTGCGAGTTGGTGGCCGGATAGAGTAGTAGTGGTCTTTTATGAATAGGGGCCTGTCTTGTGGGGAGATTCATCATTATCTGCTGTAGCCTCTTGAAGGTCGTCTGCTGCGCTTCCCCCATTCAAAACTTTGCCCCTTCTTAAGCAACTTGGTGAAAGCAGAGGTGATTGATGCCAATCCAGGGATGAATCTCGGATATATGAGACTTTTCCTAAGAAGCTCTTTAGTTCTTTTACTGTGGCGGGAGGTCTCATGGTTGCTATGGCCATGGCTTTGGCCAGATCCACGTCTATGCCCCTGCTGTGAACCAGGAAACCCAAAAATTTCCCAGAGGATACTCCGAATGCGCACTTGAGGGTATTCATTCTTAACTTAAAAGCTCTGCATCTTTCAAATACTCTTTTTAACACTCGAAAGTGTTCTTCCGTTTTCCTTGATTTAACAACTATGTCATCCACATAGTCTTCCAGCTCCCGATGCATCATATCATGAAATATGGTCATCATTGCTCACTAGTAAGTTGCACCCGCATTTTTCAGCTCGAAGGGCATTACAGTATAATAAAAATTGTCCATGGGTGTTTTGAAGGCGCTTTTCTCTACATCCTTTGGCGCCATCTTGATCTGATTGTACCCACCGAAACCGACCATGGATGAGAACATGGCATTTCCTGCCGCAGAATCTATCAGTAAATCCATGTTTGGTAGTGGGAATTCGTCTTTTGGACAAGCTTTGTTGAGATTCCTGAAATCTACACAACATCTTATTTGCCCCTTTTTCTTCTTTATTGGTACTATATTGGATAGCCAAATGAGGATCTTTGGATAGGCTTGATGAATCCTGCGGCTAGCAATTTACGTACTTCTTTGACTATTTGCCCTTCTATTTCTGTGTGAAATATCTTGGCAGGCTGGGCCACCGGTTTGGCCTCCGGGTCCACATTCAACGTATGCGCAATAAGCCTGGGATTGAGCCTTGGCATTTCATCGTAATCCCAAGCAAAAACGTCTTTGAATTCTTTTAACAACAGTATGAGTTCTGACTTCTCTTTTTCTGTCAGGCTTGCACTAATTGAGATGGGCCTTGGTTCTTGCGAGTCGGACCCCAAGTCAACCTCTTCCAATTCTTCTTCTGCCATAACCTGGATGTCCCTTTCTGCCGTAATGGCTTCATCCTTCTCTTCTTCTTTTCCCAAACTTCCTTCAGAACGCAACACACCAAACTCTTATGTTGCCCCTTTTGGGTGGGACCCACTTGCATCTCACCCGTGGGCCCCACGCACCTTCATAGTTTATAGATAATCTTGTCATCAAGGCCTCGGACCACGATGCACCGAGGTACCTCGTCTGGCTCTACGGCGGGCGCTTCTTTTCTTTTCTTCTTTCATGGCAGTAGCTCTCTTAAATTGGGTTCTAGATCATCTTGAACATCTTTCCACCTAGGAACAAAGGTGCCTCGTGGCTTTGCAACCACATTTTCTCCCGATGGAGCCCATTGATCATAAAACATGGTTTCCACCAAATGGGCTTCTTCACCTCGAACGGCGAGGGGTTTGCCGCTATGCGTATCATCCTACCATTCAATCTTCCCTTTACACATTGGTGGTAGGTGAACGGGACTAGTCGGTATTTGTGTAACCAAGGTCTTCCCAAAAGCACATGGTAAGATACTTCCGTTCTGACCACGTGGAAGCAAGCTAGAGAGGCTATAGGGCCTACTTTCAGCCATAATCGAATGTGGCCTGCGGTGTACTCACCCCTTCCGCCGAATCCCATTACTTCCATCGAGCATCCTTGGATCTTTTTCTCTCAAATTCCTGCGGCTTGCGGGGTGCTCAATGGAATGAGATTTCTGAAAGCACTTGTATCCACCAGGGCCCTCTTGATGGGGATTTGATTTATAGATGCTGCTAAATAGAGGGGTCTCCTATGATCCGGATATCCCACTTCCATATCTTCACCGCTAAATGTGATTTCTGTTGATTCCTACGGGAGGACCCCGTCTTCCGGTATTTACGCTAACAGGCATTCCACTCCTGCTCCGGAGGCGATGCTTACCAAAGCCTTCGTAGCTATTTTTCTTTCTTTTGTTGTAAGTCCCAACTGATCAAATAGATTTTTGAACTTGGCACTCTCTTCAAGAGTGGTAATCGCCGCGGCAAGTAGGGCCAAGTTTTCTTCCTCTTCTTCTTCTCCCGGTCCGCACATATCACCACCGCTACTACACCTTTTCCCTTGTGGTTTGGGAGTGGGTTTCTTTGGACTTCCTGCTGGGTCAGCTCTAATGTGCCTTCTTTGATCCTACGGTGCACTAGCCTGCGGAGCACCCAACATTCTCCGGTGGGATGTTGTACATAGTTGTGCAAGCGGCAGAAGCGAGGATCCCTTCTTTCTTCCTCCGTAGGCTCTCTAGAAACCTGATTGGGTTTAAAGATCCCATCCGCTATCCATTTGTCAAGTAGCACATCCAGCTCCTTGGGAGTGCATGGTAGGGGTGGGGGTGTATCATACTCCCTCCCCTCTGTTTTTCCTTCTCTCGGTTTCCGGTAGACACCGCCATAGCCTCGTGGCGCATTCCTCTTATCCGAATTGGGTTTCATGGACTGAGCTGTCTTTCTAGCCTTCTGTAATAGCTGTGCAAATCGGGAAATCTCCAGATTCTCCAGGACAGACTCTGAACTCCCGAATCATATTGGTCATGCACATTTCTACCAACGTCCTTTCTTCACGGTGGTCATAGCAATCAAGTGCTATGTCCCTGAACCGCTTGATGTACTCCATTAGATCCTCTCCATTCCTTTGCTTCGTCGCTGCAGAGTTGCAAGCGTCACTGTTTCTTCCTCATGAAAGTATTTAGTGCAAAATACGTCCACCATGTCATCCCAGGTTGGGATTGATCCTGGCTTTAAACCAATGTACCAAGTGTATGCCCAGTCACACAGTGACTTTGAAAACTCCCGCAGACATAAGTCTTCATTTGCTGCGTAAGGACCAAGGGTGTCAATAAATTTGCTCACGTGCTCTACCGCACTTCCCTTCCTGCCATCGTCTTGGACAAAGGCCCTTGGTTCGTACCTCTTGGGGTACGGCTTGCTGAGTACTTTTAAAGGATAGGGAGGTCTCCTTGCGTAAAACCTCTCCTTTGGCGTTCTGACTCTTTCTTGCTCCAAGAGAGCTGCTACCTCAGCCATGGTGATGAAACGCTGTCCTGCGTTCCGAGGGACACCTCCTGCCAATGTCTCTTCTTTATGTCCGCCACATGATCCGGGTCATGCTGGCTGCCTTTCTCTTCTTTTGTGTCGCCTTCGTTGACGGATCTCTTCCATCATTTGTTGCTACGAGTGCTGCAATGATTACAACACTTCGACAAAGGTGTTGACACCGTCCACGGGGACTCTTGTCCGAGGCTGCAGATCAGCCCCCGTTCTGTTGGCACCTTCCGTTTGGTTAAGTTACTCTTGGTGAGGCGTCGTCGGCCTGGATTCTGCTTGTGAGGGTACGGCACTCATATTCCGTGTCATCTTGGACTTGGGTGGCATTGTTTGCGAGGGGTTCTGTTTTCTCTTCCTTTGCCCCTGTCTGCTTCCCAACTCCCGAGTGGAGTCGCCAATTTAATGTAAGGGCCTTTTTTGTATGATATGATATGTTGGGCTGCCTCCAACGGTAATGGTCAAGGCTGCCTCCGTGATGATGGGCCCTAGTGTTTCTAAGTAAAGGAGCTGGGGCCGATCCAATTGTAACTCAACTTGGGCCGGTTTGTGCACAAACTTATGCCGTGTCTACCAGGAGCGGGTTTACGGCAAGCGTAATCTGTTGCGGACAAGTTATGGCAAGCGAATCTGTTGCATACGAGTTATGGCGGAGCATGATATAATAATAACTAAAACAGAGTACTTTGACTTATTTAAATAAACGGCTATGTATTCCCTACTACTAAAGCATGATTACAGTCACAATGGTATCAATCACGAGAGAAAAATTGAAGAGAATAATACTTTGGCTAATTTAAATGGGCATAAATTAAGTTTTTAAACTGTCACGCAAAGAAAGCCAAAGAGGAAAGAACGCCTCTTCTCAATGCAAATAACCTCCCCCGGAAAAGGATCCTGTCGTGGAGATTAATGGCTTTGAGGGAGTCGGACCTAAATGGTTGCTGCCCAAAAGAAAGATGGTCCTTGTTTACGTTTTTTGAAGAAAGTAAGATTTAAAGGGAGAGAGAGAGAAACCGATCTATGGGTGCATGCCCTCTTTGAAATAACTCCCGTTTTTCTTAGTTTTCCTTTCTTTTCTTTTTGTTTTCTTTCTTATCTTTTTTTTTCTCTCTCTTGCTCTGTTTCTTCCTTTCACTCCGAAAATATGCTCTGTTTTTTGATCCCTTCTACAAGGCAAGGCAAGGGCCTTTTTATAGCGCCTGTCGTGGCTAGTGTTTTACGATCTTGCCCCTTAACCGCCTTTGTCTGGTCTGGTGTACTTCCCGACCACACCGTGCGACACCCACCCTCGCCAGACAGAGGCGGATTTGTTTTATTCCTCTGTGTGCCGTAGCATTTCTTCCTGCCATGATATTAATGCCTTCTCTCTCCACTCTCGGAGCATGCACCCAACGGTTCCCCCTCAAATTGCCTCTTTTGGGTGGTCTATCATCCCATGGGGACGTACCTCCCAAAAGGGGCTTGGGCAGGAGCCGCAAATAGATCATTTCCCCTCTCCCCACCACCAAACCACACCCCCTTTACCTCTTACCTCTGGCCCATGGCCCCACCATGTCCTATATTGGCTGGGTATAAGTTGGTGGTGCCTGGGCCTTGCGCGTGCTTCCCTTTCAAATTTGTCAAAGAGTCTACTTGCTGCTCATGCGTCTGCCGCGACTTGGAGACTCACCGTCTGCGTTTCCTGGCCTTTCATGTAGGTTTTCCTTTGGTTTTTCGCTCCATTCGGGAGCTGAGCCTCGTATGATAATGGGCTTTTCATTTCTTTAGCCCACTTTTGATTTTCCTTACTACCTACCACGTTGAATTATTATTCCTGCCGTAATAACTTAATCCTGCTGGACCTCCTTTTGGGCCAGCCGCTTATCCCTTGTCTCAAAGGCCTATTATGGGCACTGTTTTGCTTTCTACTCATGGGCTCCTCTGTCCCTTTGGGCATCCACGGCCCGATTGCTTTCTTTGGGCTTCCTCGGCCCGTTTTCTAATTCCACACTCCCATGGGCTTTTTACTAACTTCATTGGGCTTCTCCGGCCCAATAACCTTATCCTTATCTTTGGGGTTCATGGGTCTGCCATAAACCCCTTACTCTCTTAGTTTGCACTGCGTTGGGCCTGCGGCGGCCCTTTCTTACTTTTCTAACTCATACTCTGCTCATGGGATGCTATTTCTTTCTTTCCTGGCTTCTTTGAGCCAGCTTGCCTTTTCAAGACCCGTTTATATATTTGTTGGGCCTGTGACCCATTATTCCCGCCGCTTGAGCCTAATGGGTTTTTTGCTATTTATCCCATCAATTATTTATGGCCCTCATTATTGGGCTTTCCTGTCTGCTGGGCTTCCACAAATGGCCCTCAACACCTACATTCACGAAAACGAGGAACTAATACTCCGCTATATGAATAAATCGGGGTCGCAACAATGTCTATTATTAGTAAAAACCATACCCATTACAAATTCCATAAGTGCTATTGTATCATACCATTTTGTTCTATTCATTGTATTCCACTTCACTCCATTACGCCCATAAAACCCCTATCTAAGTAGCTTAATAACAAATATGAGCCAATTTTAACAAGGTAATTGCCATGCATCATGCCAAAATAGCTATTTTCTTTCTTGGTAATGACATATTCTTTCTTTGTATATAATTTCAAAGTTGTTTTCATAGACTTTAAAATTAACATAAATTTGAATGTAGAAATAGATATTGAGATCCTAATTAAGCAGGTATTGCACTAGATACAATTAGTATCAAAGACTGAGATTGAAAATTAAAAAGTTAACTTTTTCTTTCAGCTCTTAGATCAGAAAAGTTAAAAAGTCTTTTAAAAAAATTGATACAAGATTTTAGTTGACTTTTAACTTTCAATTTTAGCCTTGATACTAAATGCACCGAATTTCAATCCTAGACATAGAGGCACCAAGGTCTAATGCAAACAATTGTTGCTTAATAACAATACATATAATATGTTTGCTAATAATGCTTTCATAGTTTAATTTTTTGTATTTAAGTTTGATTAACGTCTATTTTACAAGTTGTTAGGAAAATAATTGTCATTATTATTTAGTACACTCATAACATTTTTTTTTTTTTTGGGATTAAACAATTTACAGTTTTAATTAGGTTAAATTTTTATTGACTAAATATTTTAAATACCTTCTAGAAGGTAGGAAAAAGAATACAAAAAAATCCACCTATATTTTTTCATTACAAAAAAATCAATTATCAATCTAAGATGCATTTAGAGGAAAAACCACTATATGACAGTTAACACTAACCCAAAGAAAAATTTCATTATTAGAATCGAAGTTTATATAATTGAAACATATCATGTTCCTAATTTCTACCTCCAATTACTTACGAATTTGACTCAACACTACTCCAAGCCTATTAAATACTTTTAATAAAGAATATCACGCGTGAATTACATCTGTGATTTCAAGGACTGCATTGAAGATTTTCTATGCGGTAACAGTTGGATGGCTATGTGGCTTCACTCTTGATATACACTATAGCAGAAAACACCATGTAAGATAGTTCTCTATTTACTTTTACACTTATCTCTATGAATTAATAAACTTTTTCGCCTCTACACCTACTTAAAATTGTACTTAATGAACTTTATATATATATATATATATATATAGTTCAGCAAAATTGTTCAAACCAATATAAACAAATTCGACTTTCACACGTGGTATATTTAAGCCAAATCAACAAATTTCTTTCCTACAAAAAAGAAAAAAAATATATGGTGGTTGGTGGTTGGTCCCTCTTGAAATTATTCTCCCCTAATGCTTAATCATTTGGGTCGACTTAATACATTTTGAATAATTTAAGGCTTCAGGAAATAAGTGTTAGTGATTTTTTTAATATATAAATTTTATATGGAAAATATTAATTTAATTATATATATATATATATATATATATATATATATATATATATATATATATATTAGTTAAAAAAACGTTCACTTTTTTTAATATATAAAAATTGTTAATTAAAATTTTGTACTTAATTTTTATTAACATCTTTTTTATAAGTCACTAGCCTCTAAGCACAGATGAGCGCATGTTCAAAGGCTTTTCTATTTTTTTTTTTTTTTTTTTTTTTGTAAAAGTTAATAATTTGAATCCATTATAATTTAGGATTATTACATTTTTCAATTACAAAAAAACCTAGGGGTGTGATGAGTAAATTATTTCATCCAAAACGCAGAACACTCATCACACCTTAGGTATTTTCTATGATTGAAAAATGTAGCAATTTCAAATTATAACGGATGCAAATTAGTAATCTTTACCAAAAGAAAAAAAAAAATTAGAAGAGCAATTTGAAAACCACCAGAAGAGTGGTCCTGTTTTGTAAGCAACGTTTGAGTGGGTTGTTTAACTTATTTTTCTATTTAAAAAAATAAATAAATAAACGTATACTTAAGAAGTTGATTAGTGGAAGAGTGTTCCCATTTTGTGGGCAATGTTTTAGTGCAAGTTAAACATGTATTTTTACTAGTCTATCCTTTAGTTTTGTCTTTACTTAAATCTAGAGGTGTGGAGGTATTTTGGAACAAAAAAAATCCTGTCCAAACAGGGAAAGCTCCCTTAAATAGTAGTATAGATTAAGAACATTGATTGTCATGACTATTTTAAACATTCATACCTAATTAAATAATAATAATAATAATAATAATTTAGAGTCTCACATTTTCTTTGCTGATTATTAAGTGCCTTTTGGTAAGGCAGATGAAAAAAATTGCCAAAGTATTAAAGATGCCTTGGATGTCTTTTGTGATTTATTTGAGCAAAAAGTTAATTATGGGAAATTTCAAGTTTATTTCTCTCCTATCGTATCAGAAGATAGGAGAGGAGTGGAAGCTAGCGGCATCATGGCAAATCATTTTGAGTATTGTTAAAAAGGAACTCGAGTTTATAAAACTCGAGTTCTGTATTACACTGAACTCGAGTTATAAACTCTAGTTTCACATGGAATTTTAAATTACAAAATTCGACGTTACCGAGTCCCACCGTGGACTTTTATTAATAGAACTCTTACTCTAAACTCAAGTTTTATGTAGAACTCAAGTTTCATAAACTTATTACAAAACAGTAATATATTACTAAATGTATCACGAACAGTGTGATAAATTGCTAAATATTTTGTCAAATAGTACTATTGGGCCATTTTTGCCTACTTTTTGTAAATTTTTGGAACAGAGTAACCTTAGTCGTAGGCCTATGCCCCTTGACTTCAACTAATATTTGCTATCCACGAACTATTTTTTTGAGGCGTTATACTGATATTTGCTAGTGAACTTTAAATACTCATAGTATCCATTGACTTGACCAAGTAATCGAGTATTGTGAGGCAGGTGGCAGTGGCCCTGAGGGCAAATAAAAGGTTTCAATAATGGTAGGTAACCATATTCCTGAGTGAGGGACAAAGTTATATGTATTGTAACCATATTCCCGAGTGAGACACCGTCATATGTATTATACTATCGGACAAACACACAAGCAAGAAAGAGGGAATCAGAAAATTCATGTAATAATTATATATGAAGTGGGCAAACAAAGTCTAATGAATAAATAAAACAAAATTACATTTTTCTGGTTTTCTAGAGGGATGCAAAGTGGAATGTTTTATAGTTATGGTTGGAAATACTTTCAAATTTTTCTACATAATTTTATAAATTTATTTGTTATTAATCATAAAAAAATAATTCAAACAATCTAATTTAAATAATAATAATAATAATAATTCAAATAATAATTTATTATATATTAAGAAAGTGACAATCAAATGTATTATCACATCAATTTGTAGAGCTTATTTTGGTAGAATTTGTAAAATAGCTTTAGCATTTTTTTTCCCTATAATAAAACTGAAGTGGACAGGACATGGCACTTATATTTATAAGTTCATACATTGCTTGCATATATATCGATAAAATAATTAAAATAATAAAACATAAATTCCTGGGTCTGGTAGAGGCCGGTTGGATGTCATGTCACGTGTGGCATAAACCCCGTTTCTCTATATTTTTAGTCCAAGTTGTGAAAAATAAACCCCATTTCTCTATATTTTTAGTCCAAGCTGTGTGAAAAAAAAAAAAAAAAAAAAAAAACCCTGTTTCTCTATATTCTTAGTCCAATTTGTGAAAAATAATGTTAACCATAAACATTACTTTATTAGTCTAAGTAAACGAAACAGACGTGAAAAGCTGATGCTCCAGTGTTTTCCGTGGTATATCCTAGAAGTAGAAATTGATTTGACCAGAACTGGTAATGGCACTATCACCTAACTTAAGGTCTAATTCTTCTGGCCAAGTCAGGTGAAGATGCCAACCAAAGTTTTCTTATTTTGGTTCCTGCTGTGTTTTCTAGCCAATAAACACCACTCTAGATATGTTGTGAAATAATTTGATTAAATTAAAAAGAGAAAAGACTGAAATTAACATAGAGAATTTATGTGTTTCGCAACATGCCTACTTTCACGAGAATGAAGAGTTGAAATCAGGGTTATAATAACGTTTATTATAAATAGTAATTCTATTTGGTTCAAATTCCAAAAACACTATCAAACCATACCATTCTGTTCCATTTATGTTCTCTGTTTCACTCTGCTATGCTCACAAAGCCCCAATTAAGTAGCCTAGTAACAAATGATCTATATGAGCCAACTTTAACAAGGTAATTACCATGCATCATGCCAAAATCGCTATTTTTTAAAATAATTTTAGCTCTAGGTGTAAGATGTGATGACCTCCACCTCAAATGTACATTCTAAAAGGAAACCAAGATTTTGTTATCACAGTGGGTAATGACTACTAGGTAACCTTAATCAGACCAACTGGGTTTTGGCTGGGGGCTTACACGTTATATTCACAATAATTTTACAATACTTTCGCTGTAAATCGTAAATGGTAAATTACTACTGATTATAATTTGAATCTTTAAATTGATTTACTTTTTTACCCACCAATAGAAACCAATAATAACCTAACATTTAAGATTTACAGTAAAAATATTATAAAAATGTTATAGAATCACAGTTTGATTCCATTAA
The DNA here is from genome assembly GCA_028216015.1 of Quercus dentata. Classification (NCBI taxonomy): domain Eukaryota; kingdom Viridiplantae; phylum Streptophyta; class Magnoliopsida; order Fagales; family Fagaceae; genus Quercus; species Quercus dentata. The sequence goes on from CP116444.1 coordinate 9,745,952, forward strand.
AGGAGTCAATTACGTGCTCTATCAATCAGTATTTTTCTTGCCTGTTCTAGGCCAGTACAAAAGCACTTCAATTTCATGTTAGTTTAAAATTCCAGCTAAGCTATTCCAGAGTCGTTCTATCTTCACTTCAACCCAAAAAAAAATATATATATATATATATATATATAAATTAAAGATTGATGTTGTTCTATGTACTGTAGCCATGGTGTTCTTGTAATATTTCTGTTTGTACTATTTCTGTTCATCTAATATATTCTCCGTCTATACTAAAAAAAAAAATATATATATATATATATATATATAGCCCACATCATCACGCTGTCACTTTTTCAGATATTAAACCATCCCCTCTTCTAATTTTGTTGCCCAAAACATCCTCATATCTGTTTCTTTTTTAGTTTGCTAAGTGTGCATGAAAAATTGACAATCCGCCACTACACCCACGTGTTCAATTGAGTGCACAATTTGACTATTCATTTTTTTTCTATTGCCAGATCTATATCAAAAATGAAAACAACATATCATCTAAGTATATAAATTTATTAATATTAATGAGCTAATATTTTAGATAGAAATTAGCATATTAAGTGAGACATGGGCCAATAAATTTTAAATATTTTTACCAAATTATATGAATTTTAACCAAAAAACGCACACACACACATATATATATATATATATATATATATATATATAAAAGACATGCTTCTCAATATATATATATATATATATATATATATGAGACATAAATAGAAAAAGATAAATAGTTTTTTTTATTATAAAATAAATAGTTGGCTGTTAAAGTGGAATTGGCTTAGTAATTGTCTTACTTTATTTTATTGTTTTGGATGACAGTTAGTGGTGCCTTTTAAAATGGAATTGGTTTGAAACTTTGAATGGTTAGTTGCTAAAATTTTATAAAATCAGTTGACTTTTGTGAGAATTGTAGTGATGAGCTGTCTGCATAATATGTATTTTGTTTGTATTTGCCTCCTTTTGTTCGTTCAATTATTTGTTTATTTGTTGATAGTACGAATTTAATAATCAATGATTTGTGTATAATATATTAAGAAAAAATTATTTTGTGTATTTTTTAATAGTTTCTTAATACTAAATAGATGCTTATTTGGATTTTTTTTTTTAATATACTTTAGCCCCTCTCAAAAAAACTTCGAGCTTCATCATTGAATCTAAAAAGTTTGAAACACACTAAAATGACCCGAAATTATTCCCCAGGTGAAACATGGGGTGTTATCGTTTTGATTTGCATACCAGTGCGTATGAGATTTTTTCGATCATTCCAATATGAATAGAATGGTAATATAGTTATTTCTATGGCTCAATTATTGTTTAAACTTAGTTTCTCCAAGCCCTCGTTTGGAAGGAGGGAATAGAATGGAATGGAAATGAATTAAAAAAATAATTTTAAAATATTCTTCCCTTCCCTTGTTTGGGAGTTTTAATAGAGGGAATAGAAATTTCATTCCTTTATTTGAGAGTTTAAGTGGGAGGGAATGAAATGGGTAAGAGAGAACACTCATTCCTCTTTATTCCCTTAAAATCTCAAATTTTCATTTCTCCCGAAATTAGGAGGAACGAGAGGGAATGGAATTAAATTTAATGAATTTTTTACTAAAATTTCGAAAATATCCCTATATATTTAACCCTTTATTTTAAAATAGGAGTTTAATAGTAATATTGTCATAAAATGATTTCATTCCATTCCCTCTATGTTACTCCCAAACAAAATTACTTACATTCCATTTATTTTCATTCATTTCCATTCTTTTATTTTAAAACATCCAATCAAGGTTACTTAATTCCATTTCATTCCATTCTTTTCCATTCTTTTTCCTTGCTTAAATACATTCCATTCCATTCTATTTCATTCCCTTATAAACTCCTAAACTAGGGTAAGGCTTAGATCCAGTATCTAGTAGTACTGAACCTATTGAGATGATGACATGTGTCTACTTTTAGATATGTGTCACCATCTAACCAGGTCTAATACACTGGATCTAAGCAAAGTCCCTCAAACTAAGCCTTCGATAGTTGTTATAAATAAGAGAGAGAGAGAGAGAGAGAGAGAGAGAGAGAGAAGCTCTAGAATTAAATATTTTGGTATACGGGAAAGCAATAAATGTGCAATAATACCATACATTTATTAGAATCTTTTATAGAGATAAGTTCAAATGTAAGTCCACAAAGTTACACTTTTTATAGACCATTAATTTTTATGAGATTTAATACTTAAAATTAGTCAACTACTGTATTAGGAGAATTTTTTAAGGGCCTTTTTTTTTTTTCTCACACCTTATTTACTACAACCGCTTTAAATGTTTATTTATTTTTTTGAAAGATCTCTTTAAACAATTAGAGAGAGAATATTATGCAATATTTATTTATTGAGTTTGATACATATCATCAATATTTATTACTAACTTAACTTAGTTTTGTATACATACATATTACACATATTATACATATTACACATATTTCATGAGGTGTGTACAGTACATATATTTGTGTACATGTATCCATATTGTACTAAGGTTTTTGATGAAAAATAACCCCATATAACTTAGCTTAGCTTGAATTGTTATGGTTATTTTTGATGAAAAATAACCCCATATGACCTTTTTGTCAACCTCCAGTAAACTACCATTATGAGAATTACATTCACTATTAGACTTGTTTTTTCCACTAAGGCTACAGTTTTTTTTTTTTTTTTTTTTTTTTTCATATTTCCTATTCTTTGTATTTGGTGGATTAAACTATGTATAACAGCTTCTCAAGATTTCTTAAACATGGAAGCAGTTTTAATTCCATTGAATAGAAATAGAGTTCCTTTATATTTCTTTTTTACTTTTCCCTCTAGACTCTAGTCATGATCTTGAGTTCGTTTTTTGTTTGAAGTTATTCCAAATTTGAACATTAATTAATTGGAAGTTAAAGAAATAGCCTTCATGCTTGAATCACTGGTAGATGGACGTAAGGCATGGTTGTTTGTCCTCTTGGATGCAAAGTGGCGACTCCGGGAATATTTTTCGGGGTGTTCTGGGTGGGCTTGCTCTGTTACAATTTTTTTCTTTAGATTCTCTATTACAATTTTTTCTTTTTTACATTTTAGTTCTTTTTTTTTTTTTTTTTTTTTAGCTTTTTCTTTTTGCTTGAAACCAATGTTATGAATACTTGTTTTGGACACTGTTTCGATTTGTTTAGTGGAACAGAATATTTTGGTGCGATCTATTTCGACGTACCATTTCGGGATATTTCGGGGTTTCTAAAAAAAATTAAAAATAATATATATTTATATTTATATTTTCTTATACACCATAAAATTATTGATCCAAATAAGTAAACCTCAAATAAAATAAATCGTTTAGTTTTTCTTTTTTGACACTTAGATCATTTAGTTATTACATAACAATTCTTGTTTTATAATATTAAAACATAAATATGTAATTAAATAATAAAAAAACAACAACCAAAAATAGTACAATAAGAAGAAGAAGAAAAGGAAGAAGAAGAAGTAGGGGTGACCTTTGTGATGGCTAGATTTGTTTTTTAGGCATTCGACGTAGGTAATGACATCTTTGTCTTTGACAAGTTTGTCCGTTTAGGGATTTTTCTTTTTTTCTTCTAAAAAATGGTACCGGTCGAAATGTAACAAATAATCCACCAAAATTTAATTTTGAGAAATGATATGTCCATGGCATTTTCACAATATTTTTACAATAAATCGTAAGTGGTAGATTGTTCTTGGTTATTATTGTTGTCATAAAAAAGTAATGTTAGTGCTAGGTTCAAATTTGAACTAATAGCAACTAACCACCTGTGATTTGTTATGAAAATATTGTAAAAATATTGTGGACATAGCATCTCTCTTTAATTTGATTGGCATAAAAAATTTTTGAGGGTATTCCTAATTTTTTTGAGGGTGTTCCTATTTTTTTTTAAAGGGTAGATAAATAAAAAATATTTAATTATTACATATAATTTTTTTTTTTTTTTCAGGTCAGGGTGGTCCTGGGACCACCCTGACCTCTGTGTGGCGCCGCCACTGCTTGGATGATTGGTTTGCTTTAAATGAACAGGAAAGTTAACTACTATCTGATATGTGCATGATAAGAATTCTTGGCCCCAATTCGGGATCTGCCCAGCACAAAGCTTGCTGCTAAATTAACTTGAATCTTGTCAACTGGATTCACTCCCTGTTTAATATGTATGCATAAAACTCTTGCTTCTCTCACGTTCTCTTACTTTCAATCTCCCAAGCTCATTGCTACGGAAACAAGTCGGACTCACCCTCATTACATATATAGGTGAAATTGTACACAGATGCTATTGATTTATACAAATAGATTAAGCCAGTAAACTAACTTGCACATAAATAACCTTGTGTCAAATTAGTACTAGTACATTTACAGACCTGGTAATGGAAAAAGAAAAGCAATTTCTTTTTTAGCTGCTACATTCAGCGATTGATGGAGAATATACTGATATACACAGGTGACAAGTCCCTAGAATGTCTTTAGTGTTGAGGACTTTGAAACATAAAAATGAGTTTTATGTCAATGTTGTATGTGTTTTAACTTAGCTTGAATGCTTGAACATAAAAAATTTGTGTGGTGTCATTTATTGGGCATTTAATATAATTATGAGTTGGTTTTTGATTAGTAGCTTTTATGTTTGCATTCATAAGCTTATTTTTTTGCTTCAATAACTTGTTGCATGTTTCTTAGTCATTTGATTCCTTAAGAGTATGTTACAGTAATTGGTTATGAACATTTTCTGAATGTATGTTTTCTAATTTAATGCAGTTTTGAAGTTTAGAGGAGTTCTAGGAAGAGTTTAAGGATATTAATCAAGAGGAGCAGATTTCAAGGTTGCATAAAATGTTGGGCCCTGTAAAAGCACAGAGGAAAAACCCAAAGAAAACAGAGAGGAAGAGAGAGTTTCTGGTATTGAAAAGAATACTGAGATTGATAAAATGAATTCTTGATTACAATAGTGTCCGTCAACTACAATATATATATCACTGAGAAAGCATAGGAAATATCTAAGTAAATATTTCCTAGACTAAGACTTACTCTAACAATCCTGTAACTAACCTTCACACGTGCACACGTATAAGCACTAATCCAAGACTAATTTACATAACATAAACGACAAGTGTTTTTCATTTACTCTTCTTAGACGACACTGGTTTTACTGTTGGAATTGTAGTTGCTTCATCTGTGTCATGAAGCTCTTCAATTTTACAGCTTGAGCTTTCAGGCCCCATATTCTTAGAATTATAATTCTAAAACTCTTTCAATGTGATAATTACTTTCACTTGATTTAATTATTCAGATTCCTAACATTGCTTTGCCATGTGTATCACTATTAGCTTTGTCATATGAATCTCTAACTTTAACTCAACTCAACTTATCCATGTCTTAATCCAAATTGATTGGGGACAGTATATGAATCCTTATTCCAATTAGTTATGGTTGGATTTTTAATCAATACTAAAACTCTGCCTATGTTGTTCTCAATATCTTCACTTCTTCGTCAATCGGTCCAATACTACAAGAGAAGGATTTTGGTAGGTAGATTACCCATTTAAAACTTATTAATATCTTATAAGCCGGAATCCATTGTTACCACCTTAGATGAGAAGGTAGTTGACTAGTAGACCCCAACTCAAAGCAGAACAGAACATTCCTTTTTGCAACAAGGAATAAACGAGCTTAGATTGAATAGCGAACACATAAATCTTATGTTACCTTTATACCAATGCTGGAGATTTTCCTGTTTTATTTCTATATTTCATCAAATCTTTGATGTGAAAAAGTAAGTCTTTTGTTCTCCTCTTCTCATATGATGTCGTTCCGCAATTTGAAAGAGTATTAATAAGTATATACTAATTTGTTTATAAGTGCTTTATTAATTTTTTTTGAAAGAACATGTATGTTAGTAACCATTGACATCAAAGAATATTTGCTGGTTATGTCAAATTTCTAGTACTTTAGGCATTGACATCAAAGAATATTTGCTGGTATTGTCCAATTTCGAGTACTTTAGGCATTGACACTAACTGCTAATTTGGGCCTTGGTTTGGAAGTGTGTTTTTTGTCCATTGGTTTGGAAGATGAATCTCATGCAGAAGCCTATCTTTGAATGTGTGATTATATGAATCACTATCTAGAGTTTTTACTTTTTATGGTAGCCTTATATTACATTTCCTTCTAAATCATCAAGGACTATGACTTTGTCAAGCGGGGTGCTTAGGATAAGTCGGACGTGTGAAGTAAATCTGGAAGCGGTTCTTCTTGCATTGTGCTCAAAGCAATTTAGCCAAGCATAAGTGCCTGTGTCTTGTTTGCAGCTTAATTTGGTTGCAAACTAGAGTGAAAGACCGTGGATATTCTGATTATTTTTAAATTTCATCACCAATGAAACAAGCACTAACACTTTTCTTTTCTTTTCTATGAATCAGGGGTTTTTGAGATAACCAAAGAACTAGTACGAACATCCGCACACTGTGTTGAAAGAGGAAAGAGCAAAGCCATTGGAAAAGTGGCTGAACATGGAAAGCAGTTTTGGTGAGATTGATGATATTAGTATAGTCCAAGCTAAGCTGCCAAAAAAGCTAAAAAAGAGGAGGCAGATGGTGTCCAAGGTATAATTGTGTTCCATTACATTTTGTAAGCTTTCCTTGTTTGCCCGTGCTAACAAGTTTAAATTGGCAGATATGAGGAATACATTGATTACATGTTCCCGGAGGAAACTCGGATGACTAATCTTAGAATATTGGAGGCTACATATAAGTGGAAGAAGCAAAATATTTCTGATAAAGACTGGCATGGTAACGTGCTTTTGTAGAATTGAAGCTTTTGGTGTAAATACATAAATGCTTTTTTAATGTTAATTGGGTGAAAATGAAGTAGTTTAGCTGCTAATCATATTTTTATGGAATGGAAGATTGCACCACCAAAATCGGTTTTGTGGGAACTAAAGAGTTCTACAGAGTGTATAGATTAGACTCTGAGAATGTATTATCATAGTTATGAAATAACATTTCCTTCAGGGCTGAAATTAATTTTATCAATTCCTGAAATACACTTTGAACTGATCATTGATTATAGATAGCGTTATGTAATTGGGAGGGCTATGTACAGGGATTTTAATAATCCAACATCACTTTTGTCCTCTTGAGCTTCTGAAGATTTTAGTTTTACCAGGATATGGATATCTTCTTTGGATAGTCAATTGTTTGGCTCCGTAGCTTTGGTCCTATGTCGTATACGTAGGCCACCGTGTCCATATTATATCAAGAATGGATCTGAAGACTTAAAACTGAAGGAGAAGAGAAAGTGTTGCAATAAGCATGATTTGCAACTAGGAAAGACTTGGCCCAGGGAAACAGGAAAAGGTATTGGACAAATGCTATCCAAAATCAGGTATGTGCAACAAGATTCATTAACTCTTTTCTCTCTCTCTCCCTGCTCTTATTATTAGTTTTTTAGTTAACTAATTTTTTGAAACATATTCTAGTCTTTGTATTAGGTATTGTTGATTTGTATTATGAGTTTTGTTTTGTTTTGGATTCTAGTCTCTAATCATCTTGAAACTTTTTATGACTGTAATTGATTTGGATTCTATTTGTTTGTCTTTCCAATAATTCAAGCTATATATAAATTTTTTTTTTTTTTTTTTGGCCCGGTACAGATGGCCGCCAATATACTGCAACTCCAGTTGATCCTGATTTTATTTTTCTACCCATTTTTGAGGAAGCTAGAATGAAGGTACAATTAAAATTTATGGTGGTTTAGATCAGAAATAAAATTCCTGTTCTGATTTCTAACATTTTAATTGTTCAAAAATATCTATTTACTTTCAATCATGATATACCATTTGCATCTGAAAACTGGAGTAACAATTTAGTTTTTGATACCTCACTGCTTTAACTATTACTCCATGTTTCCTAGTGAAAGATCTTGTCCTTAGATTTGTTCCTAGCTATGAGATCTATAGGTGTTTATCTTTTCCTAGTTCTGATTTGTTAATTGTTACAGTGTATTATCTTCTAGGTTTTGTATTGGCTATTGAATGCCAAACTCTTTTTGTTTTAATTAGTTTTTTTTTTTTTTTTTCCTTTTAACCTTATTGGCAGCAATATTCATTTGAAATCAATGCAAAAGAGAGATGATCCAAGGAAGTTTAGGCAATTGGATGAGATATTCTTTGTTAGCAACTATCCTAGACATCAACTTTTATTGTCTATCATGGAGAATTCTAGTTAAAATATTAAGTTCCTTTAGATTAATGTGAAAGTGTCTACGCAGACTTTAAAAATAAAAGCTTTAGTGATTCGGAAAGTTAATTGAATTTTGTTTTAGTACTTGTGTTTTGTTTTGGTATAGAATATAGATTTTCTATATATATATATATATATATATATTTTTGGTGTGTGCATAGGGGCCGGCTTGGCACTTATTAGTTAAAGAGAACATTTGATTCAATTCATGAATTAGCCCAATTTAAGTTTACTAAATTTTTGGGGATTGGGCCTTTTTTCTAAGGGAATATATGTGTGTGTGTGGATAGATTCATGTTACACTTGATGTAACTCTAAACAATGTTACACCACTTACTTAATATTTTTTTAATTGAATTCGAATTTTGACAAATCCACTGTTAGATTACATTATTTTCGTATATTCTTCATGCTTGCAAATTTTCAAGGTAATCAAAGATTCATAGCCATGTCATCAATCAATTGTTTAAATTCAAATTTTTGTAGTTTAAAATAATGCATAAAATATAAGTTTATGGATCGAATGGTAAATAACATCCAATTGACATGAAAATTTGCAAGAATGTTAAAAACATATAAAACATGTAATTCAATGGTGGGATTTTCAAAATATGAATTCTATAACAAGTTATTGGGTGGCTTAACATTACTTAGAGTTACACTAGGTGTAATTTGAATCCAACTCATATATATATATATATATATATATTGGTGCGTGCGTAGGGGCTGGCTCGACACTTATTAGTTAAAGAGAACATTTTTTTCAATTCATGAATTAGTCAAAGTTAAGTTTACTACATTTAAAAAGACTTTCAAAACTGAAATTAAATGGTTCAAATAAAATTCAATTTTTTAATTAAATTTTCTACCTCTTCATTTTTTTTTTCATCATTTTTTGATGTATTAATTAATTAATAACAAAAAGGTAAAATTGGTGAACCACTAAACAACAACATTGATTGTGCAATGTTTGGTATGGTTCTTATAAGGGTTTGGCTTACCCTTAGTATTTTTTTAACTGGAGATCTCCTGTTGTTTTAAATATACAATAGCAAGTAGTAGTGGATTTTAATCTTCACTTTTTATTTAATTAGTGAGTAATGCGGTAGTTTCTCATTGAAAAAAAAAATTCCAGTTAAAAAAAATACTAGAGGTAAGCTAAACCCTTCTTATAATTATGAAGTAAAAATGTTCAAATATGGCCATTGTCTAGTGTTTTTTTGCATTAGATATGATATGATGCTAATATGTGTCTAGAAATCGCATCGTGTTCAGTGCCAAAAGGAAATGGACACAAACTTTACCCAAAAATTTCCTATGGTTACTTTTCTCTCTTTACTCCTCTCTATAAAAAATTTTGTTGACCACCAAATACAGGATGTTAAGTCATGTTAATTAATTGTTGACTTTTTTTCCCCTTAAATGACATTTGAAGTCAGTTTTCCCATTTGATAATTTCTAATCTCGAGTATGTTTTCATGAATATAATTTTTGTTTATATAATTGTTTGGAATTAAAAGAAATATGGATAGTTTTTCATATGAGTTAATTAAATAACATAAAATATTTTTTTCTCATCTTTAGGTTAACAACTAAACACACGAAAATGAGTTATTTTTAAGAAGGGTCGTTCTACCAGACCCACCTTTTTTTTGTGTGGGTACGGTACCCACCCATTGATCTAATTATTTATTTCACTTGTTTTCATCCTAGCTGTTTATGTGATTTTAATGAATTACCGCTACTATCAAGCGGGTAACATATAAAATCAAACACGGGAAAAAAAAAAAAAACATTTCTTTTATCTTTTTTCTCTCTCACCTCACCATCTTGCGTGCTCTCTCTACTTCTCTACTGCGTTCTTTTAATTTTGCTCCTCCTTATCATTCTTGGCCGATCTTCACCTCATCTTCATACAAATCTCAAGTAACCATTCTTCATACATTTTCCCTGAATTTATCATCAAGATTTGGGTTTTTGAATGATGGATTTAATTAATGATTTATTTCAATTGAATGTGTGGGTATGATAGGTTTTTTCTTCATCCCTTCTCCCTTTTCCCTGAATTTATCATCAAGATTTGGGCCAATTTAATTGGTTTTTTTTTTTTTTTTCTCTAAGAATTTTGGAGCAATAATGTTGTGAAATCTGAATTGAAATTTCGTAATAGGCATATTCAAATTGCATATCAAGCCACTTGCTTCGATTTTTCCCCCAATGGAAACCCCATGTGAAAATTTCCCATTGAAGAATCTCTTAGCAAGTTTGTAATGTGAAACTTTAATTTTTACGTATTTATTTAATATATAGAAAATTTGATTTCATGACATAAATCTTTGCACTCATTCTGGTTTTTCATTTATGATTGCTAGTGTATCTTTCTTTTTGTTCAATGGCTTTGAAGTTCTAAAATGCGTAAATTAGTTAGTATGGTGCGTAGAGGTGGAGGATCCCAATATATGTCATTCAATGATAAATTGACACACATAGCAGTTGGATCTCCTTTAGAGATGTAATAAGTCCTTGACTCTTTTAAGCAAAAAGATTATTTGTAAAAAAAAATTTGGTTCTTTCTTTAAGTTCTTTAAGGTCCCTTGCTAGTATGTTTGACTCATGGCATTAATGTGATATTCCTTTTATTCGCATTGGCTCTCCTTATGCTTGCTTTGAGTTAGGGAATATCTTCCCTTATTTGTATTAGCTTCATCTCCCACTTGCTTTTGTAATTTCTTAGTGAGAAAAAGGAGGTAAGGAGCCTTGCAGCTTTGGGTGTTATTTATGTAGTTAAACGCACATGGAGCTAGAAGATTGAGATTGCAAAAAGTAAGAGATCCATGTTCTACTGGGATACATGGGATACATAGCCTATGATCTACTTCTTCCAAAAAGTTTACTTATTTCTATATTAAAAGTCCTGGTTTGTGTGAGTGTTTTAAATTTCACATCCTAGTTCAAGCGGGACTTATATCATTATGTGGGCTGTTATTATTTCTTTCATTTGTGTGTATCTTAATTAAAGTTGGCATTATAAATTATCAAATAAGATTCTACAGATTGGTTTCAACACTAGAAGCAATTATGGATATGTTGTAAGATTTTAGAAGAAAAAGTATTTGTTGGCTTTGAGAACTTGATTGCTCTTTTTACACTTACTAGCATGCATTTTTTGGGCTTTGCTAATTGTTTCTAATTCTCAATATTTTTTTTCTTTTGGTTGAATATATTTTTTATTATGTTCTTTCATTTTTTTGGTATGTAGTAATGAATTTGAGACAGGTATTAAATATTCAAATGTGTTTAATCATAGCTATGATCTCTTCCCTTAGAGGGCTGAAATTGTTCAATGGGTAATTTAAGGAGGAGGAAAGGTAGTGGATGATCCTGTGAAACAAAATATGCACTTTACATTTTCTACACATGTAGATGGACAATGAAACCAGTCATCAACCAAAGCTAGAAGGTTTAAGGACAAGGTGGACGCCATCCATCGACAAGATATTTGCAGACTTGGTTGTTAAGTATATACAACTTTTAAAAGAGCAAATTAGTTTTAGTTGTTGAGAAAATGTAGCTACAGTGTATGGATTCTAATGTGATATTATAGAGTTTTTAGCCAAAACAAAGTTATTAGCAAAACTTGATTCTATAGCGAAACTTGATTAAATGGCGAAACTTAATTCATTCATGCTTGGACTTAATTTGTATGTTAAAAGTTAAGACTATGACATTTTTTGTTGAAACTATTAACTTCATATTTAACTATTAGCTTAAAACTATTAACTCGGTATAGCAGCAAATTTAACTTAGAGTACAATTATGTGCAAGTTCAAAGTTTTGTAACCTTAAAATGAATCATAACTTGCCCACAATGGATTCCAATGGCATCTTCCACTAATTATGATGCTACGGGAAGGGGTGGACAGGAGGAAAGAGAAGGTTTGGGCTTTTTAGATACCTAAAATAATTTATGCATTATTTCTTGAAATGCTAGTGGTGATGGATTATTTCTTGGTAACAGTGCCATACTAATGAATGAATTGCGATAACAGATAAAAAGAATCCACTCCATTCCAAGTATATCACAAATCAAGATAAGTATGCCTAAGAAATTCTATAAAGCCCAATAGTATTTTAGGACACATCTCCTAATGTTCCATCAGTTCAAGAGAGGAGAATTCCATTGACAAGACAAACTTATCCAAATAAAAGTGGTTCTTCCATCTACAACACATCAAAAAATAAAGATTATTATAAAATTTTGTACATTCACACACTACTTTCAGAAAATTAACCTTTTAATGGCCAATTATGTTCAAATTACACGTTCTAATATTTTATAGGAACAAATACCAAACGGCTTTAGAATGAAGAGTTTGTATAAATTTTGCCAAACCCCGAGAGAGAGGGAGAGAGAGAGATAATCGCTTTGTGGCATTGATAAGTCTTCAACAACGAAAACATTTTAGTGCTATTAGGGCTCTCTCGGACTTAACTAATGAAGGCTCTGCTGACTCAAATGAGGCTCACACTTATCATCATGGTCGAAATGCTAAATCGCAAGGACAAAATTATTTTGATAATTTTTTTTAAAAGGACTAGGTTGTTCATTTTGGGTAAAATTGGTCAAATGTGTTTAATTGTTTTTAGCTTTTCTATTGGTAATTTTTGTTATTGTGAAAATTTTTTGGGATGCTTATTTTGTTTTAGATGGGTCTAAATGTAATAATAATTTTATGAAATAAAATTGCATAGACACTTTATTTGGGGTGGTTATACCCGTGTCGGACCACGTCATTTGGGACACTTTTACACACGTGGATCTAATGAAAATGCCTAAAAAATATAAAACCTGGTGTAGTAGCCTTGATTGATGACTATTTCATACTGGATCCGTAGTTTAAATTCAAGTGTTTAATGAAAATTTTAAAATTGTCAACAATCTTTGGATTGAATTTTTGCATAACTTGCTAATTGTATAGTCACCCTATTTCCAACCTTGGACACCACAATAAACACACAACCTGTGATTAAGTTGCGATGTTGCATAAGAACAATTAGGGAGCACATAAGGTTATACATCTTCGATTTTATAGTATATAAAATAATAAAAATACAAATATCAAGAGAATGACCTCAACTATGTTATTTTATAGTGAGGTATGCCCCTGAATGTGATGGAAGCTACCAAGGGAGATACGTAGGAAGTTAATTGGTATATTCAAATAAAGGATAATACCATACAATGTAAGGATAATACCATTGTGAGAAAAAAAAAATAAAGGAACCACCGAATGTGACAAAAATACGGTCACATGTGATGTTGGTACTGCATAATATGAGGATGGTACCATCAAATATGAGAAAAAATAAAGGAACCACCAAGTTTGACAAAAGTATAGTCATATGTGATGTTGGTACTATGCAATATAAGGATGGTACTATCAAATGTGAGAAAAAAAAAAAAAAAAAAAAAAAAAAAAAAAAAAAAAGGAACCACCAAATGTGACAAAAGTACAACCACATGTGATATTGGTCTTGTCTGATGTGAGGATGGTACCATCAAATGTTAGAAAAATAAAGGAACCACCAAATGTGACAAAAGTACAGTCACATGTGATGTTGGTGCTCATGAATGTGAGGATGGTACCATCAAATATGAGAAAAAAAAATAAGGGAACCATCGAATGTGACAAAAGTATAGTCACATGTGATGTTGGTACTTCACAATGTGAGGGTGGTACCATCAAATGTGAGAAAAAAATAAGAGAACTACTAAATGTTGCAAAAGTACAGTTATATGTGATGTTAGTACTACATAATGTGAGGAGGATACCATCAAATGTGATGTTTTGGTAACCTGATATAGCAGGTTGCCTACTAGTAGGTACTGTACCCTCCCAAAAAAAAGGGGATACGCTAGAATTACCCTTTTAAGAAAGCGTTTTGTTATGTCAAATCAAAGGAAACCTAAAAATTTCATAGGGATGTTAAGGGGCCGTTTGGATTGAGTTTTTTGATAACTCAATTCTCTGTTTCCATAACTCATAACTCAAAAATGGTGGGACCCATAGTAAAAAGGTTGTTTGGCCAAACGATAACTCTGTTTCCATAACTCGCTTTCCATCACTCAATTCTTCGATTTTTGAGTTATGAGTTATGGAAACCGAAACAACAAAAGGTCATTTTTCGGTTTCCATAACTCATAACTCAATGGCATTTCCGTAAATAAACACAGATGAGGGACCCACACCGCAACTTTTGACCACCTTTTGACTTTTTTTTTTTTTTTTTTTTTTTTTTTTTTTGGCGTTGGCGTTGGCTGTTTTTTTTTTTTTTTCTTTTTCTTTTCCCGGGTTGGCCGCGTGGCCGTTTTTTTTTTTTTTTTTTTTTTTTTTTTTCTTTTTCTTTTTCTTTTCCTGGGTTGGCTGTTCGGTTTTTTTTTTTTTTTTTTTTTTTTTTTTTTTAAAGCTTCGGTGAGTTGGGTATTAATAAAAATAAAATAAAAATAAAAAAAACTATCAGATCTTAGGCCGACAATGGGACCCATGAATAGTGTGAAAAAATTGAGTGATGAAAATAAAAGTGATGTTGCCAAATGAGTGTGAAAAAATGAGTGATAAGTGATGAGTGATGGAAATTGAGTGACGCAAATTCCTTACCCAAACAGGCCCTAACTCTTTTGAAAAGAGTTGGGCTTTGGTTTATAATATTCAGGGATTTGAGAAGGTCCAGCATCAGAGATATTTGGGCCGTGGTGACATTTTCAGATTCTTTTTGGTTCATCTTATTTTTTGGTCTTATACTCTTATGGTACTGTGATGAGAGAGGCCCACTGATTTTGCTATTACATTAAGGGGCAATATATACATGGGCTATGCAGATTAGCACCTAAAGCCGACCTTAGACCCATTATTGCTAACCCAGGTTATTCTTTTGTGGAAAAGTGGATAGACTTGGACCATTAGAAAATAGAGAATGCACAGCCCAAAATGATCTGGCCCATTAACTTTATTCTCTTAATCCTTTTATTATAAAAAAATAAAAAATTTTAATGGAAAATAAGGATTTTAATCCTATATGTTTCCGTTCAAAAAATAAAAAAATGCCAATTAACTTAAGTCATTAGATTTTTTTCTTATTCTTTTTTTTTTAACTAGATTAGTTTGTTAATCCTTAATTATTATTTAGCTCCTTAATATATATATAAAGCATAATGGAATGGAGGGATGAGTGAAATAGTATGGTCTTTAATTCAAACCGTATATTTATTATTACTTTCAAAGGCATATTTTAAGAAATAATAAATTAATATAAGAGAATATATAAGTACCAAAGTTGGGTTAGGCTATAATTCTAAACATGAGTCCATATGAAAATTTTAATATTACAAATATGTACTCTTTTACTTTTTTTCATAAAATAAATCTTGAGTTTCAAAGGTATATATCCACTTAAATTTCAAGAGAGTAAAATTTTAGTTAATTGGCAAAAATCTCTTATTATCGAATAAGAGATTTCAATGCAAATCCTGTAATCACCAAAAACAAATACATTAACATCTTAAAGCAGATAATATAAATTTCAAGTCACACAGTCTAGGAAAAAAACAAATCTCTATTGCATTTATCGTAAATTATGAAAATATCACTTTACGTAAATATATATATATATATATATATATATATATATATATAGTTGAAATATCACTAGATCATATGATCATTATAAATTACATCAAATTTTGATATTTACAAATAAAAACAATATATGCATCTCTTTTTTTATTTCCTTTTATTTTCGTTTCTAAGTGGATCTCGATGCCATTGAGTTTAAAAATGTACTTTTAAAACAATTTTTTGAGAATGAAAGTTATGAACTCTAATAGTCTAGTATTCATTTCTCCAATAGTTTTGCGATAGTTATTGTTATTATTATTGAGAAGAAGGACATTGAAACTTTTATTAAGAAAAAACAGCTAGATCGATCAGCTTGAATTACAGAAATAAACTATAGTGGAATATCTTCTATCTACATAATATAGTTTGAGATATGTAAAACATACCTGACAAGATTATGAGCAAACTTATTATCTTCTCTCTTAATATGAGAGTAACGTAATTCATTAAAAAAACTAGAACAACGACACACATCTACAATTAGCAGACCACTGGTTGACAGTGACAGAGGAAGGTCAGAATCTCAAGCAAAGTTACAGATTTCAAATAGCTAACGCTAACATTCCCAATCGGTGCGTTTTCATCAGAGGTGTGTATTCAGTAATGTCTTTTAA
Organism: Quercus dentata; assembly: GCA_028216015.1. Classification (NCBI taxonomy): domain Eukaryota; kingdom Viridiplantae; phylum Streptophyta; class Magnoliopsida; order Fagales; family Fagaceae; genus Quercus; species Quercus dentata. The sequence goes on from CP116444.1 coordinate 9,762,547, forward strand.
GAAACGATGCCGTTTGGTTAAGTGACTGCTATTTTAAACGACAGTGTTTTGTACCAGTGGCGTTATGCTTGTTCATTGTTCTAGTACTCTTGCCTCCTTCAGCTCTAGAGTTGGTTATCTATCAGTTATAATCTCCGTGATTAATGCCTGTAATTATGGAGGAGTGTGATTATATTCTGTTAGAGGAGAGTTAGTTAGATTGATATTTCCACGTGATAATCATTAAGTTTATAGCACTATATAATGGGTTGCCATTGCTACATAGCTTGAAACTCGTCTTTTTAGACAGAACCTCGTTATCATTGATCAATCTTGTCCTTAACACCTAGGAGTCCCCCTCTAAAACAACACAACTACAACCTATTTTGGAGGTAAAACGAAACCGATATGTTATCTTGGAGAATATTATTTGCATCTTTTCTTTTTCTTATTCTTTAGAGTTAAAGTCAACAAAAGCTTAAGAGCATTGATTTAAAATATATTTATAGAAAATTTTTATTCAAAAAATAAAAATATATTCAAAACTTTCTTAAAACAATTACTTTTAGAAACCCATTATCAAGATCATTCTTTATTACACATTCTCTTCAGCCTGTACGCCAAAATATCTGCTACATGATTCTCAAACAAAATATATACAAGATAATCATCAACAACAGCATCATTGCTATTCAATTTAGCATCGTGTATTTCAAGATTGGTCTAGAATCGGTAAAAAGTGATAACCACTTTATGACCCCATTTTAACAACCATACAAAAGCAATTTTGTTTTTTCCCACGAATTCAGGTAAAAATTTTCACCTAAGCTTTCACTCGCTTTTGACATATTCGGTATTCCAAAGATGCTAGCTACTAGAATATTATGAAACACATGCAGCCAAGCTTTAACTCGTTTTGACGTATTCTTCTAATGTCATAAATCTTTTGGAAAAATATTGCTTCCCAAAGGTCAGAGATCTAGTGCCTTCAAATTTGGACTGGTTTTTAGTGAAACCAAGACGCAGCGCTGGCTGGTTTTACATAACATAATTAATTAACATTCATTTGGCATTTTCAAAATGCAGTCCATGCTTTATATATCTTCCACCACCTTTCCTCTCTTTCAACTTGTATAATTAAATCCATTATCTTTGTCTTCTTTACTCCTAAATTAAAAGTCCAAAGTTTGGGCTTGGAATCTTCCGGGAATTAATGTACAACAGCACAAGTTATATATCTACAATTGTTCTATTTATTAATATTAATCAAGCACAAAAATAGAATACGTGCTTAAGATCTTATTTCGAAAATGTTCTTCTAATCAATTCTTTAATTTCCAACCAAAAAGCTTCAAATATTTATTAGCATAAAATCTTAGTCATGGAACAATACTGGTATTTTAGTTATACTTGACTGGTTTTTGTAAATTGACCCATGCTAATTAAGCATATCACCCATTTCATTATTTTCACTTCCCCATATTTGCTACATAATTAAGGCTATTTAGGACTTTAACTATCACCCAAAGAATTTTGTTTCCTTGAGAAAATATTTTTCAACAATAAAATGTCCTGGTAAATTAAAATCATATTTGGGTGTCTAGAATTAATAATCTAAAGTTTAGTTTCTCAAGCACATCACAGTTAGCTCAAATAGAAAATTCATTTATGTGCAAAAGAAAGAAAATCAAAATATAATGGAGCATTAATTAGTAGAAATTTAGGCTCTTCATGATATTTTCGAGATCTCGGGTTTGAAACCTCTCGCCAACATCTAGGGGGCACCTTGAAGAGGTATAAATACTTTTATTTGTTAAAAAACAAACTCATACTTTTCCTTTTCATTTTTAAAAATGAAAAATTGCAACCACGTGAAGGTTTTTAAAGGGATATATGTTAAATGGAAAAGTTAATTGATGTCCTAAAGACATTTGTTGATGAAACATTTTTAGAAATTTTTTATGAAAAAGGAAAGAAGTAATTAAATTTTTTTTTTTTTTTCATGAAAGTCATATAAAAATTTAAGATTTTCCTAAAATAGTTTATTAACAAATGTGATGCCACTTGTTTGGAATGTAATTAATGAATGCCTTAATAATGACATGAATGACTAATTCTCAATGGGGTTTTCCCCAACTACATCTTGGACCTAATCTTTTGTGGTCCTCAATTGTGAGATCAATTGTCGGTGGTCATCTATTGGGGGCTTCAATTAATCAAGCACTAATATGTTATTATATTATAATGAGTTTGATTATTATTATTATTATTATTTTGATACAAGATAGAATTTCTACTCTGGCTTAATCTAAGTGTATATGTGTCCGAAGTTCCCTCCTGAAAATTTTAACCCCAACTCTTACCTCCCACACCCTATAAGCATTTATACTTGTAGTATGACCACTACTCCAAGAGTATGCAGTGGTAGTAAGTTTGGTTATTAGTATTACCATAAGAAAATCACCTTTTAAAGCGGGATAACCATGAACACACTAAAGAAGCTATAGCTTACATTTATTATTCAAAATCATGGAGTAGTGGCAATGTCAATTTTTGGTATTATTATAATAATAATATTATTATTGTTATTATTATCTTTACCACGTGATGGTCGTTATCACATAAGAAGTCACCTTTTAAAGAGGGATAACCATGAACACACTAAAGAAACTATAGCTTACATTTATTATTCAAAATCATGGAGTAGTGGCAATGTCAATTTTTGGTATTATTATAATAATATTATTATTATTGTTATTATTATCTTTTCCAAGTGATGGTCGTTATCACTATCAAAGGCTTTTTTGGAATCTATGTTGCTTCACTAAATTTGATTAGATTTTTTAAAAAAAAAAAAAAAAAATTTTTAATTGAATTAGGCTCAACAATCTGAAATTAAATTTTTTTCTAAATAACTCATTAATTCTAACAATTTTTCTTATTATAAACAAAGGTGTTCAAACTTTTTCAAACATCCGACTATTTTCTCGAGTGTATTTGGTCTCTTTGTTCTACATGCATTAAGTTATTATATAAATGAATTCTATATTTTCACGAGGGTGACCTAAAGATATGATAAGAGATTTCAAATTTAAAATGTAACTATTTTTTAAAACACAAAGAAAATGTTTTTTTTTTCCCCTTTTTATTAAGGATGTTCACATCTGTTCAATTATTGGCAACATGTGTAGTCCTCGCCAAGGAAAACATTTTAACTTTATGTGACTCGTACTCGTGGAAATGGACTTGCCAATTGGGAAATATATATGAGCTCATTGTGTATTTAGAAATATACTATTTACAATTTTTGCGATAGGTTTTTGTTTTTCTGACAAGAATACTGTCCCCTGTTCGAGATGGCTTTAATAGACACAACAAAAAGTGAAATCCTTGTCACCATGTCTTAGCTGATATTTGCGAGGGTGTCATGCAACCATACTGACAATATTAGGCAGAATGCAAAACATGAAGCAACAATTTGACTTGACATAGAGCCAAACCCTATCCAAAGCACAGGACGATACTAGGTTTGTCAATGTCATTTAGTAGTAAGCAGATTACTTTTTTCAACAGAACCTAATCATGGCTTTATGTCCTATGATTGTTAGTTACGTTTCCACAATTGCTAATTTGTTTCACTACATGACTGAGACTGTGTAATCAGCTAAAGCATCTGTTAGTGCTTAGTGGTACCTTAATTTTCTTCTTTTATAAATATGATAGATTTGTATCTACGAGATCTGTTTTATGATATGATGATAATTCATCAAATTAAGACGTGATTTGAAATTTTTGTGTAGATAGAATTTAAACTTAAATCTTTTATTCAAAAACAAAAAACTTTATCAATTAAATTAATCGAAACTCACATCTTATCTTATTATGTTTGTATCATGACCTATGTCATTGCCAGTGGCATAAAAGCATAACATGTTTTTTTGCTTAATTAAGTTAATAATTTACATACTTTGCCACAACTTTATTAATGTTGACCTTAGCATCAATCAATTAAAATCTTTTTTTTTTTTTTTTTTTGTAAGTTCAGTTTGATCCATCAAATTTAGTTAAGCGAGGCCCGCCAGTGGGTGCTTATGGTCCTCCAGTACGTGGTCCACTATCCCCGAAGTAAGTCTCTACCTCATACTGCTATAACATACTATTATGTGATCATTACCAACCCCACAATCATGTAACTTGATTTTATTTATTGATTTTAAAGGCTTCTAGCAATTTTTTATGTCAACATAACAAAATTTTAAACCGAGGTTCAATGTATATGGTTATGTTAATCTACTATAATTTTGTGACTCTCAATATAGCTGGTTTGTGCTTTGTCTTTTAAAAGGGCGTTTCTTATTCCAGTGATATTATTAATTAGTTTAATATCTTTAAGATTATCTCGGTAGTTATATGTGATTACATTATCTTAGTTTTAACATTATCTTAGTTTTATATTGATATTGATATTATTAATTAGTTTAATATCTTAGTTTTAACATCCAATTAACATTAATTGCTACGTTTGACTTTTAGTATTATATTGATATTTAATATATGTGATTACATTATAGTTTTAAGATTATCTCAGTACTTATTGATCCTTTCTTCTTGATTGTAGGTGGTTGTGGGTCCCAAACAAGAAAAATAGGCCCGCCCACATCTTCAGGGACGGGTATCACGAGCAACTAGCTTCCATGTTGCCAAACCAGGTATGAAAATGCCTTATTTTATGCTTTTACGAACGTCCGTATAGGTTTCGTGAACTTTGAAATATAAACATTGTTCCCTAATGTATTGTGTACTTCTTTTTTGGCTATTGTAGGTGGTGTGTTGCGGGGAGGGCCGTATGGACGGCAGCGGTGCCGCTTGTATGTTTCCACCTAGTAGAGAAACATACACTGGATCGTGTTGTTCGTCAATTCGGGATGATCCAAGAAATTCCCCGCGATGTTAACACTGACAGAGTGCTTCATGGCATTGATTTGAGGGGGAAGATCGGTGTTAATTGGATGCAGAAACATGTTGTGCATTTCCTTGAGTGGGGTAATCGCTTTTATCGGCGTTGTGAAGCGGTGCTTGGTGATATGCCTCCAGAGCACGAGTACCACGACCGGTTCAAAAGGGTGACTCGGAGGTTCATCGATAGGCCTGGTCTTTGTAGTGACTCTGCTGGTAACTTCTCAATGTCTTCTACATGTTACCGTATTTCTTACCATGAAACCACTGTTTAGAGAGCATGATGTTTGTTACTACATTTTTCGCTTAGCACTTCATCTCCTTTTAATTTGCAATTATTAGTAGCAGAACCAACATTTATTTTATTATCAATCGACATTGTTGATTTCGTATTGCATTACTAATATGTGTGGTTTTTCCATGTGCAAATTGAAGGATACGTCTATTTGTTGAGGCGTCCTCTAAATGGGAATCCATCAATCCCTTCAGGATTGTAAAGGGGTCCACCAAAGTATACATTTATGTCAATATTCTTCAAAGATTGTGAACCTATTAGAGAGCCAAGTAAATTTATGTTAGTGACATATTTGATCTCTTTCATTTAATATCAATTACAAAACCTTTTCTATCTACTCAAAGTACAAGAATCACAACTTCTAAAAGTGTAACAATTGCATATACTCACCCCACATCACACACTCAATCATTATAATTTCATACTCAAACAAATAAAAAAACTAAAGACAAAACTCACCCCCATTACAAAATTGAAACTTAGCTCTAACAAAAATATAAATAAAAATATCAAACCAAACAACAAAAGTCATGAGGATGTGCAAATGAATGAGTGCAATTATGTAACAACATCATTCAAGTAATTTTAAATTAATGCCATACCCTATTACACTACTATTGATGAAATAACATAGAGCAGGGTTCATCGGACAAAAAAAAAAAAAAAAAAAAAAAAAACACTAATGTGAATATAATCATGATCAATCAAATTAGACATATCATGTAATTTCAAAATCAAGGCATTAATATACAATCAAATATACCAGATGTGATATACAAACTCAAATTTCATCCAAATTATGGAGAAAGGAAGCAGATAACTTCAAATTCTAAAGCAATAATGATAAAGCCTAATTATGCAGCACAAGATTTGGTAACTAAGGTAAAACACTAAATCTTGAAAGGAAAAACAACTCTAGGGATTTAACTTCTAAAGGTTTAAGGCTTAAGGTGTTGTCAAGAATTCTAATAACTTGTTTTTTTGGATCACAGCACATAGATGAGTTTTTTTATTTTTTTTTCCCAAGTTTTTTATTTTATTTTATTTTTGTTTCTAAATTAAGTAAGAGAAAGGCTTCAAGATCTTCATTTCGTGACTGCCCTCTCTGACGAAAAAGTTGTTGTTATTGTGCCTTGTATACGTTTTTTACATTTTCTACAAATGAGAATTCACAACCTAAAAATTTGCATAGGAACAAGAACATTTTACTCAAGTGAAAATATTGAAGATAATATAGTTGTGCCAATTTCAAACGGTCGCATTTCACTTATTTAAAATCACCATTGAATCAAATTATATTCGTTTTCAAGTCCTATATGCCTACTTTTCAATGAAATAATTTTCACTGCAAAATTCATTATATATAGATGGAGAAAAAGCTATGAACAAAAAATCATCAACTTGTCATATTTTGATAGACTCAGCATCTTTTAACAGCTTTCGAACTATATGCCTAAGTTTTTAAATTTTTAAACATTTGTCCACAATGGGCGAAGTAGCCACCCGCCAGGTTCACATATCCATCATTGGGTAGAAGAATTTGTGTGCAAGATTGAATAAGAGAGAAAAAGAATAAAATCTCCCTCCATATTTGGAACCTATGCATGTCTACTCCATATTTCTATGTGGATGGATTATTAGTGGATTCCTGTATCTTTCTCTAATATATATATATATATATTTATATAAATATATATATATATATATATTTATATATATATATTTATATTTATATAAATATATTTATATTTAACCTATTTATAAAACTATATAATTAAATATTTAAATATTTATATAAATATATTTATATAAATATTTAATTATTTAATTATATAGTTTTATAAATATATAAATAAAAATATGTATATATAAATATTTAATTATATAGTTGTATAAATGTAAATATAAATATATATACGTATTTTTTATAAGGAAACAAATATACATATTTTAATACAAACAAATATCTTATCAGAAAACAAATATATTTGCCTAATACAAACAAATATTTTATTAGGAAATGGCATGACAAATTCAATGCAAGCAACACTTTTTAAAACAACTATATACACTAAACAACTAATTAGAGAGTGAGGAGACCCTTACTTGACATAATGATGTGCAAATGTACTTTCTTGAGATTGTATGAGAGTGAGAGGAGCAATGTTTTGCTTTGCTAAATATGTATGAGAGTTTGAGTTTCGTGAGAGTTCTTAAGAGAGGTTATGTGATTGAAGTTGCTGAAGGTGTGAGAGTTGTTGAGGTTTTGTGATTCAAGTTGTTGAAGGTGTGAGAGTTGTGTTTAGTCAAAATATTCTCTGCATCTAAGAGAAGTTTTTGGTGCTTGTGCTAGTCTAATATATTTTCTGAATATGTCTCAAAACAGACAAAGCTCCTTCAACAACGTACTCAATTAATAGTGTACAAGCACAAGCAACAAAGCCTGTTGACATGACCAGACAACCAACGTACTCGGCTAATATATATAGACTAGCACAGAGCACAAGCAACAATGACCAGCCAGACAAGCAACGTACTCGGCATTATATATAAAGACTAGCACAGAGCACAAAGCAACAAAGACAACTTGACATGACCGGACAACCGGACTTGATCGGTGCGGGTGAATAGTGCTTTGAAACTCGAGTCTCTAAGACTCGGTTTCACTTTTAGTAAACCGAGTCTCAGAGACTCGAGTTTAAAAAATAACCCACCCACCCAGTTAAGTTGGCTTAAAACTCAAGTCTTTGAGGCTCGGTTTCACTTTAAGTAAACCGAGTCTCAAGGACTCGAGTTTAGCACGTGGTATCTACGTGGAACTCGAGTCTTAGAAACTCGAGTTCCACGTAGACACCACCTGAATTTTTTGCCACATCAAATTATGTAAAAGTACGTAAACCGAGCCTTAGAGGCTCGATTTAGAGGCCCAAAATCGAGCCTCGAGGGCTCGATTTGCTAGAATTCCAATATGTTTCCAAACCGGGCCAACTAACTGAATAGTTAGATTTTTATGGGTAATTACCCATTTTCGCCTAGCAAACAGATAGTGGAATAAGGTATAGCCGTACTATTCGATAAATGTCCTGGGATGGAATGATGAGAAGTGAAAGTTCAAAAACGTGTACAAAACACCTTTGAACGTTTAGACCCCCAAATTACAACTTAACCAATACAAGCAATATGTCAAACAACTAGTGTGCGGAAACTTAACACATGCTATAATACGAAATTGGTTAAAGACTATCTAAGCCATAACAAAATAAAACCACAACAGATAATAAAAAGGCAAAGATAGAGAGGAAGGAAGATGCAAACACAAAGACAACATGCGATGTGTTATCGAAGAGGAAACCGAAGTCCTCGGTGAAAAACCTCTCCACCGCCCTCCAAGCGGTAAACAATCCACTAGAAAATACAGTTGGGATACAAGGACAAAGAATAGACCCTCCAAGCCTAATCTACCCAAAGTGCACCTAAGCCCTCCAAGCTTCTTGCTCCAACGAGGTTGCGCCGAACCTTTTTCTTTTCTAGCTTCCCGGATTCCGCTACTAGACCGTAGCATCAACCAATGAAAATTGGTTCCTTCCTAATCGCTTCCCGTAAATCCAAACAAGCTGTCTCTCACAAAGGTGATGATGATGGTGAGAACCAGGTTTGGTATAATGCCTCTCAAGGATTTGACAATGAAGAGGAAGAGAGTAGAGGAATTTGAAGAGACTCTAAGGTATAGATTGTGGGTGAAACAATCTTGTTTTTCTTTAGGGTTTCTCTCTCAAAATTCTCTCTGGAAGCCCTCTTTCAATCGTGGGTAAAAGGGGTATTTATACTTTGGAGTGGGAGAGGAATGTGAAACGTCGGGTTTTACAAAACAGGGGGTGGCTCGCGGCTTGACCTCGCGACTTGACTAAGTCGCAAGATCCAATCGCGAGTTAACCGTATGGCCCGTTGTCCTGTTTTGTCTTGTAGTGCTCCAGCTAGCATGACTGTTCATCTTCCAGCATGCTTGGCACATGTGTTTCTTCCACGCGGCTTGCAGCCGCGAGTCTCTGTTTTCTTGCACACTCTTGAGCAATCTTCACTCTATCTCACTTACTACCCTTACAACAAACCCACCTAAATACAGGGTTACTAAATGCTGAATTATAAGCAAATTTGGCATGGAATAAAGCCAATTAGATGGTTGAATAAATTCAACCTTACAAGAAGAATTGTTGAGTATGAGAGCATAAATGTCAAAGAATTTAATGACAAGAACACCGAAAAAGGAAATTTTCTAAGACCAATGGGTGTCCCTGCTTCGTTTGGAATTGGAGCACTTGAATTGAATTTTCTGATGGCCGGTAACGTGCATAATAAATTACTTTAGGAAGAGATGAAGGTGGTAAAGCTCCAGCACACCGTAGCATAACCATGATCTCGTGATTTTCTATTTGATTTTGTTGTCCCAACATATCCCCTGCTGTATTACCCTTTAAATTCTTAGCGTTTATATCAACACTAGAATATTATAACTTCCTCACAGCCTGCAAAATTTAGAGATACAACAAAAATAACCATGATGTATTAATTAGTAGCAATTTGCAAAGCTAGTGAATTATTTTTAGACATCAAGCTCTAAATTTTGATCATACAGTGGGACAATATTGATGTCCACAACACAAACTTTACAATGTTTCTTTAGTTTATAAATAATTGAGGAATGGAGAGGGCTTGCCTTGGGTTGATTTTTTGATACTGTAATGTGCAATGCTGTGTTGCCTTCCTCATCCTTCCAGTTCAGGACTTCACTCTCCCACAATATTGTATTTTGAGACCAATTCTTTCTGAGCCATCGCACCAAGTGTAGAAAAGCCTCCAACTTGTCGTATTTCAAGGCAATATGCAGAGCATTCTCATTTCGAATTGTCACATGTTTAATAGATTTGGGATAGACTTTGAGAAATTCGTCCAATAGATCAAGGTGATCTTCTGTTATTGCTGCATAATGCAAAGGAGTCATACCCTCCCTTCCTTGGACACGGACAAGGTTCCCATCGACCTTTAGAAGCCGAAGCACCATCTGGGTTTGCCCATTTAGTAAAGCAAGGTGAATGGGATTGAACCCATCTGGATTTGGCTTCCAGGCAAATGAGGGCTTTAATCTCATCAGCTCCATGGCCAATGGGATGTACCCAGCAGATGCAGCTATGTGTAAAGGAGTATCAACAAATGGTAGTTGTTACTAGCTGATCGATGCCCTCCAAAAGTTTGACATCCTCCATAATTAGGATGTAAAAGGCATCAATATTTCCATGTTGAGCAACTTGCTTCATTTTCTCAATTCTCTCATCCATATTTGAGAAAGTTGCCATATTAAGGTATGATTTTCCTTGGTATGTACTTCTTGATGTGTGGCTTGAATAAGTAGTGTCGCATACAACAAAGCCAATAGTACAGCTTAATCCTATTTGGTTTAGGAGATCTTTTCAAAAAGTCACCTAATTAACTTTCACTTTGGGTTAAATTCTTATTCTTTCACGTATTTGAATTGCTTTGGATTATTAATTATTTCTTTTTGATTTTAGATTGTGCTCCACGTCAGGCAAGCCAACTTTAGAGTAGTATAATTTAGCTTCCTCTTGACTCTTTCCTTATGTCATAGCCTTCCTTATTTTCGAGTGATCTGAGGATTTTTGGTTTATTTTGCATTTGGGTTTTGCAAGAATATTTTGTATTACTATTGTGTCTACTTATTTATTTTTTACTAGTTTTTGTTAGATCCTTTCTAGTCAGGCTTGGTATAAGGTTTTAAGGACTACTATGCAGCTTAGCGTGACTATGACACCAACTGATGTAATGTGGGCGTGGCTCTGATAACAATTGATACTCCAACTTGCCTCGTGCTGCATGTTCTGTATAGGTCTGGCATTTTGAAGTTCACTTTTTCTGTCATTTTTCTCATCCCTAAGACCATACTCTTCCTCCTCTACAAATTGTAGATTTTGTTGGCACTTTTTAGGCTGGTTGACAATGACTAAGGCGGCAAGCTGCTCTGATTCTGATAGACTGATACACATCAAACCGCTCCTCTGTTCGCTAAAAGTGTACCTCATTATCTGACAATGTGTGAATTTTGTTGTGGCCATTGGTTTTGGATTTGCATGCTAGAGAAGATTAGATAGCTTCATAATTTTTTTGTTGTTCTTTTTTGTTTTTTTAATGTGAAAGTTTCTTTGTAAGGAACAAACAATCCGCATTTCAAAAGTAATTAGATGTTCATCATATCTATATGACAAGGGATTAGACAGGTGGCTTCCAGGGGCGGCTTGATGCATTTGGGGGCTTAAGGCGAAAATTAATCATCTTGTTTTAGATGCAAAATTATTACTAATTAACATGAACTATGTAGAATTTTTTCTTTTTTTAGAAATTTTATAGACAGAAAAAATTTGACAAAATTTTTCTTACTTGTTAATGTGGTAGATTGATAGTGGTAAGTAAAACAGTGGTGTTAGTAGTAGACTTAGATGAAAACTAGTAAAAGTTTGCTAACTAAACTCTTATTATTATTATTATTATTATTTTAGAAGTGCAACATTCACAATATTTTTTACAACAAATCCTAGATTTTAAACTGCTTTTTGTTTTCTATTTGAAAATATCACTATAATTATTTTTTTGCCATCAATAATAGGCTGTAACAACATGCTACTTAGCATTAGTTGTAAAAGTGTTGTGAAAAATATTATGGACGTTGCATTTTTCTCTTTTTTTTATTTGATTTTCATCTGGTAAAAAAAAATATTTTATTTATTGATTATAAATAACCTTATTGGTTAAAATTTAGGGGCTTTTTTTTTACTTGGGACCTTAGGCGACCGCATTTCTTGCTCCACCATTAAGCCGCCCTGGTGGCTTCCATTTAATCCCCCAAAAATACAGAGAGTAACAAATGGTTCTCACGTTAGGTATAGGAACAAAAGTTGAAAAAAATTAAAGAGAAATTTTGGGCCCCCCAGCCCAAAGAAAAAAAGAAGGAAAAAAAAATTTTGGGCCCCAGCCCAAAGAAAAAAAGAGAAATTTTTTTTATTGGTTATATATATATATATATTTCTAGAGCTGCACTTCCCTCTTTCAAAGACCTAGACCTCTCCCTTTTAATTAACCTAGCTCAATTAGCAACTATCAAACTCAAAAATTTAACCCAAAAAAAAAAAAAAAAAAATCCTAGTTAGCCCAATATTACAAGATTAGCAATTTAGCATCACATGTTCTAAATGATAAATATTTAGTATTTAGAACACCAAATACCAAAAACACTACTGTATGAAACATTTCAAATACTATATTAAAGTAGCAAAAGTAAGCTTTGGTTTGTAAAAATAAAGTTTTTTTTAACAGCTAATGTTCTTAAGAAACAATATTATTTTGTATTATTTTGTCTTTGTTGGTAGATAATTACATATTAATGTATTAAGAAACAATGATTTTGTGTATTTATCTTGGTTGATATTTTGTTACTACTATATGGATACCTATTAGAATTTTTTTTTTATTACGCTTCAGCCCCCTAAATTGAAATCTTAAGTCCACCCCTGGGTACAGGCTCAAAAGTTGGAATGGAAGTCTAAAAGTTTTGGAACAAAACCAACTTAAGGGATGATTACTTCTAGTGCGACATGTATTTAAGTAGTTTCAAGAAGTTCACTCAAGTTCATCATCCCCCATTTATCCTAGTTGCAGTTCATCAGATGATAACTGTATTCTTTATTTTCTTTAATTCATTCTATCTTTACAGTCAACACCGCCTGCCTGTACTAGCTTCTCACTCTACAATTTATTTTTATTCATTGCTCACTTCAGTAAAATAAATGTATGGATTTTTTAGTTTTAATATTTTCCAAACATTTCACTCGGTACCTATCTTCAGCTAAAGGAAAAAAAAAAAAAAAAAAAAAAAAAAAAAAAACTTTTATACCCAATTTCAAAAGAATCCTGATCCTTTTCATATTCAATCAGATTTTGTATTCTTAACAATTTTTATATAACTATGGTCACGCTAAGTCCCAATCACTAGGCCTAGAATCATAGATCACCTAGCTCTGTGATATGCATGAAAAAAACTAATTTATGTGCCAATGTATAACCCTCATCGACTAAGTACAAAGCATAGTAAAATTGTACATAAATTACCATTTTCATTTCATTCCATATCCAAAATCATATTTTATAAACTTTGTTTAGACAATTACATTTCATTCAAATTCTAGGTTGCCTTCACAAAATTGACACTTGCTTGATCCAATTTTGAAGGGAATAGAACTTTCTAAATAACCAATTAAAACAAATAAAATTAAAAAAGTTCAACGAGGGAGAAAATCTAGTTATTTTCTCTGAATCAATGTAGCTCAACCAATTAAATAAGATTTGTAAGGAAAGACCAAGGAAAACTTAATAGATAAAACATGTTATTTTAAGCAAAATATAAGAAGACAAGAAAATGTTACCTACATCAAGCAGAAGAGATTACAAAATTCGCACCTCTCATCCCTAACCTTCTCGCCTAAGATCCACAAACAAATACCGCCTAAAACAATGACCCAGTTACATCAATCTATGATCTATCTAGATAATTTTATTTACTATCACTTGTTTGGTTAACTAATATCTTATGATATCCGCCTACTACGAAAGCTCTATTTAAATTCCAAGTTAAGGAATTTCTATATACATACCAATACCAAAAGAAAAAAAGAATACATCTAAGATATCTTATAATCAAGTTTGCCCAACCCAAAAGATATCTTATAATCAAGTTTGCCCAACCCAAAACCTCTTGAGTAAAGCCTACAATTTTTTTTTTTAATTTTTTTTTCCTTTTGCCTTCTAATCAGATTTAATAGATTAACGTTGTCAATTTTCCCAAATATTTAATGTGAACAAAAGTAACCATTAGGCAAAGTTATTGGTCACATATATGACCTACTCCACACTAAAGTAGCCATATATCTACACATGACAAGTCTATTCAAAGATCCCATAATCTATTCAAAGATTGACAACCCCAAACATTAGGATTGTAGGAATGCAACCCACTTGAGACGAGGATTAGAGAGATGCAAGTCAAAGTCGTTGAGTCATGACAAAGCTTTACTTATTTCCACAATGAGGGTCCAACATAGACTTCATAAAAAATAAAATAAATCCTCATAGGTCATAATTTGTTCTAACTTTGTCCTTTCTTGTTTTTCTAAAAGATGATAATAAAAAACTTTATCATTTCTTTTCTTTCCTCTATCTTTAACATTGCATGTTTTCAACTTCTCACTTTACAATTTTTTTCTTTGGGTGAATGGAAAATGGGGACAAAAGTTAGGAGTTTATAATTTTTTATTTGTTTGTTTGTTTGATTGTGAGGAGAAAATGGAGTGGATCTTGGTGGGACTTGGGTGTTTTTTTCCCTAAGCCTACCAAAAATCAAACCCCCTAATTTGGGGGGAAAACATAGGAGAAAACACGGGCATAAACATAATTACATATCTCCTCTTTTCTACCCTTCTCTATAACGTCTCAAATTCACTATCCTACCTTCACAGCAAATTAACCCCAAAAAGTAAACTTACAATTTCATCATCAGAATTAATATTAGAGTATAAACCAAAGAAAACCTAGTTTTGAATTGAATTTCGCCCAAAGAGAAAGCGAAAGAAAGCATACGCAAGTGTTGGTGCAAGATCAGGAGGAGACTGAAATAAAGCCTCAAAGCTCTGTATGAACTGTACCATGAAGGCACAATTTTGTAGCTATAATTCTTGTGCCAATCAACGGATGACAAAGGGATAGGGCCATTATTGTAGAAATCATTATTATTATTATTATTATTATTATTTTTTTTTTTTATGGAACTGCCAGATAAAAAAATGGACACCAATGAATTTTATTTATGAGGTTTTTTAATAATTTAATTTAATATATTGATCACTTTGATTTTTTTATTTGCTCATTAGTTAATAGAGTTAATTTTAATTTTATTAATGACATAAAAGTAAAAGTAATAATAATAAATAATAGAATTATATTTTAGAAGTGTTAAAAAGTAATACCAAAATGACCTCTTCTAATTATCTATATAGATTCATGCACTGTACTTTAATTATGCCCAATGAATCATAACTAATTAAGTTTATATATAATTACAATTTCTTATTGGAAGAAAAAAAATTTTGACACACATTTCAGCCGCATACAATGCCCAAGCTCGGCCTCCTTTCTTCATTTTTTTTCATCAATTTTTCACCCATTAACAAATCAGTTAACCACTTGGCACTGAACCTTGTTGTATTTTAGAGACAGTCTTATGTTATGCCACACTAGCAATAGTATGAGGTGTGACAACAATAATATAAATGAGTTTGAGATTTATATTTTTAATAAATTCAAATTTAGATTGGTATTCTTAGCCCAAACTTGTATTTTCTCATTTGTAATTAAGTGTATCAAAATGGACCAAAGTGGTCCAAAATAGACCGAATGGATCAAAGTAGACCAAAATGGATGAAATTGAACCGAATAGGCTGGAGTGAACCAAAATGAACCAAATAGACCAAATTGTACCAAATCTAGACCAATTGAACCAAAGTGGACCTAATATGATCTTTAAAAAGGGGGGAAAAAACAAGGGGTTATTGAAGCTATTTCTATGCAACAATATATATACTAGCATATAACCTTTGCAATGCAAACCTGACAAAATTCTTTAAATAGTAGGATAATGATTTTTTCTTTTTCTTTAGGAACTCTTTTAGTAGTAGGACAATAAGGATAAAATCTTAATATCAAGATAATGCAAAAACCTTTTATGAGAAAATGATAAAACAGTTAATTTTTTTGATGGCTTTTATATTTCCCATGAAATAAGTGTCAAAACGTTTCTAAAATAGTTTATTAATAATTATCCTAAGGGCATCCGTTAATATAGTCCTATAAATAAAAAATGGATTCAATATCTAATAGTTAAAAATAGTCTACTGCTGCATCAACAAAATTTATTTAAGGGTTTTCTTTTTCTCTCACCTTATTTATTTATTCATGAAGTCAAAATTAGAACATTTTTCCGGGATCATTAAGGTTTTTCTCTTTTTAAATTTTTTTTTTTTTAAAACACAACCATGCACATAGATTTTATATAACCACATATTACAAAATCTATATTATACCAAAACACAAATATTAAAACAAAATTCAATTAGCTTTCAGAATCACTAAATCTTTCATTCTTAAAGTCTACGTAGACACTTTCACATTAACCTAAAGGAACTTAATATTTTAACTAGAATTCTTTGCGATAGACAATAGAAGTTGATATCCAGGATAGTTGCTAACGAAGAATATCTCATCCAATTGCTCGAACTTCCTTGGATATCTCTCTTTTGCATTGATTTCAAATGAATATTGCTGCCAATAAGGTTAAAAGAAAACAAACTAATTAAAACAAAAAGAGTTTGGCATTCAAAAGCCGATACAAAACCTAGAAGATAATACACTGTAACAATTAACAAATCAGAACTAGGAAAAGATAAAGACATATAGATCTCATAGCTAGGAACAAATCTATGGACAGGATCTTTCACTAGGAAACATGGAGTAATAGTTAAAGCAGTGAGGTAACTAAATTGTTACTCCAGTTTTCAGATGCAAATGGTATATCATGATTGAAAGTAAATAGATATTTTTGAACAATTAAAATGTTAGAAATCAGAACAGGAATTTTATTTCTGATTTAAACCACCATAAATTTTAATTGTACCTTCATTCCAGCTTCCTCAAAAATGGGTAGAAAAATAAAATCAGGATCAACTGTAGTTGCAGTATATTGGCGGCCATCTATACCGGGCCAAAAAAAAAAGTTATATATAGCTTAAATTACTGGAAAGACAAACAAATAGAATCCAAATCAATTACAGTCATAAAAAGTTTCAAGATGATTAGAGACTAGAATCCAAAACAAAACAAAACTCATAATACAGATCAACAATACCTAATACAGACAAAGACTAGAATATGTTAAAAAAAAATTTGTTAACTAAAAAACTGATAATATGAGTAGGGAGAGAGAGAAAAGAGTTAATAAATCTTGTTGCACATACCTAATTTTGGATTGCGAAGTGATAGCATTTGTCCAATACCTTTTCCTGTTTCCCTGGGCCAAGTCTTTCCTAGTTGCAAATCATGCTTATTGCAACACTTTCTCTTCTCCTTAGTTTTAAGTCTTCAGATCCAGATTTTCCATTCTTGATATAATATGGACATGGTGGCCTATGTAAATGACATAGGACCAAAGCTGCAGAGCCAAACAATTGACTATCCCAAGAAGATATCCATATCCTGGTAAAACTAAAATCTTCAGAAGCTCAAGAGGACAAAAGTGATGTTGGATTATTAAAATCCTTGTACATGGCTCTCCCAAATTGCTTGTCACTTGCCATAAGCTACAAAAACATCTGAAAATTTTATCCATAATGGATATTACATAACGCTATCTATAACCAACAATCAGTTCAAAGTGTATTTCAGGAAATGATAAAATTAATTTCAGCCCTGAAGGAAATGCTATTTCATAACAATGATAATACATTCTCAGAGTCTAATCTATACACTCTGTAGAACTCTTTAGTTCCCTCAAAACTAATTTTGGTGGTGCAATCTTCCATTCCAGAAAAATATGATTGGCAGCTAAACTACTTCATTTTCACCCAATTAACATTAAAAAAGCAATTATGTATTTACACCAAAAGCTTTAATTCTACAAAAGCATGTTACCATGCTAGTCTTTATCAGAAATCTTTTGCTTCTTCCACTTATATGCAGCTTCCAATATTCTAAGATTAGTCGTCTGAGTTTCCTCTAGGAACATGTAATCAATGTATTCCTCATATCTGCCAATTTAAACTTCTTAGCACAGGCAAACAAGGAAAGCTTACAAAATGTAATGGAACACAATGATATCTCGGACACCATCCGCCTCCTCTTTTTCAGCTTTTTGGCAGCTTTGCTTGGACTATACTAATATCATCAATCTCACCAAAACTGCTTTCCATGTTCAGCCACTCTTCCAATGGCTTTGCTCTTTCCTCTTTCAACTCAGGTGCGGATGTTCTGTAGTAGTTGCTGGTTATCTCAAAAACCCCTGATTCATAGAAAACAAAAGAAAAGTGTTAGAGCTTGTTTCATTGGTGATGAAATTTAAAAATAATCAGAATATTCACGGTCTTTTACTCTACTTTGCAACCAAATTAAGCTGCAAACAAGACACGAGCACTTATGCTCGGCTGAATTGCTTTGAGCACAATGCAAGAAGAACCGCTTCCAGATTTGCTTCACCCATCCGACTTATCCTAACCACCCTACATGACAAAGTCATAGTCCTTGATGATTTAGAAGGAAATGTAATATAAGGCTACCATAAAAAGTAAAAACTCTAGATAGTGACTCATATAATCACTTTTGTTCAAAGATAGGCTTCGCTTGAGATTCATCTTCCAAACCAATGGACAAAAAACACACTTCCAAACCAAGGCCCAAATTAGCAATTAGTGTCAATGCCTAAAGTACTCGAAATTGGACAATACCAGCAAATATTCTTTGATGTCAATGCCTAAAGTACTCGAAATTTGACATAACCAGCAAATATTCTTTGATGTTAATGGTTACTAACATACATATTCATTCAAAAAAATTAATAAAGCACTTATAAACAAATTAGTTTGTACTTATTAATACTCTTTCAAATTGCAGAACAACATTATATGAGAAGAGGAGAACAAAAGACTTATTTTTTCACATCAAAGATTTGATGAAATATAGAAATAAAACAGGAAAATCTCCAACATTGGTACAAAGGTAACATAAGATTTATGTGTTCGCTATTCAATCTAAGCTCGTTTAGTCCTTGTTGCAAAAAGGAATGTTCTGTTCTGCTTTGAGTTGGGGTCTGCTAGTCAACTACCTTCTCATCTAAGGTGGTAACAATGGATTCCGGCTTATAAGATATTAATAAGTTTTAAGTGGGTAATCTACCTACCAAAATCCTTCTCTTGCAGTATTGGACCGATTGACGAAGAAGTGAAGATATTGAGAACAACATAGGCAGAGTTTTAGTATTGATTAAAAATCCAACCAGAACTAATTGGAATAAGGATTCATATAGTGTCCCCAATCAATTTGGATTAAGACTTGGATAAGTTGAGTTGAGTTCAAGTTAGATATTCATATGACAAAGCTAATAGTGATACGCATGGCAAAGCAATGTTAGGAATCTGAATAATTAAATCAAGTGAAAGTAATTATCACATTGAAAGAGTTTTAGAATTATAATTCCAAGAAAATGGGGCCCAACATTTTATGCAACCTTGAAATCTGCTCCTCTTGATTGATATCCTTAAACTCTTCCTAGAACTCCTCTAAACTTCAAAACTGCATTAAATTAGAAAACATACATTCAGAAAATGTTCATAACCAATTACTGTAACATACTCTTAAGGAATCAAATGACTAAGAAACATGCAACAAGTTATTGAAGTAAAAAATAAGCTTATGAATGCAAACATAAAAGCTACTAATCAAAAACCAACTCATAATTATATTAAATGCCCAATAAATGACACCACACAAATTTTTTATGTTCAAGCATTCAAGCTAAGTTAAAACACATACAACATTGACATAAAACTCATTTTTATGTTTCAAAGTCCTCAACACTAAAGACATTCTAGGGACTTGTCACCTGTGTATATCAGTATATGCTCCATCAATCGCTGAATGTAGCAGCTAAAAAAGAAATTGCTTTTCTTTTTCCATTACCAGGTCTGTAAATGTACTAGTACTAATTTGACACAAGGTTATTTATGTGCAAGTTAGTTTACTGGCTTAATCTATTTTTATAAATCAATAGCATCTGTGTACAATTTCACCTATATATGTAATGAGGGTGAGTCCGACTTGTTTCCGTAGCAATGAGCTTGGGAGATTGAAAGTAAGAGAACGTGAGAGAAGCAAGAGTTTTATGCATACATATTAAACAGGGAATGAATCCAGTTGACAAGATTCAAGTTAATTTAGCAGCAAGCTTTGTGCTGGGCAGATCCCGAATTGGGGCCAAGAATTCTTATCATGCACATATCAGATAGTAGCCTAACTTTCCTGTTCATTTAAAGCAAACCAATCATCCAAGAGGACAAACAACCATGCCTTACGTCCATCTACCAGTGATTCAAGCATGAAGGCTATTTCTTTAACTTCCAATTATTTAACGTTCAAATTTGGAATAACTTCAAACAAAAAACGAACTCAAGATCATGACTAGAGTCTAGAGGGAAAAGTAAAAAAGAAATATAAAGGAACTCTATTTCTATTCAATAGAATTGAAACTGCTTCCATGTTTAAGAAATTTTGAGAAGCTGTTATACATAGTTTAATCCACCAAATACAAATAATAGGAAATATGAAAAAAAGACTGTAGCCTTGGGGAAAAAAAAGTCTAATAGTGAATGTAATTCTCATAATGGTAGTTTATTGGAAGTTGACGAAAAGGTCATATGGGGTTATTTTTCATAAAAAATAACCATAACAATTCAAGCTAAGCTAAGTTATATGGGGTTATTTTTCATCAAAAACCTTAGTACAATATGGATACAAGTCTGTACACAAATATATGTACTGTACACCTCATCAAATATGTGTAATATGTATGTATACAAAACTGATCAATGCCGACTCCATATGAAATTTGAGGTGAGGATCTAAATAGAACTTCTAAGTACAATTTTGACTCAACTGAAACTTAAATTTCAACTTGACTAATTGAATTGCATTTTCACAGAACCAGTAATATATTAAGTCACTGCACAGAGAAACAAACATATATTTCTATTCACTCCAATTCCAAGAACCACCAATTGCAGGTGAAATTAACCAAAAGGCTTGTTGTAATATACTAATTATCAAACTAGCTAAACATAAACATAGAATTTTCAAGATCATCAACAAACTCTCTGATCAAAACCACAAAATCCACAAAATCAGCATCAATACTAACTCATATAATAAATTGAGAGGCATCAATTTTAAAGAATTCAAAACCTTAGATACCACAATACACAAAACAAAAATCAAAACACAGCATTCTCCTTTTTTTTTTTCTCGGGAAACAAACAGAGTTAGAGAGAGAGGAGCTGTAAACAAACAGACAGAGTTAGGATATGTTTGTTTTCTGAGAAATGTGAAAGGATCTTCACAGCGGACGAGAGCATCTGTACTCTGGCGGCGTTTTGGCTCTTCGTCGGAGATGAAACTACAGATGTGCAAAGAAGACCGACAAGAAAGTGCGGGAAAAGTTGAACAAGGAGGGTCACATTAATTTATTTTGGAGGGTTAGTAGTGGACCTTGAAATAAGTCTACCTAAATTTAAGCTCAGCCCAATTTATTAGTGTTTGTCTCAACACATATTGCAATAAAGAAGGCGATGGCAACCAGACTGCTTTATTGCAATAATATTATATATATACATACAAACAGTATATTCATAGATGACGTAGAGTAGTTCTAACCATGCCTATATAAGCTAAATTTTATTCTCTAAATTTCTTAGTAAACAAAAATACAATAATTGACTCACACAATCTAGATGCTTACAGCTCCAAGCTTGGCTCTTTCTACTTTTTTAATCCTCTTCCATAGAAACTATCACAATTTTATCCGAATAGAATTTGTTTGTAATTCTAATAGAATTTGTTTGTAATTTTACTTCATCTTCTCTCGTTTGTTCTCTCTCTTCTCACTCTAAACATTTAAGAAGTTAGTAGTGCAAAAAGAGAAGAAGTTAGTAATAAATATTGCATGATATGTATCAAAATAATTAAATATTGCATAATATTCTCTCTCTAAACGTTTAAAGAGATCTATCAAAAAAATAAATAAACATTTAAAGCGGTTGTAGTAAATAAGGTGAGAGAAAAAAAAATGCCCTTAAATAAATTCTCCTGATGCAGTAGTTGACTAATTTTAAGTATTAAATCTCATAAAAATTAATGGTTTATAAAAAGTGTAATTTTGTGGACTTACAATTGAACCTATCTCTATAAAAAGATTCTAATAAATGTATGGTATTATTGCACAAGACCTAAGCCTTACCCTAGTTTAGGAGTTTATAAGAGAATGAAATAAAATAGAATGAAATGTATTTAAGTAAGGAAAAAAAATGGAAAAGAATGGAATGATATGAAATTAAGTAATCTTGATTTGATATTTTAAAATAAAGGAATAGAAATGAATGAAAATAAATGAAATGTGAGTAATCTTATTTGAGAGTAACATAAAGGGAATGAAATGAAATCATTTTATGACAATATTATTATTAAACTCCTATTTTAAAATAAAGGGTTAAATATATAGAGGTATTTTGGAAGTTTTAGTAAAAAATTCATTAAATCTAATTCCATTCCCTCTCATTCCTTCCAATTTTGGGGGAAATAAAAATTTGAGGTTTTAAGGGAATAGAGAGGAATGAGTGTTCTCTCTTACCCATTCTATTCCCTCTCACTTAAACTCCCAAACAAAAGAATAAAATTTTCATTCCCTCCATTAAAACTTCCAAACAAGGGAAAGGAAGAATATTTTAAAATTATTCTTTTAATTCATTTTCATTCCATTCTATTCTCTCCTTCCAAAGGAGGGTTTAGAGAGACTGAGCTTAAACAATAATTGAGCCATAGAAATAACTATATTACCATTCTATTCCGGTTGGAATGACCGAAAAAATCTCATACGTATTGGTATGCAAATCGAAACGATAACACCCCATGTTTCACCTTGGGGATAATTTCAGGTCATTTAAGTGTGTTTTAGACTTTTTAGATTCAAGGGGGGCTAAAGTATTAAAAAAAAAAAATCCAAATAAGCATCTATTTAGTATTAAGAAACTATTAAAAAAATAACACACAAAATAATTGTTTCTTAATACATTATAATCCAATTTATCTATTAAAAGAGAACATGACCTTCTTTTAAATCTCAAAAATCACAAATAATTGAACAAACAAAAGGAGGTAAATACAAACAAAATATATATTATGCAGACAGCTCATCACTACAATTCACACAAAAATCAATTGATTTTATAAAATTTTAGCAACTAACCATTCAAAGTTTCAAACCAATTCCATTTTCAAAAGGCACCACTAACTATCATCCAAAACAATAAAATAAAGTAAGACAGTTACTAAGCCAATTCCACTTTAACAGCCAACTATTTATTTTATAATTAAAAAAAAAACTATTTATGTCTTTTATATATATATATATATATATAAATATATAAATATAAATATATGTATGTATGTATATATATATATTGAAGAGGATAAAAATCAAGGATGACAGATTCGTTCAAATGAACCCGACGGTACTAAATTAGTGAGCTGTTAGAAATAAGGCAACTAATGAAGTGATGGACGGATAGACCACATGACGGATGGACCCCCAAAAAAAAAAAAGATGGATAGTCCCTCTATATGGACGGGTTCTGGGTACATGGGCCCAAGGCCGACGGATACCAAGGCCACGTGGCACCCACATGGCTTAGGTAAACCCTAGGAAATATCTTGCACCCCACTAAGGAAGGACCCAGGATTCCAAGTTGGGGGGGAGATAAGCGAAAAAAAAAAAATTCAAATACGCGTCAATATAGTATTAATAAACTATCAACCAAGACAAATACCCAAAAATTATTATTTCTTAATATATTAAGATACAATCATCTACCAACAAAAACAAAAGACACGAAACACTATTGTTTCTTAATACAATCATCCGTGAAAAGAGAACTCGACGCTCTTTCAAATCTTTAAAATCATCTACGATTGAATCCAAACTAAATATCAAAGCTATATCCTTTTCAATATATAACATCTAAAATGTTGTTACTAACTAAAGACAAATACTAGAATCAAGGTAATATGCATGATGCATTTAATTAAAAATTTAGTATTTCTCATTTCTTTTCAATTTATAAATTTATCTAATTTAGCATTATGAGTTAACAATAGACGCAAGTGAATCGCTGTTATTTTCTTAAATTTGTGTGACAATTTTCTATATTATATGATTTGTTTTTTTCTTTTGCCTTTGTTCTTTGCCTTTATTTTTCTCTTTGCCTTTATTTTTCTCTTTGTCTTTGTCTTGTCTCCATATTTCAAACACTGACCCAATCCCACTAGGGACACTATAAATTTATTATGTGCTACTAACAAAAATTTTTAAACTTTACCTTTAATTTTCTATCACTTGTCCTTATTGTTGCCCAACTACCAGTCTACCAGTCAACAAAGAACAAACAGACAAACACTACACTAATAATATATTCCCTAATCTTTACAAACTCTAATCTCTCTATCTCTCTTATCTATATAATAAGAGAGAGAGTCACAAACACAGACACAGAGAGTCACAAATCCAAAAAGCCAAAAATAAAAAAATAAAAACCACAAATAGTCAAGGCCACAAAGTCAGAACACATATTCAATTCACAATCATGGAATCACAAACATCAATTCATCACTCATCAAGTAAAACACAAACACCACAAGTCCACAAGCATAGATTTTTAGATTCTGAGATTCACAAACATTATATTAGGTTTTGAAGGGGTTAAATACTTGTGAACTGTGAAGGCTAAAGCGGTGGAGAAACAAAGTCTGGTCAAGGGCGGATCGAGCAACCGATGGTAGCGGCGTGGGTCTCGCAAGATCGAGCAATGAAGCTAGGTTTGGGTATGCGACAGCTGATGGCGGCATGGGTCTCTCTCGTGTGGGTGTGGGCGTGGGCGGCGGCGTCATGGTCTCGCCTCTCCCTTTCTTTTCTTTTCTTTTTTTCTTTTTTCCTTCATTTTAGGCTTTTCCGCTTGGTTTTGGAGTTTTGGTTTGGAGTCTTCAACTCTGGGTTTTATTTTTTCTTTTATTTTTTTCTTTTTTACATTATTTTTTTAACATTTCATGGGCTCTTGCCTAAGTTGCCTCTTGGGCCGGCCAACTGGATCATAGGAATGGTGGAGCCATTGAGGTGAGGGGGGCCTAAGCTAAAAACCAAGGGGGGCTAAGCCTTTTTTTTTTTTTTGGGAAAATTTTACATGCTAAATTTTTTTTTTTTTTGGGCCTAGGGGGGCCTGGGCCCCCTTAGGTCCCTACCTGGGTCCGTCCCTGCGCCCCATGATAAACCCTAGTCAATGGAATCCCAACATGAGAACTGGGAAAAATCCCGCAACATACGCACGTTTATGAGAATATTCCCCATAAGGAAAAATCTTTCAAAGCAAGAAACGAAGGTCGGTTCCACACTACTATAAAAACCCAAAACCCCCAAAAAACAAGGTACACATAATTTACCCTGACTTTGACACTCTAGAGTTGTGAACACTCTCTAACTTGACCTTCGAAGGGTATTTGGCCGATTCCACATTAGTACTCTCTGTAAGGTTTTCTTTTTTCTTTATTGTGCGGGTTTTGTTTAGAGCACGTGAAGGTCATGCGACTTACTAACAATTTTCAGCATCATCATATATATATGTTTTTTGGTTAAAATTCATATAATTTGGTAAAAATATTTAAAATTTATTGGCCCATGTCCCACTTAATATGCTAATTTCTATCTAAAATATTAGCTTATTAATATTAATAAATTTATATACTTAGATGATATTGTTTTCATTTTTGATATAGATCTGGCAATAGAACAAAATGAACAGTCAAATTGTGCACTCAATTGATACTCAATCTTGGTAAATGGAGAGCCTAAGGTAGATATCAAGCCTTCTAGAGGGATTAGACAGGGTGATCCATTGTCACCTTACCTTTTTCTTTTATGCTCGGAAGGCCTAAATAGGATGTTACAAGAAAGGCAAATAATGATCAAATAAGGGGCTTTTCCTTATGCAAACGGGGTCCAAGGATCTCTCACCTATTTTTTATGGACGATAGCTTGCTATTTTGTAGAGCGTCCAGGTCTGATCTGCGGTGATTGAGAACATTTTAGTGTTGTATGAACAAGCTTCGGGCCAAAAACTTAATCGGAAAAGACCTCAATTTTTTTCAAGAAGGTCATGTAAGCGAAGAGACAAAAGCTAATCTTTTGGCTTTCCTAGGGGTGCAAGAAGTTAAAGAATATGAGAAGTACCTTGGCTTACCAAATGTAGTGGGGAAGAAAAAGAAAGCAAGCTTCAACTACATCAAGGAGAGGGTTTGGAGTAAACTTCGGGGGTGGAAGGAGAAGCTATTGTCCCAAGCGGTAGGAGATTTTACTTAAGGCCGTAGCACAAGCAATTCCCACTTTTGCTATGAGTTGCTTCAAGCTACCAAAGTGGGATTGTGTGATGAGATTGAGGCGCTGATTCGAAAATTTTCTCAAAGGGCGAAGGGTGAACAAAGGAAAGTGCATTGGAAGAGATAGGATGTTCTGTGTAAATCCAAGGCAGAAGGTGGGATGGGCTTCAAGGAATTGGCAAAATTCAATGATGCAATGCTAGCAAGGCAGGTATGGAGGCTTTTGAAGGACCAAAACTCTCTGTTTTACCGAGTTTTCAAAGCGAAATATTTTCCTATAGGGTCAATTTTTGAAGCGTCGGCTACTACTGGGTCTTTTGCATGGCGTAGCATCTTAAAGGCTAGAAAGGTGGTTTCCTTGGGAATGAGGTGGAGGTTGGGGGATGGAAGGAGTATAAAAATTTATGATGATAGTTGGTTATCGTGTAAGGAGTCGGCCAAGGTGTTATCTCCGCGTATATCCGCCTTAGAAGGAGCCACTGTGGACTGTTTGATTAGGCCTGACACAAGAGCATGGGACCACGGTTTACTTGACCAGCATTTCCTTTGGTTTGAAGCTCAAAGAATAAAAGCTATCCCTCTCTGTTGGTCAAGTCGGGCAGATAGTATAATCTGGCCACACTGTCGAAGTGGTGAGTACTCGATTAAAACCGGATACATATTGCTGTGTGAGGATGAAAGATGTTTGGATGCAGCAAGTTCGGACAATTCGAATCAAAAGATCTTCTGGAATCGTATTTGGAAACTACTAGTACCTAATAAAATCAAAACTTTTCTTTGGAGGGCTTGTTCTCAAGCACTACCTACCAAGGAGAATTTGAAGAAAAGGAAAATTATAGATAGTGCAGAGTGCAACCTTTGCCAAGTGGAGCAGGAGTCGACCTTTCATGCCATTTGGGGATGTGACACGTTGCGGCATATTTGGGCACCCGTATTTAGCTGGATCGATTCGACTTCCCAAGAATTCATGATTTACGTGAGCTAATTCAGCTTGTGGGGCAGCAACCAAGAAGTTTGGAAGTATTTGCTACGTGGCTTGGTTTATATGGCACTTTGTAGGAACAAGATTAGATTAAAGGAAGAGTGTTTGCCCTCTTGTGAAGGTATTCGAAGCAGCCAAAGAACTATCTCACCGAGTATCGTAGGAAATTTCCGATGATCAAGCCGAAAACCATACCTGGAAGAACCATATGGAGACCTCGATGGGGGAGATGTACAAGACAAACTTTGATGGGGCTGTCTTTGCTTTGAGTCCTGGAGAGGCGGGAATTGGAGTTGTGATTCGAATTCAAATGGCGAGGTGGTAGCAAGACTGTCTCGAAAAAAATCCCTACCCGGATTCTGTGGACGTCTTGGAGGCCTTGGCTGCAAAGAAGGGCTGCTTTATTTGCGATTGAGGTGGGTATATTTCAATCTGTGTTTGAAGGTGACTCGGAGATGGTGTGCAACGCGTTGAAGGTCTGCGATGGTAGCCACCCGTCTATTGGTCAGTTTTGTTAAAGACTTTTTGTCTATTGTGAGTTCGCTTAGAACTTTCTCTTTTTCTCATACAAGGCGGCGGGGGAACAGTGTAGCTCATGCCTTAGCTAAGAGAGCAAGAGGGTCATTACCTTTGTTAGTCCGGATGGAGCATGTTCCTCCGGATGTTTTTGAGTTTGTTGTTTCTGATTTTGTTTCAGCTTAATATAATTGTCTCGTATTGATTCTCAAAAAAAAAAAAATTGAAACGTGGGTGTAGTGGCGAATTGTCAAATTTTTCATGCACAGACACACTTAGCAAAATAAAAAAGAAACAGATATGGGGATGTTTTGGGCAACAAAATTAGAAGAGGGGATGGTTTTAAAATCCCAAGACTCTATTATAAAAACAATCATCCCCTCCATGAAAATATCCATAGTGATTCAAAATTATAAAACAACTTTCACTTTGTAAATTTCTATTTTATTTATAGTCCTTGGTATAATTTGTTAGTTATACTTATATTTTATAAAATCTAAATTCACTTTATAAATCGCTATTTTATTCATAGAAGTCTCAACTTTTAGAATCAGATAAAACATCTTAATTAATACTAACGTTATAGGCTTCACAGATGAAAATGTCAATTTGATCACATATAATGCATTTCATGGACAATAATATAATGTCCAATGAATTAGTTCATGCACAAATAGTCTCATAAAATTAAATATTTTATTAATCATATTATGTCATACAACTTAGATTTAACGGTACAAATTAGAAAAAGGCAGGGGCGGTGCTATACTTTATTCAGTGGGTTCACGGAAATGTTGCACGACCAAGATCATGAAAAACATTATACCCGCATAAACTATATAGAAAATCTTGTCAAGATGCAGGCATCTAATTCTGGCGCCACAAAATTGTCTGCCAAAGAAAGCAAAGAGGACCAAAACAAAACAAAGCCCGGTACTAATAAGACAGTAAAATAAAACCGGCCCAGAATCGCATATGACTGCCAATGAATAATAGTAGGACACCCACAATTGGACTAGAGCCATCTTGAACAGCGCACTGATGTACCCGCTTGGAAGGAGTAGAAAAGTCATTATGGCTGAGAGCGTAAATGTGATATAATTTATCGTTGCGACGATATCAAAATCGGCATAAGATTATCGGGCAATGGCTGTCCCTGGGTTGGGTGTACGTCTCCTACTACTGTAATTGATTCCAGGATAGTCGTCATCTTGCGATTCTTGCCAAAGTCCCCCAGGAGGGCTGAGTACTACTTGATAGGTGATTGTTATAAGCAGTGCAGCAACCACCAAAAGCGCATTGCGGTCGTCGTTCGATATTCTCGACCCTTCACGAGCAGTTTTTATGAGTAGTCGTAATCTCTCAATAAATAAGACAGTTTTTCTGAGTATTCGTGATCTCTCATAAAATAAGACTTTGGGTTTCCTTATGCAATATTCATAACAATTAACTTTAGGAAGAAATGAACATGAACAAGATAAAGCTCCAGCATAGCATAGCAAATCTCTGATCTCGCTGTTGTTTACTTGTCTTTGTTCTTGCAACATGTCCTGTGCTGTATGACCCTCTAAATCCCGAGCGTTTAAATTGACCCCACAATTTAGTAACTCCCTCACAGCCTGCATATTGTAGTGATACAAAGGCATTAGGATTTTTTTTATTCGTTAAAGTTAAAAAAAGAAAAAGAAAAAAAGAATGATCATGATGTATTACTTGCACGATAGACATTCACAACACAAACTTTACTGTTGATGAGTCCAGAAAAATCATTAAGGTCGTCCTTTAATATGGACGACCTTGTATCATTAGTAGACCATCAAAGATAACTGCTCAACACATTCAATAACGACCATCAAAAGTCTTAAACTCTCATCAAGACAAAAAAGTTACAATCAAGGTAATAATCACTCTAATTTATGTACAACAACTACCTAAGTCACCTATAAAAGGGACAATTAGTCTCACTAGCTAAGGTATGTCAAAAACTACTACAAAACACTATCTATATACAAAATATATGGACTGATATTAACTTAAGCATCAGAAGTTCCCCCACCGGGCACAACCCGGTGGTCTCTTCAATCTATCTCTCTTTTATCTTGCAGGTCCTACAAGATCGTCTAATGATCCGAATTGAACAAGTGACCCAACCGACGATTTTGGCTTCATCGGTTTGGCGTCGTTTGTGGGGAAGATTAGCCATTGACCTCTTCCCATGACAAAAGGTAACTCAGTTCAATCCAAAGTCATAAAATATTGAATTGTTGCCTCATCCAAAGTAGCAACAAAAAATGCATAGCCGTGAATCAGATAGATTTTGTGGAGTTGAGTTTCGATGAAGATGTCATGGTCAAAAGTCCCAAAGTGGGCATACAATAATGAGGGAAGAGCGAAGAGGCTACCTCTCACCAAGGAGCAAGGCCATGAACGAAGCAAATGGAGGAAGCAGTATTGGAAAGTAAGTACCCAAAATTTCTATTTACTTCTTGATTATTAAAAGTGCCTCCACAATGCATATATTGGCATGTTTGGACCGTAATGGATCCTTTATCCATCTATTATCCATGATTCACGCCCCTCATTAATTCCCTCAAACAATATTGCTTTGCTAAACTAAAATATAAGGCTATTCATAAACTAAATAGAGAAGCATATATTTAGTTAGAAAAGTGGAGAATGTTTGGTGATATCTCATGTATGAGAGATGTGCTTGTTCAAAAGGGGATGTAAATATTTGTACAACTGTGAGGCTTTAATAGTTACAGCCTTACATAGATATATAATATATATGGTAAATAAAAAGGATTAGTCAATGGGGAGACTCATCGTTTCCTCTATAAGATTCCTATTAGAGCCATACTTTATAGCCTTGTTATCCTATTT
Organism: Quercus dentata; assembly: GCA_028216015.1. Classification (NCBI taxonomy): domain Eukaryota; kingdom Viridiplantae; phylum Streptophyta; class Magnoliopsida; order Fagales; family Fagaceae; genus Quercus; species Quercus dentata. The sequence continues at coordinate 9,793,506 of CP116444.1, forward strand.
ATGGCCATCAAAATTGTCTTATTATATTTCCTAATATAATCATAGCATAACATCCTAGTTGATATGCACGCATTATGACTTTTCATATCACCACTTTTCTTTCCTAGTGCATCTTGCTAAGATAAGAAAAAAAAAAAAAAAAAAAAAAAGGAGATATTGCTTCGGTTTCAAACTAAGATTCCTCAAATATCTTCTTTACAAGGTGATAACTTTCTGTGATGCCTATATGCTCATGCACCATATGATATAATGCTCATGTTATGTTTATCAGACAAGGTTATGAATTTATGATATTCCAACATTTAAACATTGCTGTTAAGAACTGTTTAAGGTAAAAACTCCCAACCTTTGTTTTTTTTTTTTTTTTTTTTTTTGCCAAATTTAAAGGTATTAATTTTGAGTATTAAAGAATAACAAAACCAAAATTTATCTCATAATTTTGGAAATTAAAGAGGTGGAGTCAAATCTTACCGCCTTTCCAAATTTATAAACCCCAAGTTTAGGCATTAAAACCAGAAGTTATTTGGTTGCATTTTTAGAATTTTGAAATTAAATCTAAGGTTTTCAAAGAAAATTCTGCCTAAAGAAAGGTAGTGAATTTCCTAATGGGCGTTAAGGATCCTCCTATGAATGCTCCTTGGGGCCTTCAGTCAAATGTGTTAAATGTTATTTTCGGATCAAAAGATCTGTTATCCATATCACATAAAAAAGGAATGCAAGTTTGTGATTGAAAAAATTGTAAATTTTATGCCAATCTATATAAAGATATTTAGAATCAATATCTTGAAATGTTCTACCATAGAATGAACAAAGTTTATTGTTCAAAATTTTCCATGTATATATACATGTTGCTTTGACTTTGAAAATAGAGCACGAAAATTGTTCCATTTATTCACAAATCTCACCACACGTATTCATGAAAACTTTGGTGGTATCTATATGCCTATGCATCATACTTTCATAAATTGAGCCATAATTTTAATGCTCAAGTCATTTAAATAAATTACATTTTATGCACATACATATTTGTGTTACGTAACACACTAAGGGATACTATGCTAAAGACTATGTCAAAGATGCATCAACATATACTCTCCTTAAGCCACAACAAATTTTATATATTTCTGGTTAATAATATTTATGAATTTCTTACTTGACAATGCTACTCCAAGTCTAACACTTTGCACAAAAAAAGTACTTGATTATTTAATGTACCTATATTTTTAAGTTCATAAGCTTTAGAATGAGAACTTGTCAAAAAGAAACAGCCAAGAAATAGATCAAAAAGTCTTAAGTGGAAAAGGGGAATACAACCAAAGATTGTGAAAATTCTTTTGACATCACAAATGGCGAATCAAGCCCCGATATCTTTGAAGCCAATATCAACCCAACAAAGAATAGCTCATTGAAGAGGAATCAACTTGAAAGGATACCAAAAATCCAATACACACATCCAAGTCACTTGTCATGTGCACAAAGTGGTTCCAAGCCAAGCATGAATGTTCTAACATCCTTGCAAAGGTGGGTTCGGGTATTCAATTTCTAAAAAAGTCTCCAAGGTCGACAGGTAATTAAAACCTTACTCTTCCTCCTATTAACTTTCTAAAACTTAATTGTCAAGTGTAACGTATATAGTTTATATTTAAGGCATTGCATAATCTTTGGCATCATCACTCTAAATACCATAATAATATATGGATGTCAAGAAAGAGAAGCCAAATCCTAAGATGACTATTGATTGTGCTCAAAAGTGGAAAGTGATGGATTGCGTTATTTAATAATTCATCTCTTTTTACCTTTTAGTATTTGCAATGTTGTGTTATTCTGAAAGTTGAATACCCGTTGAGCAAGGTTAAAAAGGAGTATATATATCTACCCTCATATAGATTCAAATAGAACGTGTGTGAGGGGGTTCAACCAATTGGTTGAATTACTCGAAACACCGGTGGACTACCAAGTTTAATAGTAATCTTATGACAAAGGTCAACTACGTGGAAAATAGCCTTATAAAGATTGCTACATGTGAGCCTACCAAAGAAAAAAAAAATTGTAAAAATAAAGAGAAACCTGTTGAGAATAGGAGAATCCAAAATAATCGACGATTTCTACCGTAGTCACGACACTTTAAAGAAGCATATAATATAGCTTCATTTTGTATATATCATATAATACTTCTCTGTGATTTATATAGAGTACGCTTTGTCAAATGACATCAATTATTGTGCAACATGCAATTGCCTATTTGTATATTGTCATTCCTAACAAAATGCAGCTAGCTCTATCGAAGTGAGTCGTCTTAAATGACCATGGTCAAAGCACTCCAGTCAAAAATAAGATTAAGCCCAAAGAAAGGAAAATACAAGTTCAAACCATGATAGACGATTCATTTGGTCGTTGTCAAATAAGAATTGCACCTTTCATGTCCGAACAGGGGGCAAACCCTCTAGATATATTTACATCTTCATGCAAATGGAACAAAATATAGCAACGATCTTGCCCAGTTCTTGAGCCTTAAGGTCAGATTTAAAATTTTCTTTTCCTTTTAGCTCATTTGCAACAACGTTTTAAGTCAAGTTTTAGACATAATGACAAATATCATTATTGACAAATAAAAATGTAGCTATAAATTTAAAATAAGATCATAACCGTTTACCATGAAAAATATGATGATTGTTTATCATAATGGCAAATATCATTAAACACACTGAATTCCAACACTCTTGAAGAAGTTTAAACACTTTGCAAAGTGTTATTTAGTTGCACAAGAATAGATAATAATTATGAAAATGATTGTTGGAAAGGCAAATTGCTAAATCACAAGATTAGTACAAACATGCACAATTGACACAAAAGGCTAGATAATTTCTTGCTAAAGTTAAAAGGCTTGATTAGTAATATCTACTTTAGATAGTGCGACCTATTTTAGACTTTTGATCTCTAACCGATCAAATGATCTTAAGTTCGTCCATTTCTTTTTCTATTCTACTACCATCAAAACAAAGAAAAAAGTGGAAATGGTTGAATTGCCTATAGAGCATGTGCTCCATGCATAAAATAAGACAATTCGGTTTGATCGCATGACATTAAGTGTGGCTTTAATCCTCACTAAGTTTTCATACTCTTACATGAAATGATATTGTTTGGATGTAAGCTATATCAATTCACCCAAAATTTTGTATAATATGTAAACCTATAAGAGGTTTGCTAGATTACTAGCTTCAGATTTGCAAAAAATAGATATTCCAAATTTTCTAAGGGGATGTCATAACTTGACGAAGAAAAACCCTTAAGAAGAAAATAAAGATATAGCTAAAAGTTGTGAAAATTCGACCTACATCACAAATGCTGAGTTTAACTCTTGTAAATTATGGAGTTGTACAAATTCAATGAGGAAGAGCTCCATAAGTAAGTGTTCAATGACAAAGAGTTCATCAAGAAGACTACAACAATGAAAAGATCGAGGTATGTACAAAATAGTATCGAGATTTAAGGTCTTCCATTGAGGTAATTCATTTCTTTCTTTCTTTTTAATTATCCATGAGATTATTTTATTGAAACTAAATAATATCAAGCTTGCATGATTATTACAAATGTGTATGTGGAACATGTTGAAAATATTACTATAAAATTGTTACAATTATCACAATCAATATGACTATATTATTAGTAGCATATGTTTCATCGTCATGAATCTAAGAAGTTCTATTAAGTTTCCTAAACTTAAAATATTAGACGATTGTGCTCACAATATGCTCATGAGTTTAAGTCTCAAAAAATTTTCGCTCACCAAAATCTTTTTAAATTGCTTTAAAAATCATATACGGTGCAAGCACCTAACAAAGACCAATTTAAAGAAGCATATAGTCAAATAGCTTCAATTTTTATACTCCTCTTTGATTTGTATAGAATGCACTTCGTCTTGTATAGCACGCAATTGCACATTTGTACATTGTCATGCAGCTAGCACTATTGAAGTGACTTAAGTGTACAATTAAAGAAGAAGTAAGAGGAAATTGCTATTACAAACAGCGATGACCATAGTCATCAAAGCACGCCAAAAAGAAAAAGGAAAAAAGAAAAGTTCAATCGTGATAGACCATTCCTCTAGTCGTCAACAAACGAGAATTGTACTTTTCACATTTGAACGGGGGCAAAAACGCAACCTAGTTTTTACGCCTTCAAAAAATTGAAGCAAAAGAGATCTAGGCCTTAGACATGAAGTATCATGTTGAGCTTAAAAAAAAAAATCTTGAAAAGAGAAGAGCTCGTCATCTTAAAAAAGGAAGAGCTAGTTAGGAAGATCCCAACAATAAAAAGATCGGGGTATGTGACAAAATAATATTAGCATTGAAGGTAACACATTTATCTCTATATCTTTTAAATTCATCTATAAAAATTTACACCTAGTAAGGTTTCATGCAAAAATATATGCATTACTAGACAAATCACGAAAGAGGTAAAACTTTAGGATAACAAGGAAATAAGAAAAAGGTCCACCTAGGCTATTGGTAACTTATTATTTATATATGAATTGTTCTAAAATTCTTGTATAACCTAGTCTTGGCAAGTGCATGTGCTACTTAATGCAGATATCAACATGGCCTCAAGAAGGTCCAAAATGACATAGCGTGAAAGAATCTTTCCAGCAATAAGCGACAAGATTCCTTAAATGCATGTAAGTTACCAAAAAATGGCTAAGTGATAAGATTCCGCCAAGACGGATATAAATCATTGACGAAGCCTAAGTGACAAAATTCCTTAAATGGGTGTAACCAAAAAATGGCTAAGTAATAAGATTCCACCAAGACGGATGTAAATCACCGACGAAACCTAAGTGACAAGATTCCTTAAATGGATGTAAGTTACCAAAAAATGGCTAAGTGATAAGATTCCACCGAGAAAGATGTAGATCACCGATGAAGCCTAAGTGACAAGATTCCTTAAATGGATGTAAGTCACCAAAAAATGAATAAGTTATAAGATTCCGCCAAGATGGATGTAAACTACTGATAAAGCCTAAGTGACAAGATTCCTTAAATAGATGTAAATCACCAAAAAAAAAAAATGGACAAGATTCTGCTAGACTGATGCAAATCACTAACAAAGTCTAAATGGCGAAGCTCCGTAATCGGATGTAAGTCACCTAAAAGTGGCTAAGTGACTAAAATTCCCTTAGACGAGTGTAAGCGCACAAGGATTCTCACACAAACATGCCAACCAAAAAATGAATGAAAGAAGAAGTATCGAAGTGATCAAAAATGGTCGTCCAAAGAAATTAGCTTGCTCTTGGCGATGATAAAAAATTATCGTACAAAGAAATTAGCTCACTTTCAAGATCAAGCTATAATCCCTCGAACGTCTAAAAAGACCTCCAAAAGGCATATACTAAGAAGTCATCGCAAAAATACTACCATTCTTGAAGAAGAAAGTAGTTGAAGATAAAGAAGCCCGAATCTAAACAAGTCAAGAATATTCCCTAAGCCTAACCAGCATAAAGCAAAATCGGACTTGGGAATGGGGGGCAACTAATGAGTCCAAAAAAACCACTAAAGCCGTCCATTAATATGGATGACCTTGCATCATTTGTAGTCCATCAAAGATAACTGCTCAACACATTCAATAACGACCATCAAAGGTCTTAAACTCTCATCAAGACAAAAAACGTTACAATCAAGGTAATAATCACCCTAATTTATGTACAACAACTACCTAAGTCACCTATAAAAGGGACAATCAGTCTCACTAGCTAAGGTATGTCAAAAACTATTACAAAACACTAACTATGTACAAAATATATGGACTGATACTAACTTAAGCATCGGAGGCTCCCCCACCGGGCACAACCCGGTGGTCTCTTCAATCTATCTCTCTTTTATCTTGCAGGTCCTACAAGATCGTCTAATGATCCGAATTGAATGAGTGACCCAACTGACGATTTTGGCTTCATCAACTATGTTTCTTTGGTATGTAAATAATTGAGGAAAGGAGAGAGCTTGCCTCGGTTTGGTTTTTGAATACTGCGACATGCAACACGCTTTTGCCTTCCCCATCCTGCCAGTTCAGTATCTCCCTGGCATTTTCAAACTTATTTTTTCGGAGCCATCTTACCAAGCGTTTAAAAGCATCCAATTTGTTGTTTTCCAGGAGGGCATAATGCGGAGCGGTTTGGTTTTGAATCATCACATCTTCAATAGAATCGGGACAGTATGATAGAAATTTGTCCATTAGAGCAAGTTGTTGCTCTATTTCTGCTATTGCAGCAACATCATGCAAAGGAGTTCTACCCTCCTTTCCTTTTACATGGACAAGGTCTCCATCTACCTGTAGAAGCCGACACACCATCCGGGTATTCTTCTCTTTTTGCAGAGCAATTTGGGTATTCTCTTTTAGTTTTTATAGAGCAAGTTACGGGTCACGAGTTCAAAGAAATGCGAGTTATGTGTAAAGGAGTATCAACAAATGGTAGCGCATCGATGTCCTCCAAAATTCTTACATCCTCCCGAATTAGGGTGAGTTTGGTTCACTTTTTTGTAAAAGTACATAATGAAAAAGTGGAGTTTTCAAAAAGTGCATAATGAAAAAGTGCATTTTCAAAAAGCTGAGTGTTTGGTAAAAAAAGCTTATAAAAGTGGAGGTTTGAGTTGTAAATGACCAAAAAGGACAAGATATATATATATATATATATAAGTGAATTTTTTGTTTTAATTATCTCTCTTAATGCAAGTTATGGACACAACATTTTTACAAAAATTTCACAATAAAGTCTATATGATAAGTTGTTAATGGTAGATAAAAAAAAATAATGTCATTAGTAGGTTCAAATGAGAACCAATAACAAATTACTGTGTAAAATTTATTATGAGAAGTGTTACGTTCACAACATTTTTCGCAATATTTTCACAACAAAATTTATGTGGAAAGTTATTACTAGTTCTAATTTGAACCCACAACTGAAATTATTTTTTTACTAACCAATATTAACTAATAACAATCTATTACTTAAAATTTATTGTAAAAATATTGTAAAAATATTATGGTAGCATTTCTCAATTAGGATTTTTAATTTTTTATATTATTTTTCCTTTCTTCATTTCACTTACAGCCATACGTTTCATTTCTTTTTCTTTTCTTTTTTTTCTCCTCCACACACATGTCCACTATCTCTACCCCCTCTTTTATTTTCCTTTTCTCCCTCATTCGAAACGTTCCAAGAGCTCCATTCTCTCTTTCTTTCTCCAACTCCCTCTCCTTTTTTTTTTTTTTTTTTTTTTTGGTTTTACTTGATTCCAAAACTCTCTCTGTGATAAGAAAATTTTCCTTTTCTCCCTCATTCAAGAACATTCCAGGGAGCTCTTATCTTCGTCCCTAACCCGATTCAAATGGGTCGATGGCTTCATCCTTTGTCTTCTTCTTTTTTCTTTTCTTTTTTTGTTATGATTTGATTAATTTTAAAATTGTGTTTTTGAGTTTGTATTATGATAATCTGATTATGCTTGAGTTTAGAGATGTTTGAGAGAAAGATTGTTGTGTTTGTAGTGTTTGTTCAGTAGCAAAGCGGCATGGAGAGGACCTTTGTAGCAGCACAATGGGCAATTTGGTAATTTAACACTGTCTCAATGGTAATATTGATGAGACGCGCACGGACTTTCTGATTATGGACCTCCTGGGCTCCATTCTGCAAATGCACGTTTTCTTCACAAACTCAAAACGCAACTTTTTCCAAAAAGTTGCGTTTTATACTTACCAAACACTAATTTGGAGCCGACTTTTTTGAAAACGCGGCTTTTGGGTTATAAACGCTGAAACAAACGGGTCCTTAATCTGTAAAAGGCTTCAATATCTCCATCTCGAGCAACCCGGTTCAAACTCTCAATTCTCTCACCCACTATAAAGAGGGCTGACATAGTATTCCGTGCTATATATGATATAAAATAGTGGAAATTAATGGTTAAAGGTGATAGCAATGAGTTGGAGTGAAGAAAATGATGTATTTCCGTAACTGCGGGGAGCTAACACTGTCTCTATTAATTTATAGCAGCTAGTGACCGGATTGAGCAAGTGGGGAGAAAATATCTAAGCCGTTGCAATTTTCTTTTCGGGACTTATTTAGGGTCTGTTTGGATAGAACTTATTTTCTTTGAAACTCAAAACTCAAAACTCAAAACACTATAGCAAAATAATTTTTAAATGTGTGAATAGTATTGTGGGACCCATTTTTAATGAAAAAGTTGATAAAAAGTGGAGTTTGTGGGACCCATGAACAGTACACAAATACGGTGTTCACAAATGACCGGGTCAACATTGCTTTTTGGGGAGAATAAAAAAAAAATAAAAAAAAAAAAAAAAAGGAAACGCAGACAGGCAAACGCCCTATCCAAACTGCACCTTAAAATCTTAAATTAAATAAAAACATTTTTAATGGTAAATTAAACTAGAGGTCGTCGAGTCATGATCTAAGAGGGAAGCACTAGCATTGGTTTCTTATTGGTCGATGAAAATTTGGTTTTTGAGAGATGTAAGTCAAGGTCGTCTAGTCATCGCAAAGCTCTTATTTCCACAATGAGGGTCCCACATAGATATGAGATTCTGACATATCTTTAAATATGAAAGTAGCAATCAAGGATATATATATATGAAGTATGAAGTATGACCATTTTTTTATGGATATGATCAAAATCAGTGCATATGCACTAATTTTAACAGTGTTGGGATAAAAAAAATTAAAATTAACAGCGTTAATTTTTTTTTATAGGAGAGAAAATTTTATTGATAAGAGACAACTTCATGTCTTCTTGCATGAAATATCCTAAAGAATTACATACAAATAAAAAAAATTATATAAAGTTTTAAACTGAAAATTTTAATAATGATAATCTGGACTTAAACAAAAACAATAAGGATATGAAAATAAATTACATTGATTGAATCAATATAATCACCACATATGAAATATTTCCATGGCCATAATTTGGAGTCTTTCAAGTTTCAAACCTAAGACTTTCACCATTGATCTTATCTCTTAAAAAAAAAGGAAAAGAAAAGCATAATTATGTTTATTTTTCTCTGTTTTACAAAAACCATTGATAGGTACCCCAAAATTAACAAAAATACTCCAAAAAAATGCCAAAAACCAATTTAACCAAAAATTTCAGAACTCATACGGATATGCTTATAGTTTCCTAGAACATTGGAATAATATCTTTGGCAATACCTTATAAATCTGTCTTCAACTCTCACTATTTGTACCACTTCTTTTTCTCTTTTCATTTCTATTAAAAACACACACACACACAAAACAAAACAAAAGAACACGCACTATGCTTATCTACACAAAACATCAACAAAAGCCCGCACAAATATATTATCTAGCAAAATTGAGCCATTTGCATGGTGAAATATTGGTTAGTGAAGGATTTAATTCTTAATAAAAGAAAAAAAAAGTCAAACCATTGTTGAGGGAAAATTTCTGATGTCCCTAAATAAAATATGAGGTAGCCAAGCCGAAACTCAATGATGGGCCCTTGAAATAAAGCCCAAAGGCTATCAATGTGGTGTAAGTCTGCCCAAGTAAGAGATAGAGGCTGCACCCTAACAAGAGGACAACAATAAAGCCCAATAAACACGTCGGTATTGTTAGTTTGTTATATTATTAGTCTTTTTACGGCGTCATAGTTCAAATCAGTCCTCTAGCGGTACGGTATTATCTCCAGCGGTAGGGGTGAAATTATACTTAGAGTCCAACAGTCAATGATTAAATAAATTTAGGAAAATGTTCACTCCTGGGGGTCCTTGTGTGTCTTGGTCAAGGGAATTTATGGTACTTTCAGCCATCATTACATCAATTGTGAGGGAAAAATTCAATTGTTACAAATACATTATATTCTTCATCATAATAATAAACAATGATTAAAGGCTCCATAGTTATAAATAAAAGAGGAAAAATAGGATGGAATGAAGGGAGAGAAAGATCCACAACTCGGTCATGAGCAAGTATTAAACTAAGATTTTGGTAGTGTATAATTAAAAGGCATGAATGAGGTGAATGTGGGCTATTTTGAGTGAGTGAGATGGGATTAACACTAAGATTGAAGCCTTTTATGAGTAATGGGCTGTTTGTGTCTAGTTGGAGGACATTTTTGAGCTGTGGTTGTGTAGAGGGGTGGGAAGAATATCTGGGATTAGATGAGTGTAGGCTGAAGATGATGAGTGGCGAGCTTAAAGAAAGCTAAACCACGAGAAAAGTAGTAAATAAACCAAGGGTTTCAGAGGGAGTGGCTATCCTGGTCGGTTATGGGATGTTTATGGAGTAGGAAGGTGTAAGCAAGGTGGTGAATGTTGGTGTTATGGTGACTATAGGCTAAGAAAGGTTGTGAGTGAGCTCATGAGAGCTTGGGGAGCTTAAAGAAAGCTGGATGAATTTCTGCAGAATGTAGTCAATGACAGAAGTTCTTAGAAAGGCTTTTTCCTCTAGTGGGCTGAGGTGTGTATGCTTTTATAATGGAGCTTTAGAGAAGCATTGATTAACAAAAATCCAAAAACGCATGACTCATCAAGTGTGACGAAATCAAGGTTTAACTTTCCCGAGATTTTGATTAGAAGTAGGAAAATCCACTTTGAGGGGTTGTCTTGCTTCTTTGGGTAATGATGGAATTTTAGAGTTTTTTGCATTAAGTGCCAAGATTTTCTGGGCTGAGCTTAATTATTGTGTATCAAGAATGAATCCTAATGCTGCAAACTGATATTTGGTCCCCCAAGAAGTAAGATTTCAACACCCCAAGCCAGGTGTCAAGTTCTAGTCTACTTCAGGGGGTTCCGCTAGAGATCCCTTTATGCCCTCCAAACCACATGTTCTCAAATTTTTCCCTTTTAGATTCATGGACTTGGTACATGAATCATGTCTTGATCATTTTTAACATTTATAGCATCAATTTGTTTAAGTTTGGATAATTTGGTTTCAACTCCCCTTCCGCTGGAGGTGCGGTTTTGAGGAAGATCATGGAGTCTCTTCATCCTTTTGACTTGAGCTAATATGACAACCTTTGGGCACTTATTCACGTCCCGGCAAAGGGTGGCAGAAAATTGATGGGACAGCCCTTAGTCCATTCTTAAAGGCTTGGTTCCCTTGTATGAGTCTCTATATGCCTTTTGGTTAGTTGCTTGTGTTTTTTGCTTGGCCTTGCTCACACGGGCTAGGTTGTGTGCACATGTTGTCATAGGCTTTCATTCCTCATGGATTTTATTAGTAAATATTTTTGAGTTTTTCATAAATACTTGCAATGGGCCTTTGAGCAATTAGTTGTAATGTTTGAAACAATAAAACAAGTTTCAAAATACTTTTGTAAATACTGTTTTTTTTGATGAATTCCATGTTGCAATAATGTTCATGGTTTCTAATAATCGCATCATAACTTAAATGATGAGCTTGTGGGTTTGAATGTGTACCATGAGTGTCGAAGGCATATATTATGGATGTCGCGATCCAAATGATGTCCATGTATTTCATGGGTTTATAACAATAAATATATGTCGTGGGTCTAACAATCATAACTTTCCATGGGCTTTTACAAGATGATTGCCATGGGTTTTGAGAATAGATAATTCATAAATTCCATGAGCTTGTAATATTATAATAATATGTTTAAGAATAATTATGATATAGTATTTTGCCGAGTATTTAATAACCTTGGGCTTTTGATAGAATAGTGCCAAGTAATTAGCTTGGGCTTTTAATAGTGCCAATGCAAGTTGGGTTTTTTATATTGCCAATGAGAATTGAGTTTTGATATTGCCAATGAGAATTGGGCTTTAAATAGTGCCAACGTAAGTTGAGCTTTTGATGTTGCCAATGAGAATTGGGCTTTGATATTGCCAATGAACATTGGGCTCTAAATAGTGCCAACATAATTTGGGCTTTTGATATTACCAATGAGAATTGGGCCTTGATGTTGCCAATGAAAATTGGGCTTTGATGTTGCCAATTGAGAATTGGGCTTTGGATAAATAAATTGCCATGTGTTTAAATCATGGACTTTGATCATGGATTTGAATTCCCTTGATAAAATTGTTTTGCCATGGACTTGAATCATGGGCTTCTTAAATATTACCAAGCATAAGTATTCTTGGGCTTTAAATAGAATATGATAATAAAATTGGATAAAATATGAGTTTTTGAGTTTTTTGTGATAGTTTATATCATAACCCAATTTAGATAATGAGATATGAAACATTTGTGATTAACATAATAATAGAGCAAAAAATATTTGGGAAAACCCAATAACTTATTAGTGGTGTTTGAAAATAAATAAGTGGTACCCAAATAAAATTAGGTGTAAAAAAAAAAAAAAAAAAAAAGTACCCTAACAACCATATATGCCCAACATAAGCAAAACTCAAAGGGATATGTTAGTAATAGTATAGATAAGCATTGATTCTTTAAAGGTCATGACGATGCAAAACCGCAAGTGCACAATATCGTAGTTTTATAGTAAAGTGATGAGAAGAATATCGTCCTCGGGGATTGGTAACTTACTTTTGACAAATACCAAAATTATTCTAATCTTGATTTTATCTAGAGAAGTCACTAAGGTTTTAGTAATTGGAATTCAAAATAAAATCAATTTAAATAAAAGATACGCAGAGGAAAAGAAAGATGTTGCTTGAAAATCAACTTAATGAGAAAGAAACTTCTAGGAAATTGATTTCACCTAATCTCTCACTATGCTTTACTTATCTAGCTAATTTTAATTTAATTTTCTCTGTTTGTTAGCAATCTCCAAACTCATCCAACAGTCTCTTTCGATAGTCAATTGGAAACATTCTTGTTCATTATTTTACACAAGAGTATGCAATTTAATAAAGCAAGAAAGCATTAAGACCAATGATTTTAATACTACATAGGTTCATACAAGTCTTTCGATCTCTATATTTACCTATGCTGAAATATTCAAGATCTATTCTATAATCCCCTCTTTCGACAGCAAATCACAAGATTAAAATCATCTAATTAATGGCCAGTTTATTAGAAGCAATAAGCTTAGAATAAATCAGACAAACATAAAGAGAATTTGTTCAAATTAACATAGAAAAGCAAGCATAGTTCGAAACTAGATTACATCGTTTTCCTAGAATAAAGAAAGTTTAGTTCATGCTAAAAATTAAATCCAACACAAAAGAGTTCATCATAATTTTTTCTAAGAAGATTAGAAAGAAAATAAATGCTGAAAAATTTTCTGTTCCAGCCCTCTCTTTCTTTCTGCTTCAGCCCCTTTCTCCCCTTTTTCTGCTTTAGCGGCTGCCTTTTTTTGCTTCAGTGGCTGTCCCTTTTTTTTTCTTTAGCCTTCTTCTTTGCTTTTTCTTTTTGCCCTATGTTTTTAAAGTCTAGCCCTTTACTTGTTGCCGCCTAACACAGCCCAAAAAGCCCAAACGTTTTTCAGTTTTTCAGCCCAAACGTTTTCCAGCTTCAATTCAGCCACTCTTTCTTCTTCTTTTTCTGCTTTATTCTTTTCTGTTGCAGCCCAAAAGTATTACATTCAGCCCAAAACGTTTTTTTTTCTTCAACCCAAAATACTTTTTCAGTTCAGCCCAAAAATCTCTGTTCAACTTCAACGCCTCCTTCTTTTTGTTTCTTTTCTTCTTGCCTTTCTTTTCTGCCTTTAGCCACTTCGTATTGCCCTTTTTCAGCCCAAGTGTTCAGCTCAAAACCTTTTTCAGCTGCTTCATGTCTCTTTATTTGAGTAAATCTTCATTTTCTTCAAATTTGAAATAAAATTTAAATAACAATAATGAAGTCTAAAATCAACAAAAAAAATAAATAAAATTAGACTAAAGTTTAAAGTTGAGGAGTGATAAATTACACTCAATTATGCAAGTTATCAAAGGCCACGAGAAAATATTTCACAGTTTATGCTTCTACAACTAATTACAAGTATTATGAACATTACCTAAAACTCTTAAAATTAAGTAGCCAAGTAAGTTATAAATCTTCGACGCATTTAGAAATCCCATTAAATAAACTGATCAAGTGCATTTCTAAAAGTAATTGTCATGCCATTTTAAAACATCAAAGTTAGCAACAGAATCAATTACACACCTGCTAGGAAAATCCACAATGAGATGTAGATGTCTAATAATAAGATTGACATAATATGATACTAATCTTAAATAGATTAGACTTAACAGCCCAAGAGGATTTTTAATCATATGCCAAAAGAGGTAACCTTAGATTCAATTGCAATGTTTTTTCATATGCTTGAACTTTTTAAGAATCCTGGCTAACACAATAAGATTCTTTTTTTTTTTTTTAAATCAAATTAACAAAAGTTTCGGAGGGAACCACCAATCTTCTAAGAAGGAACCCCAAAAGTCCAAGTCATCCACTCATCAGAAAGATTAATGAAACCATATAGCAAACATAATTTTCTTTGCTTTACTCCTCCATCGAGTCTATCTTACAGTCAACACTCAGAATATTTATCTAGGTTTTTCATTTTTGCTCTCTTTCAATATCCTCCACACGTTCCAGTCCATACCTCTAGATTATTATGTCTTATTGTTTGATGATTAATTTGTGGTCTGGTGATGCGAAAATGACCGATATCTAACAAATTAAATGTTGTGTAGTGTGGACAATTCATGTGAAAATATTGTACCCAATTTATGGTAGTTTCAGAGCTACTAATTAGTCAAGATGAAGAGATAGAGACTAGGATGGAGCCAGGATTTAAACGTGGGGGTGGGACCAAATTTAATGTAAGCTCATCGAATTTCATCTTGTTCAGTAAAACTATAATCTCATATTTGTGGACACAATCTTGTATCATGATACAATGAACATATACTAATTGTAGGAGCATGGTAGGTATGTATTTTTTAGAGAGATTCCACAGGGAATGGTGGCTGGCGTTTCCAATTTGATGGAGGTTGCCAATGATGGGAAGCTTTGGAGGGTCTGGGGGAAGGTTTGCTGCTTTCTTGACTTTCCTTTGTTTCAAAATCAATGACAAAGAGAGGATGAGAATGAGTACAAGAAAGATGGTCGGAATCCAAAGTAATGTGAGAAATAATAGATTCATGTTTTTTGTTTGATGATGTAGGAAAAATAGATGTGTTAAAAAAAAAAATACACAAGAATGTGAGTTCATTAGCTCGAGCTTTAGGTAGCTAGATCGAGGGGAAACTATGTAGATGGAGATGGCATTAGATTTGAGAGTATGATATACATGTGGCTTTGGGTCCTAATTACACTTCGTGTAACTCTAAACTATTTTACATCACTCAATATTTCTTTATTGGATGTGAATTTTAACAAATCTTTCGTTAGGTTAAATTCACTTCTAATGCTCTACGTGCTAGCAAAATATACATACACATACTACAGCTAAGGAGTTATTGTTGGATTCTAATAAAAATATGGTATTATTGCACATTTATTGCTTGCTAAATTATTTAATTCTAGAGCATTTTTCTCTCTCTTTTATTTATCACAACTGTCTAAGAAAGAAGAAAAAAACTATGCAAAAAAATAAAACCTTTATAAAGACTAAGAGTCCGTTTGGCATCAATTTCAGCTTTTAGCTTTTAGTTCTTATGTATAGCTTTTTAAAACCTCTTTTTTTTTTCCTGCATTATTTTTCACCTTTTCAAATTTTTTTCAAAGTACAAGTATAATTTAGCACATTTTCAGCAAAAAGTTTAGCAAACAAATAAATAAGTCAGAAACGGACACTAAGCTTAAACAATAGTAGAACCTTAGAAATAGCAATTGTGGGGTCATAGAGCCCAGTGATATACATCCACCTTTTGTACTGGGCCTGAGGCCCTATGTCGAGGCCCATAATCACATATGAAAAAGACGGTGGTGATCATGGCAACTAAGGAAACCGCGCCGAGGACAACTCTGTCCTCGGTTAGCCAAAGCCAAGGTAGAAGAAAAGTGATTTACCGGCAAAGACAATCTTCCAAAGCACTCCAAGGAAAAAGATAATACAGCAAGTAAGCACACTAGAGCATGGCGGTAGAGCAATTCCGGGGAAAAGTCACGCCTCTACATTAAATGCTCCACAACTAACACTCTGGCCGCATTAATATGGAAATGATACCTGAGCGGTGGTTTTTAGACTCACAGCTACTACCTAAGAGCTTTGGGAGAAGGTTGATGTGACAAAGACCAACAACAGCAGATCGACCAAAGACGTGTATGGAGGAGATGAAGGAGGAAAGTAGTATATAAGGAAGAAGGAGCTCTAAGAAAATGGATCGGAGAGTTTACCATAGAAAACACTGTAGCAATCTGAACTAACTTTGTAACCATTGTCACCACACTCAAGAAATAATAAGTTGAAGCTCCTCGGACTAGTGCCGAGGATTGAATTGCTTGCTCAAGTCCATATTTGTTTTACTTATTCATTCTTTAAATCATCTTCAATCGTTGTTACACTCATTAAAGCCCAATTCTTCTACCCACTCTCTACAAATTTATTGTATTGGGCTTGCTAGGCTTGAATTCACTTATCCCTTAGGAATAATGCTCAAACCCAGTCCCTACAATTGGTGCTGTCTGGGGGAAAAACTTGTGTGTTAGTGAGTGCAACAGTTAGACATGGTAGGATCAGGTCCACACTAAGAAAACCCACGCCAAGCAGGTCCCCAACAGACGTAACCCGTAAGATCCTAACGACAGGGTAATTTTCCTGGCCCTAAACATGAACAAAGTCGAGAGAATGAAAGGAATTGAGAGGGGAGTGTGCATACCACCCAGACGAGCAAAAGTCACTCCCAAGTGGGCGATCACGTATCCTAAAGACAAAACAACAACCACGCCATGCAGCAGAAGATAGATGACTTGAAAAAGAAATCGCACCATGTACAACGGAGGTGGTCTCCTTCCAGTTTTGACATATCCTCTAATGATGAAGAGGATGGTAATTACAGGCAGAGATCAAGAACTCGTCCAAGTGAGACCTTCTCTTATGAAAACGAGCACCATCATAGACGAAAACACAAGGGCCCATCTAGTATGGGCCTGGGTAATGATGCCATAAGTAAGGCTCTAGATTATATCTCTAAATCACCCTTCACGCGCAAGATAGAAGGGGTAAGGCTACCTCGGCGATTCCATCAGCTTACATTCATCGTTTATAATGGTCGAACGGACCCCGTAGAGCATGTGAGCTAGTTTAATCAAAGAATGGTCGTCCACTCTAAGAACAAAGCTTTGATGTGCAAGGTTTTCCCATCCAGCCTGGGACCTGTAACGATGAGGTGGTTCAACGGCTTAAAGACGAACTCCATAGATTCCTATAAGTAGCTCACCTAAGCCTTTGTCTCTCTCTTCATTACAAACAGCAGGGCTCCTTGGCCTCTGAGTTCATTGTTGTCATTATCCATGCGTGAGGGAGAAACTCTAAAAGCATACTCAGGCAGATATTGGGAAATGTATAATGAGATGGACGACAACTTTGATGACGTCGCCATCAAGACTTTTAAAAGCGGTCTCCCAACCGAGCACGACTTGAGGGAATCCTTGATCGCAAGCTGTCACCAGTGTACATCAACTTATGGACCAGATTGACAAATACAAAAGAGTGGAAGAGAACCAGCTGCAAGGGAAAGGAAAGGAGAAGGTTATCCCTCAAAAGAGGAGTGATTTCAGGTCGAACCGATACAACAATAACCGTTCGAGGAGAGATTTCGCAAGGCAATCCGGATCAACCAACACACAAACGGTTAACGCCGTATTTAGAGAACCTGTACATCGGGTTTTGGAGAAAATCAAGAATGAGCCATTATTCAAGTGGCCGAATAAGATGGTTGGAGACTCCATGAAGCGTAATCGTAGTCCGTATTGTCGGTACCACCAGGATCACATACACACTATAGAAGACTGCAGGAACCTTTGGAACCACTTGGATCACCTGGTCCGAGAAGGGGAACTGAGGCACCTTTTGCATCCTTCCACCGGTCATCAAGGCTAGGCAAACCAAAAGCCCCGGAAAGACACTTCCTTAAGACCACCCATAGGAACGATAAACGTAATCTTTGCTACTCCGGGGAGGACGGGCTCATGCCCTTCTCTGAGGAAGACAAAATTGGAACCATCCAACCCCACGATGATGCGTTGCTAATCACTCTTTGGATTAGGGGTTACGACGTGAAAAGGGTAATGGTAGATGGTGGTAACAGAGCTGAGATCATGTACCCCGATCTCTATAATGGGCTGAAGTTGAGACCAGAAGATTTGATGCCCTACAACTCCCCCTTGATGAGTTTTGATGGGAAGATTGTCATGCCAAAGGACCAGATTAGACTACTTGTGCAAATCGGCCTGGAGATAGTGGAGGTTGACTTCATTGTGGTGGATACTTATTCCCTTTACACCGCCATCGTGGCCAGACCTTGGCTTCATACCCTAGGAGTCGTTGCCTCCACCCCGCATCAGAAGGTGAAGTTCCTTTCCGAGGGCCAGGTCCTACAAATTCGAGGTTGCCAGGCTACGGCAAGAGAGTGCCTGGTGGCTGCCATCTCACATCGGCCCAGAGCAAAGTCCTCGGCCCGTGTTAAAGAAAGCTCATAGCAATCAAAGACCTTGGCATTGCCTATTAATGCACCAGTCGAGGAAGCAAAATGTGAGGATTTAGAAAAGGTGATCATTGGCGATGACTCGGAGAGGTTCTTCCAGGTGGGATCTTAACTGCCCCCTCGAGAAAAGGAGGGATTGATAGGGTTCCTCAGAAAAAAATGTTGATATGTTCGCATGGGACGCTTATAATGCCCCAAGAATTGATCCGAACTTCATAAGTTACCACTTAAATGTAAATCCATCAGCCACTCCCAAAAAACAACCACCTCGGCGCCCATCCAAGGAGCACGCCGACGCCGTCGGGGACGAGGTGAGAAAGCTCAAGCAAGCAAGGGCTATCAAGGAGGTATTCTACCCCGAGTGGTTGGCTAACACCGTGCTTGTAAAGAAGAAGAGTGGGAAGTGGTGAGTTTGTGTGGACTTCACAGACTTAAACAAGGCATGTCCAAAAGACCCGTTCCCCATGCCTCAAATAGACCGGTTAGTGGATGCAATCGTAGGCCATCATCAGATGAGCTTCTTAGATGCCTTTCAAGGCTATCATCAAATAACACTAGCCCTAAGTGAAAAAAAAAAAAAAAAAAAAAAAAACAGCATTCGTGACTCCCATTGGAAATTACCACTATAAAGTGATGCCCTTTGGTTTGAAGAATGCGGGGTAATGACTAGAATGTTTGAGCCACGCTTGGGCAAGAGTATTGAAGTCTACATAGACGACATGGTGGTAAAGAGTAAAGTAGTGTTCGAGCATGTAGGAGACCTCAGAGTCATTTTTGACATCTTAAGGAAACACAAACTACGTCTCAATGCCTCTAAGTGCTCATTTGGTGTCAGGTCCGGCAAATTTTTGGGCTACATGGTAACTCATAAGGGAATTGAGGTGAGCCCAAATCAGATCAAAGAAATTCACAATCTACAACCTCCTTGGAACCCCAAAGAAGTCCGAGAAACTCACTGGAATGATCGCAGACCTTGAATCGGTTTATTTCCGGATCTGCGGATAGGTGCCAACCTTTTTACCTCCCGATGAACAAATGGAAAGGATTTGAGTGGTCTCGAGGACTGCGCTTTGGCCTTCCAACAACTTAAGGAATACCTATCTCGACCACCCATCATGTCCAACCCCGAGGCCGACGAGGTTTTGTTCGCCTACATTGCGGTGGCCCCTCATGCTGTAAGCTTGTTGTTAATACGAATTGATAGTGGCATACAATGACTAGTCTATTATGTGAGTAAATCATTACATGAGGCCGAGATGCATTATTTACCATTGGAGAGGCAATTTTGGCAATAGTGCATGCCACGCGAAAACTCCCTCATTACTTCCAAGCACACACAAGAGTTGTTCTAACTCGACTTCCACTTAAGTCTCTACTCCAAAGTGCCGATTATACGGGAAGAATTGCCAAGTGAAGCACGATTCTAGGTGCTTTCGATATCAAATACATGCCTCAGACCTCTATCAAGGGCCAGGTCCTCGCTGATTTAATCGCCGAATTTGCCGAACCCCCGATAGAAATAGTAGTAGAGGAGGAAAACATAGATGGAAAATCGGTTGGCACAATCTTCATGCAAGGACCCTCATGCTAGAAAGTGTACGTTGATGGCGCAGCAAACCAAAGGGGGTCCGAGGTGGGGCTAGTTCTAATATCTCCTAAGAAGATTACCATAGAGAAATCATTGAGACTAGGGTTCTCGGCAACAAACAATGAAGCCAAATATGAGGCTTTATTGCAAGGAATGGCCATGGTACGAAAAATGGGGGAAAGACAAAGGAAGTGTTCTCGGACTTGAGATTGGTTGTGGGCTAAGTGAAGGGGGAGCTAGAGGCCAGAGATGTGAGAATGCAGGAGTACTTGAGTCAAGTCAGGCGCTTGCAATTGGATTTTGAATTCTTCGACTTGTCACACGTCTCTAGGAGTGGAAACACACATGCAGATTCATTGGCCACTCTTGCCACCTCCTCGATGCGGGGTTTACCTCGAGTCATCCTTGTTGAGGACTTGTGCGGGACAGATGGAGTCAAGAAGGACATGGTTTGGATCCATCAAGTTAGAGTGGGTCCGAGCTGGATGGATCCTATAGTGAGATTTCTTAAAGATGATACACTACCTCAAGAGAAATCAAAACCTGAGAAAATACGAAGAAAAGCTCCTTAGTACTAGCCGTCTGAGAATCACAAGTTGTACAAGTGCTTCTATTCTAGGTCGTATTTGCTATGTATACATCCCGAAGCATCGGAGTTATTGCTCAAGGAGTTGCATGAAGGAATTTGTGGGAGTCACACAGGAGGACGATCTCGTCCCCGCAGAGCCATCACTCACAGATATTAGTGGTCGGGTATGCGAAAGGAAGCCTAAGAATATGTCAAGAAGTGTGATCAATGCTAAAGGTTTGCCCCAAACATCCACCAACTGGGAGGGGTTCTCAATCCTCTCTCTAGTCCTTGGCCATTTGCTTAGTGGGGCTTGGATATTGTAAGCCCTTTTCCTAAAACGGCAGGAAATAAGAGATGCCTATTGGTCGGAACAGACTATTTCACCAAATGGGTCGAAGTCGAGCCCCTAGCCAACATCGTGGATGTGGATGCTAAGAAGTTTATCCGGAAGAACATCGTTACTCGATTTGGAGTCCCTCATACCCTTATCTCGGATAACGGCCTTCAATTTGATAGCAAGGCCTTCAGGAGATACTGTTGTGACACAGGAATTACAAACAAGTATTCCACTCAGGCCTACCCCCAAGGAAATGGACAGCCGAGGTCATTAATAAGGTCATAGTCAATGGGCTAAAAAAGAGGTTGGATGATGTGAAGGGAAGATGGGTGGAAGAACTGCCACACGTCTTATGGACATATCGGACTACACCACGTTGGTCAACAGGAAAGACTCCCTTTTCCATGACTTATGGGGCCGCGGCTGTCATCCCCCTAGAGACTAGCTTCCCAACACCGAGAACGAGTACCTTCACTCTGAGCAACAACGATGAACTGCTAGGAAAGAGTTTGGATTTAATTGAAGAGAGAAAAAAAAAAAAAAAAAGGCAATGATCCAACTAGCCTATTACCACCAGAAACTCAAGCAAGGGTATGATGCCAATGTGAAGCTACAATCACTAGCACCGGGAGACTTGGTCTTGAGAAAAGTTTTGGGTAGTGCCAAGAACCCGGCTTGGAGAAAGCTGGGGACCAACCGGGAAGGACCATATCGCATCACTTTGGTAGCAGGAATAAATGCATATTATTTAAAAGACTTAGATGAAAAAGTCAGACTCCGCCCATAGAATGTAAATAACCTAAGAAGGTATTATTATTAATGAAAGTAGTTTTGTTTGCACTCTGATTTATTGTAATTGCATGTCATGCGGTTCGCTACTATCTAAGTATTAGACAAAACCAAGGTCTTGCATGGCTCCTCGGACCACAAACCTTAGGGAAACTAATAACTTATGGCAACTATCTAAGTATTAGATAGAACCAAGGTTTTGCATGGCTCCTCGAACCATAAACCTTGAGGAAACTAATAACTTATGGCGACTATCTAAGTATTAGACAGAATCAAGGTCTTGTATGGATTCTCGGACCATAAACCTTGGGGAAACTAATAACTTCTGGTAACAATCTAAGTATTAGACAGAACCAAGGTCTTACATGGATCTTCGGACCACAAACCTTGGGAAAACTAATAACTTATGGAAACTATCTAAGTATTAGACAGAACCAAGGTCTTGCATGGATCCTCGGACCACAAACCTTGGGGAAACTAATAACTTATGGCAACCATCTAAGTATTAGACAGAATCGAGGTCTTGCATGGCTTCTCGGACCACAAACCTTGGGGAAACTAATAACTTCTGGCAACCATCTAAGTATTAGACAGAACCGAGGTCTTGCATGGCTCCTCGGACCACAAATCTTGGGGAAACTAATAACTTCTGGTAACTATCTAAGTATTAGATAGAACTAAGTTCTTGCATGGATCCTTGGACCACAAACCTTGGGAAAACTAATAACTTCTGGCGACCATCTAAGTATTAGACAGAACCAAGGTCTTGTATGGCTCCTCGGACCACAAACTTTAGGGAAACTAATAACTTCTAGTAACTATCTAAGTATTAGATAGAACCAAGGTCTTGCATGGATTCTCGGGCCACAAACCTTGGGGAAACTAATAACTTCTCGCAAAAATCTAAGTATTAAATGTAACCAAGGTCTTGCATGGATCCTCGGACCACAAACCTTGGGGAAACTAATAACTTCCGGCAACTATCTAAGTATTAGATAGAACCAAGGTCTTGCATGACTCCTCGGACCACAAACCTTAGGGAAACTAATAACTTTTGGCAACCATCTAGGTATTAGACAGAACCAATGTCTTGCATGGATTCTCGAACCATAAACCTTGGGGAAACTAATAGCTTCTGGCAACAATCTAAGTATTAGACAAAACCAAGGTCTTGCATGGATCCTTGGACCACAAACCTTAGGGAAACTAATAACTTATGGCAACTATCTAAGTATTAGACAGAACCGAGATCTTGCATGGCTCCTCGGACCACAAACCTTGGGGAAACTAATAACTTCTGGCAACTATCTAAGTATTAGACAGAACCAAGGTCTTGCATGGATCCTCGGACCACAAACCTTGGGGAAACTAATAACTTTTGGCAACCATCTAAGTATTAGACAGAACCAAGGTCTTACATGACTCCTCGGACCACAAACCGGTAACTATCTAAGTGTTAAACAGAACCAAAGTATTGCATGGATCCTTAGACCACAAGCCTTAAGGAGATTAACTACTTTAGACATTTATCTAAGTGATAAACAGGACCCTAAATGGAGTCTGGCTCCTCAAATCACCCGCCCTGTCCTTATTCAACAAAGATGTAAACAAATGTCCATCCATAAGCATTACTTAAAGCATTTCAAGGTACACTGGGCTTATCTTTCCTTTATAGTCAATACTATAGTGTCTCCTTGAGGTCGATAAGTTTATAAAAAATGTACCTTTGCACGTCCCGTCATAATGTCTGAACCTAGAAGTTGGAGGTTTATTTTTATAAGTACTATGAACTTAGCATCTTTAGCCAATTGTGGTAACCAATTCAGAAGGAATGGGATCTACATTATAAACTTAAATTCTTTTGTGGTCCACCCAATAAAAGGCAAATTGCATTACTGAGATTACTCAATTATCAATTAAAGCCTAAGTTGAAATTCACATTGTGGACTTAGTATTTTTTGATTGTCCGTTCAATGAAAGATGAGTCACACTACTAAGATTACTCCAATGTTAGTAAAAACACAAATCATATAGGCAAAGGGCCTTATTATTGAAAGAAGTGCACACATTTCATTACAAAAAGGGCAGTTTCATTACAAAAATTCAAGTACACCTAACAAAAAAAAGAAGAGAAAACAATAACAACAACACAAATAAACATAAACAACCTATTTCTTGAGCTTTATAGTCAACTTGTCCTTAAAAGGCTGTTGAGAGGTCATGTCGAGGCTTCAGAATCCTGGCTTGGAGGAACGACTTTCAGGGGCACAGCAAGGGAGGCCAAGACTAACTCCATTTTCTCGGGGGCCTCCTTCTCGGCAAGAGGAGCTTGAGGGTCACCTGGAGGCTTCATCACATCCTAGGGTACTTCCTGGTTAATGATTTTCTCTTTTTCTGACACCCTAGGATGCTCAGTCTCCTCAACAGGCTTGTCAAGAGGAGTAGGAGCGTTGGTGGCACTGTCTTGACCTGCCTTTACCGCTTCAGGGCGTGTGGCTTGACCGGCAAGAGCAGACTCTTGGAGAGTAGGGGGGTAATACACGTTCTTTGCTCTCCTAAGTTCAAATGAAGCCTTAACCCCAGCTTGGTTGAGGGCTTCAACCCAAACTTGGGAGCAGAGAGCCCCGCATACCCACGGAACTTAGGCTTTGAGATTGGTCTCGGTCTCTCACCCACCCCTATCTCATAAGCCTCCCGCTCGGCCCGCTCTTTAGTCTCCTCTGCCTGCTCCCTAGCTTTCTTTGCCTCCACCCGAGCTTTCACCGCCTTGTCCCCGGCCTTCTCTATAGCATCCTTGGCTTTCTCTACACCTTCTAATTTTTTCTTCAAGGACACAATCTGCCCTTTGGCAACAACCAATTGGTCCTCGGCCTTGCGAAGGAGTAGCCTTTGGTCTTCGGCTTACTTCTGAGCGCCCTCTAAAGCTGAATCTGCACTCCTCCTCGCTTTCTCCTCGTCCTTCAACTTGTTTCTCGGGTCCTAGGTAGACTGGTCAGCAATGTTAAAGGCTTCTATAGTCGCAACACACATATTCCTCTCATCTTCCAGTTGTTTGTTGTAGCAGTTGGCCATCTCCTCCGCCTAAATATGGCCTGAACAACCTAAAAAAGAGAACAAATGCAAGGTAAACAGAGAACAAAGGCTAAAAAAGGAGGGGGGGTAACTAACTAAACTAAGTAAGTTGGAAACCTTACCATGCCCAAGTACCTCTTGAGGCTCAAGAAGACCTCCCGCCTCCTAAAGGATCGCAGCTCGGCCATGTCCAAGGGTAGTAATAGGGCCTTCTCCAAAGCATCGACCACATGGTCATCGGTGCCTCCCTAGAAGTCCCCGATGGAGGCATTGTCCATCAAGGGGGCCTCATTGAGCATTGGAGCCGAGAGCCAAGCCTAGGGCTCGGGCGGAGGATCGACCCTCTTCTTAGATCCCCTATGCCCAACTTTTTGTTGCTTAGCGACTCACCGGGCCTTCTCTTTCGATGTGGGGCGAAACTTCTCAACCTTTATCACCTCTTTGCCCTTTGACTCTCTTTTTCATTTGGGGTCAGAAGGCTCGGGTCTCGGCGGTAGGGTTGGCTTAGGAGGAGGAGAAGGAAGTTTGGATGGAGCAGGAGGGAGCTTACTCTGACAAGGGGAAGATGGTTTGTTCTAAGTCGCTCTCCTTGTGTCTCCCTCCCCGGCTGGGACTCTATCAAATCTAGCAAGTTTGTTTTTTGTCTCCTATGTATTCCCATATCTTCTTCAAAAGGAGTTACGCCAAGGGGAGGTCTGCCGAATAGTTTAGGTTGCCGAGATCACCAAAAGGGTCCTCGAGGCGAGTGAGCTCAATTGAACACCTCAAATTTGTCCTCAGACGAACCTAACTCAACGACTTCTTCTTCTTTCTCTGTTTTTTCTTCCTCTTCCTTTACCACGAGACGGGAAGAAGAAGAACCAACCAAGGGTACGCCCTGTGGAAGTGAAGAACCCTCAAAGAGCAAGAAACCCTCAACTGCGACACCGATTCTGTGGAGACATGGATCGCGGGCCTTGATGATACACTTTAGCGCTTGGAAACTGCGAGAGATTGGTGTATATCCCAAGATCGTGTGAGCCACCCTAAGCTGATTTTCATCCTCGTTCACAAACACCTCGGCCTTAAGGATGTTGTCCAAGCTCTCCCTGTTAACTAAACTGAAGTTTGGTTCAATGGCACGTCTCTCTACAGAACCATGAAAAGCAAAGGGTTAGAAGCCAAACAACACAAACCATGATAAGGCAGTGAACAAGTCCTACTCCTATTTCTAGAGCCCCACCTGGTTGCCCCTCTTCCGTCGAGTAAGGGACACCATCATGCCACTCCTCGGACATGATCGAAAAATCTTTGTTTAGCCCCTTGCTAGACTCGGGAAGGCACTGTATGAGCTTGTTTTCAAATAGTACCCCTTCCCCTTTAGGTGGTAAAGGTTGTAGACCCAATTCATATCATGATGGGTTAACTGTAGCCCCATTTTCTCATTTAAGGCGTCTACACACCCTAATATTCTCAAGATGTTTGGGGCGACCGAGTGGGGGCTAACTTAACAAACCTAAGGTAATCCTTCATCACTGGCCTTATAGGGATTCTCACGTCACCTTCTATGAAGGCGATCATGGGAATCACCACCTTACCCTCTTGCCTTCGAAAATGCCATTCACCCTCCTCACAATATCTCAAGCCCACGTTGGGTGGAATCAGTAGTCGACCTTAAATTTTTCCATCACTTTCTCGGACTCTACCAAACTCTTAAATCTACCCATCCCCAGGAAAAGTTCGGAGAAGCTAAAGAAAGTCGGGAAAAAGAGGCGAAGGAAGAAAGACATAGAGAAAGGAAAGTAAAGAAAATTTGAAAAGTTTGGAAAAAACTTACAAGGATTAAGAAAGTGTCCTCGGACAAGCTTTTGAAGAGACACGAGTGAGTGAGTAAGATTGGCAGATTCAACATATGTGCGCAGGAGCTCTTGAATGTAAAGGAAATTTGGGCAAATTGATTTAATTGGGTATTTATACCCAAATCGAAAAAAGTGATGGGAGTTTTCTCGCTCATGAGTTGGAAAAAATCTCCACCGTTGGATTGCCATTGTGCCGTAGAACGTGGGGGGCAACCAACTGCGGGAATTTAATGAGCGTGCGCTCCAAATGCCGAAGCATCGGGAACATGCCTTGGGCGCTTAAAAAGGCACTGACACCAGCATAAGACAAGACGTGATAAGCCTAAGGTACGCCCGAGGACATCAAAATCCTCTTTTCTGTCCGAGATGCCAAACAAGAGAATTTTGAAGGGCTATTGTGGGGTGATAGAGCCCAGTGATATATATCCACCTTTTGTACTAGGCACGAGGCCCATGCCGAGGCCCATAACCCCATATGAAGAAGAAAGTGGTGAATATGGCAACCCAGAAATCTGCGTCGAGGACAACTCTGTCCTCGCCTAGCCAAAGTCGAGGTAGAAGAAAAGCGATTTACCGGCAAAGACAATCTTCCAAAGCACTCCAAGGAAAAAGATAAGTACAGCAAGTAAGCACACTAGAGCATGGCAAGAGAGCAATTCCGGGAAAAGCTGCTGCCTCCACATTAAATGCTCCACAACTAACACTCTGGCCGCATTAATATGGAAATGATACCCGAGCGGTGGCTTTTCGGACTCACAACTACTACCTAAGAGCTTTGGGAGAAGGTTGATGTGACAAAGACCAACAATAGTAGATCTAACCAACACGCGTATGGTGGAGATGAAGGAGGAAAGTAGTATATAAGGAAGAAGGAGCTTTGAGAAAATGGATCGGAGATTTTACCGGAGAAAACACTGTAGCAATCTGAACTAACTTTGTAACCATTGTCACCACACTCAAGAAATAATAAGTTGAAGCTCCTCGGACTAGTGCCGAGGATTGAATTGCTTGCTCAAGTCCATATTTGTTTTACTTATTCATTCTTTAAATCATCTTCAACTATTGTTACACTCATTAAAGCCCAGTTCTTCTACCCACTCTCTACAAATTTATTGTATTGGACTTGCTAGGCTTGAATTCACTTATCCCTTAAAAATAGTGCTCAAACCCAGTCCCTACAGCTATTATATTACCATTCATTTTTGGGAAGAACACCCCTTGTTCCACCCCGGGAATAATTTCAGGTCATTCCGATGTGTTTCAGCCGTTTTGGATTTCGAGACGGAGATAGAAGTTTGATTGAGGGGATTAAAATATAAACAAAAAATATATATCATCTATTTAATATTAAGAAACTATCAACAAATAAAAATAAAAAAACAAAATAATTATTTCTTAATATATTAAAATACAATTTATCTATTAAAAGAGAACACGGCCTTCTTTTAAATGACAGAAATCATCAATATTAAATTTGTACTAACCCATTTTTCATAGGTAAAGACAAATCACAAATAAACAAATAATTGTACAAATAAAAAGTGCCAAATACAGACAAAATACATACTATGCACACAAGTCAGCGCTACAATTCACACTATAATAAACTGATTTTATAAAATTTTAGCAACTAACCATTTAAAGTTTCAAACCAATTCCACTTTAAAAGACTCCGCACAATATATCCAGAACAATAAAAATAAAATAAGACAATCTACAATCGTAAGTTTCTAAACCAATTCCACTTTAATAGCCAATTATTTGTTTTATAATAAAAAAATACAACTATTTGGGCTGCAAAATTAAAGAGAAATACAAGAGTCCGCGTCTAGGCGAAGAAAGAGAAGAGGAAGAAGTGGGGGAGGGGGGACAATTGGAGGAATAGAGATTACTAAAAAAAAAAAAAAAAAAAAAAAAAAAAAAAATAAAGCGATGGCAGTGATGAGGGCCATTTTTTTTTAATTGCTAATTTTTTCTCTTTTTCTATTATTTATATTTTTTTTATTTGATATTTTTCATCTTTTGGCTGAAATTCAGTATGTTTGATACAATCGAAACGACCTTGGAATAGTCGGTATTTAAATTGACACAACATAGCAGTGTTTCTATACCAGCCTAGGTACCGATATGGTACATAATTAACTCCTTTGGTTTGGTGGGATGAGGGAAAGCAGGAGGGTGCTACCCAGCTTCAACATGTATGTCCGTAGGCAAAACTTAGACCATCACAACTCAAATAAAGTGTGTTGTGAAAATGTTATGACATTTTGTTATAATCCAAGACCTTATCATTTAATTAAGGTAACTAAACACCCACTTTAATATCCAAATCTTGGTTTCCTTTTTGAATATACATTTAAGGTGGAGGTCATCACATCACATATGTACAACTAGAACTTAAATTATTTTATACTTCATCCATGGGTGTTTATGTAAATGGATGATTGTACATTTTTCTTTGGTACATCGATAATGAAGGTGGGATCATTTAAATCGTACATACATCCATTGAAAATACCTAAAAAGTACTAATTGAGGTTCAAGGAGAAGTTACACATTGAATAAACTTCCAAGTCACATACATTATTAGTAGTTTTTGTGAAAAATGGTGGTCTGTGTTTTGACAAAGTCGTCTTTCAATATGTAAAATTTACAAATCAAATAAACCCTTATGAGAATTATACAAAATTATATATTAGTTAATAGATGATAAAGTTACATTTTGAGTAAACGCAAGTGGATTTTGCCATTTGGGTATGTGAGAAATTTGATTGCAAATTCAAAAAAATTATAATTTGGTTAACCTTTTCCTAATAACTGAGATATAAGTGTTCCGGCCTCTTCTTTTATGCAAGAGTTGTTAAAAGCCCAACCGAAAGGAAAGCCCAAGTTACTTGGGCCCCACAAGCAAGGTGAGGTCCAAGTCCTTAGCATGCCAAAATAAGCCTGCATGAAAGGTCCATGAAGGCCCAAATAATGAACTCAAACAAGCCGACTAAGTGTGTATTTAGATACCGCTTATTTTGCTAAAAACTAAAAACAATAAAAAAAAAAGTTCTTGTTTGAGCTTTGGTTCTCGTTCACATGCCTAATTGCACTGTTCATGTCCCATGAACAGTGTAATAGGCGTTGGTTAAAAAAAAAAAGCTGAAAACACAAACGCGGGGATGTGGATGTGCAAACCAAACGAATGCTAATGAAACTTAAGGAGATTGCCCTGGGCCTGGTTAACGCAGATGACAAAGACAATAGGATCAAAATTAGAGAGAATTCATTGCGCATGAAAGGTGGGAAGTTGGTGAGGTCGGTATCTTGTACTCATAGTAAAACGCAGATGAAAGGCTCATTGTTATAAGTATGTGGTTAAAAGATTAAATTTATCATATCCTAAATTCTAATAGCCTAAGTTTTTGAAAGAATTATTAATTTAACATAGTATTAGAATAAGAAGTCATGTATTCAATTCTTGTCTCCTCCACACTATCTCTCATTTAAAATCCAAGTAGATTATTTTTTTATTTTTATTTTTTGAGAAGAAAGGTAATTCATCAATAAAAACTAGACCCGAAGGTCGGACAATACAAAAGAAGAAATGGCTGGAGGAACAGACTCCATCCAAACCTCTAAAGGAAAAGATAATCTAGTTCTCTCGGCTAAAGCATGCACAACCGCATTGCCTTGCCTACCAACATGAGAGAAAGAACAACTCGGAAAAGAGTTTAAATAAGACACTATGTCTTTTAAGATATGCCCTCCCTTGGAATGTGACATACACCTATCTTGTAAAAGCTTAATTACCGAAGTGGAATCTCCCTCAAAGACTGAATTATGGAAGCTTGTTTCAACGGAAAACAACACCGCACACCATGTAGCCAGAATCTCCACCAATTCTACTGTTTGAGGTTTCACGATTTTTTCAAAAAAGGCAGCCAGCACCCCTTCTTCTTAGTTGCGAATCACCACATCAAGCCCCGCACAGTCGGACTCCCCAAACAGAGCACCATCAAAATTTAACTTCACCACATTCTCACACGATGGCCTCCATTTAACTACACCTACAATGCTTCTAACAGGTGGCAGCCTTTAACCGTGACCTACTGCATAATTTTGTAGATAGGTTTCTGCAAACACTGCAAGCCGATTAAGAGGAATGGTGACTGCATGAAGCCGAGATTTATTACGGTGATGCCACATAGCCCAAGCCGTAACTACAAATAAGGGAAACAACTTCGGTTTAGTCTGCACTAGGTGTACCAGATCAGAGAAGGATCCCACAGCAACCCGGTTGTGATCCAGCCAACCAAAACTCCTTTGCCACACCCGACGGACCTTCATACAACCCCACATAGCATGCATGACATCCTCCGGATGCTCGGAATAGAGATGGCAAACATTCTCTCAAATAATGGTTTTCTTCAATAGGTTTTCCTTCGTGGGTAATCAATTAGTGCCAGACTTCCAAAGGAAATGTTTTATCTTTCCTAGGACATTTAGCCTCCAAACACCCTTCCACAAACTCCTTTGTACCTCCATAGACTCTGAATCAGATTCACTTGCATGAGGGTCTTCGCATAGACACTTATACCCCATCTTAACTGAAAACTAACCACTCCTTTCACCTGGCCAAACCAAGGAATCGGTCCGGGGTATAATACATAGGGCGCGAGACTTAATAATCTTGGCATCAGGGGGGAAAAAACATTGGTCAATCAGATTTAAATTCCACCACCCCGAATGGGGGTCTATGAGCATATCAACTGTGGCATCCGGGGCAAGTACATCTCTGTGGAATAGGATTCTGCCCTCATTTAAGTTTGGTAACCAGGCATCTTGGAAGATCCGAATACTTTTACCGTTCCCTATCCTCCAGTGGGCATTTCTTTTAATTAAGTTTTTGGAACGGAGAATACTTTTCCATGCAAAAGACCCCGTGGCCGATCTTGCTTCGAACACATTACCATTAGGAAAATATTTGGCCTTGAACACTTTATAGAAAAGGGAATTTGTTTTGTATGTTAGTCTCCATATTTTTTTTCCTAGCATGGCTTCGTTAAACTTACAAAGATCTTTAAACCCCAAACCTCCCTCAAATTTTGGCTTGCACAAAACCTCCCATTTCTTCCAATGAATTTTTCTTCTATCTCCCCTTTGTCCCCACCAAAATTTTCGAATAAGCATCTCAATGTCTTGAAGACGAAAGCAACTCATAGCAAAGGTGGGGATGGCTTGTACAACTGCTTTCAACAACACTTCTCTGCCCACTTAGGAGAGTAACTTCTCCTTCCACCCTTGGAGTTTTCCCCACACCCTATCTTTGATATAGTTCAAGCTCGCCTTCTTGTTTCTTCCCACGACCGCTGGCAAACCCAGATACTTCTCATATTCTTTGATTTCGGCTACTCCCAACAGATTCTTAATAGACTCTTTGGTGGTGTCCAAGACATTTTTGCAAAAGAAAAGGGTAGATTTTGCAGAATTTATCATTTGACCCGAAGCCTTCTCGTATAGACCCAAGAGAGCTTGGATGGCTAACACATCCCCTAACTGAGCTCGGCAAAATAGGAGGCTGTCATCTGCAAAGAATAAGTGCAAAATCTTTGGCCTGGAGCGACAAAGAGCAAACCCCTCAATCTGGCCCCCCTCTACTTGCATGTTGAATAAGCCCATTCAATCCCTCTGAAACCAATAAAAAGAGATATGGAGACAAGGGATCCCCTTGACGAATACCTCTAGTTGGAATGATGTGGCCTTTGGGTTCACCATATACCAAGATAGAATAAGTAACCGATTTGATGCACTCCATAATCCACCCTACCCATGTGGGATGGACGCCCATTTTTTCCATGATCTTCTTCAAGAACTCCCACTCCAATCTGTCATATGCCTTACTCATGTCTAATTTAAGAGCCACATGTCCCACTTTACCCACCTTTTTCATCTTCATATGGTGAAGAGTCTCAAAAGCCACCAAGATATTATCCGATATGGCTTTATCCAGTTGGAAAGCACTTTGAGATTCTCAAATAATCTGGGGCAAAACTCTTTTTAATCTATTAGCCAAAACTTTAGAGACAAGTTTATATAGGACATTACATAGAGCAACAGGATGAAATTCAGAAATAAATTCCGGGCTCTTAACTTTGGGTATGAGTGTAATGTAAGTATGGTTCAAACCTGGCAATACTTATTTGGTATTTAAACAAAATAAAACAGCCTTGACAATGTCATCGCCAATACTATCCCAATAATGTTGGAAGAAGATTGGTGGCATACCATCGGGTCTAGGGGATTTTAAAGGTGCCATCTGCTTTAAGGCTGTTTCGACCTCCAATCTCGTGAATTCTTCGATCAAACCAACATTCATGTCTAGACTCACCACCCTCTTAGTATGTTGAACCACTGTTTCCAAACCACTCGAAATTGAAGAAGAGAAAAGCTTGGTATAGAAATTAACTATCATGGCTGAAACGTTTTCTTCCCCGGAAAAAAGGACCCCATGTGAGTCACGGAGCTCGGATATAGAATTGTGGCGAAAGCGTTGGGATGCCCTATTATGGAAGTATTTTGTGTTGCTATCACTCGATATCAACTAGTGAGTGTGACTTCTCTGTTGCCACATTTGTTCTTCCATGCAGAGAAGTTTATTTACTTTGAATTTTAATTGTAGAAAAAAATCCACGCTGCCCCCTTGTATTGCCACCGCCTCCGCTTTACTCAACATCTTCTTTTTATCCACTAAGGTCCGTGAAATATTACACACTGAGTTCTTGCTCCATTTCTTTAGTTTCACTTGTCACCTATCAATTATTCCCACAACCGAGGCCACAAGAGAACCCGATTGAATTGCTACCCAAGAACGGGCCACCGTATTGTGGCACCCTTCCTTTTCAAGCCAAAATTGTTCAAAACACCAAGGTCGCCGAGGTTTTACAAGGATGCCCTCAGGTAGGATAAAAATGGGGTCGTGATCGATTGCCCACAAACCAAGGACCGCACCTTTGTTGCAGGGAAGCGATCTAGCCATTCAGCCATGCTAACAGCTCTATCAAGACGTTCCCATAAGCCACCGAGGGATAATTCTTAAACCATGTAAGTTTGTTCCCAACAAAACCCAAATCCAACAAACTACATTCATCTAACACCTCTCAAAACTTTTGCATCTGCCCGTAAGGACGAGGTCAACCTCCTCTCTTCTCGTGTGACTTTAAGAGTTCATTAAAATCTCCCCCACACAGCCATGGTAAGGCAAGCTGATTATGAAGGGTTCTCAATAAATTCCAAGAAACCGAACGAAGATAAGTTTCAGGGGCTCCATAGAAGCCCGTAAATCTCCAAGCTTTGTCAGTCCCTTCAAAAATCACTGCATCTATGTGATTAATGGAGTAAGAAACAACCCGTAAATTAAAATTTTTTTCCGAGAAAAGGGCTAAGCCACCACCATGATTAACTTTTGATACAACATAGCAATGACCGAATTGTAAAGAATCACGTATACCTGCAAGCCTAGCTTCAACCAGCCATGTTTCGGCTAAGAACACAACTGTAGGATCTTGTGCCTGGATAATATCCCCGAGCTCTTGAACTGTCTGCCAATTCCCAAGCCCGCGACGGTTCCAACACATAATACTCATAATCCTTGGCGGGGCTGGGAACCAGCCTCCGCCATTTTATCTGAATTTTCTTTATCATCTTGAGAAACCCGAAATTTCTTATTTGGTAATTCAAGCTGATCAGAGTCCACCATAAAACCTCTTTTTTGTCCGGCATGTGAGAGTAGAGCTTCCTTGCTGCCAAGAGAAGAATGGAGAACACGAGACCACTTTGGACCTAAAGCATGAGAGTCGTGCTTTGTATATTGTTTGTTGGAGATATCAGTTAACTGAGGGCCAAGGGTCACGTGGGGTGTTAAAATCAGAGGTTGGTTTTGTTGTTGGCCCAATGCGGAAGAGCCCAATGTGGGATTGGCCCATATGTTACCAAGAAAGGGCCCATTTGACCTCTTTGAAGGGGAGGACAATATCTCAGGATATTTTTGGTCCATATGCTCACAATTACCCTTATACCCCTCAATCTTATCAATAACCTTTGTCACAGCAACATCACTCCTATGTTGACCCTCAAAACTCGGAGGAATATCTTCCTCAGATCCTGAGAGCTCAGATACAGAAGGAAAGACGAAAAAAATAGGTGTGGATAAGGGGTTTACCTCACTAGGCGCCTTCCTTAAAGCCTGATTTTGCACTTTCTCCCATTGCATCTCCTCTGCAACTGTGGACTGTGTGCTGTATGTGACAGGTGAGCTATCAATCTTAGTGGAAATTTTATCTTCTGACTTCACTCCTACCCCATCACCCTTACTAATTCCATGCAATGTCACAGTCAGTTGTCTTGGCGCCTCCAGAGTTGCGTCATCCCCTGTCGAGCTACAGCTACCTGAGGGAACAGACTCAGTCACGAGATTCCCACCCTCCCATGTTTTCTCCCCAGGCACATCGGACTGGACACGTGTTCGTTCCAGCCTCACTCTGGTGACTCCACCCCTACTTCCCTGGTTTTCACCTCCACTGTATTTACCTGGTTCTTTTTGGAGCCTCCTGTATGGGTCACCACGCAGCCATGCCCCATATTGAAGGCCTTCTTCTGTCGTTCGACCCTTAACAGATGATGCAGGACAATCTTTAATTGCAAGACTTAGTAGTCCATAACAATAGCAAAAATTTGGGAGTCTTTCATACTTAAATTGAACCCACCTGGACTCACCTCCTTCGATGGTGATTTTTTTACCCCGGATGAGTCTTTTTGTAACATCAATCCAGACACGTACCCTAAGGCATTTACCCCAGTGCACTCCTGAATCAGGGACATCAACCTCCATAACATCCCCTAAAGAGGACCCAATCGCCCAACTAGTTTCCTTTGTTCTGCTCATTAGAGGTAAGTTAAAAATCTGAATCCAGAAGGGTGACCATTTTAGCTCCATCTCCTTTGGAGTTAGCTCACCTTCAAACTCTTGAATAATCACCAATTGTTTCTCAAAACTCCAAGGGCTCATATCAAGAATCTTCTTTTTATCTTTCCCATCTCCAAACTCCACCAGAAACAACTCTGCTTCTAGCTCAGAGAAATTGACCCATTTGTTAGTTTTCCACAGCATTCTCAGGTTTTTTCTCAAGGTTTCTAAGCTTATGCTTCTATGTGTCATAATCTTCATGAAATCACAATTTTTACCTACCTCCTTTGCAGCTCTGGTTCTGCTGCTACCCAGTTCAACACCTTCACCCTTTTCCTCCGTAAAGGATAACTTACTCCACAACACTTCCAGCTCTTCAGCCATTTGTACACTTCTAATGGTGTCCACCCAAAGGGTATTACTGCCTTAAAAAACCAACGTCCACCCCGACCTCACCCACGGAAGGTCACGCTAACTCTTGTAAGGGATGCAAGACAAAAACTGCTTCTACGTGCACTGATTATAAGGCTATATATCTGTTTCAGTGGAAGCTTAAAGGGAAAAATAAAATTCATAGAAGAAGGAAAAGTTGCATTATATGTAGAAAGAAACCATGTAAACGGTCTATTTGGATAGAACTTATTTTGCTTTGGCTGAAAACTGAAAATACAGAAGAAAATAATTTTTA
The DNA here is from genome assembly GCA_028216015.1 of Quercus dentata. Classification (NCBI taxonomy): domain Eukaryota; kingdom Viridiplantae; phylum Streptophyta; class Magnoliopsida; order Fagales; family Fagaceae; genus Quercus; species Quercus dentata. The sequence goes on from CP116444.1 coordinate 9,829,915, forward strand.
AATGTATAAATAGTATCGTGGGACCTATTTTTAATGAAAAAGTTGATAAAAAGTGGAGTTTGTGGGACCTGTGAACAATGCATTTATGCACTGTTTACAAAAGACCGGTCAACAGTTGCGGCTGAAAAAAAAATAGAGAAAATGCAGACGTAGCACTTAAACGTGCTATCCAAACATACACAAAGTATCGCAGATTTATTAGTGACATAACGTGCTTCGATTCAAGTTCCTATGTTGATAATTTAGTATCAATCTTTCACCTACAATTCCAATCTTATGTGCACTGAAAGCACAAAACTAGAAGTAATCTGAACTGCGTACTGTTAAACTGGCAATTATCCTTTTTTTAACGGGTCACCTGTAATGTTTTTTTCTTTTCTTTTTCTTTTTAAATGTGTCTAATTTGGGGGTTTCAATTTATAATATTAAATCTGATGTCATGTCACCTAAAATTTGTAATGTCATAATTAATAAAATGATTAATTGGGCTCATATATGAAACTTTTTTTTTTTTAGTAAACAGTAATACTTATTACAACACACACGAAAATAGTAATATTAATGTTTTAAACTGGGTTTATAATACATTACATAACTAGAGTACAACTACAAAAGGGTCTAACATTTATAGTTGTAGACTGTGGTTATAAATAATGACACTAGACACATATAACTAATGTGGAATAAACATCTTTTTTTTTTTTTGAGTAAACAATAATACTTATTACAATACACACGAAAATAGTAATATTAGTGTTTTAAACCGGGTTTATAATACATTACATAACTAGAGTATAACTACAAAAAGGCCTAACCTTTGTAGTTATATACTGGAGTTATAAACAAATGGACACTAGACACACACAATCGATGCGAGATAAACATCCCTATTTTTTTTTTAATAAACAATAATACTTATTACAACACACATGTAAATAGTAATATTAGTGTTTTAAATCGGATTTATAATATATTACATAACTAGAGTATAACTACAAATTTCAAGTACCAATAATGTATTTTTGTGAAAAAAGAGAAGGATTTGGTTAAGCAAAAATTGGAAAAAATGGACTTTGTTGAGCTCATCCTGAATCTTCACAACTTCTGAAATCTTTATTTATATTACCATTAGTGTATGTATATGTGTGCGTAAGAAAGGGGGGTAATTTCTGGTATAAATAGTTTAGTTTAAGTGTGGATGTTCTTATTTGGACATCTTGTTTGTGCTATTGGATTTATGTTCTTAATTTTCTAGCGTGGACATTGACAGGAATTGATTTAAATTTTAGCAGGGCTCATGAAAACACACCTTCGGCTAATTTAATTCGATGGAGAGATAAACTAGAAACTCCGGTTATAAATCGCTTGCACTCTATCTTCACACTACAACAATATTTACCAGATGCAAATTTTTTCAAATCTTTTCATTTTCGGTTAATTTCTTTCCGATTTAGTTTTGATTTGATTTTCTTCAAATTTGCACTCATTTTTCAAAATTTCTTGGTCCTCAAGCTCACCTAATTAACTCCAAAATAATTAACTAAAACAATTAAAATTTGGTTTAATCAATTTTAGAGAAATAATTAATCCTTTGTCTCTCGGATTGAATTAGGTGCCGCAACTCTACAATTTCAATTCATCAATAAAGTTGCATCTTTTGAATTTGGTTTTCTTATTTTTCCAATGAAATAAATAGCGACTCCATTGTAAAATCCTTGATCTATAAGGGAATTAAAATCTGTAAAAACTCCACTTTTTGAGAGGCATTATCATGATTCCACCAATTTGTATGGGAATGGCTCAACCAGACAAATGGACATTGTAAAATATGATTCAAAAATTGATTTCACATCAAAGCATCTTTTGAAAACAATCAATTACTAAATCAAATATCAAACAAGCATATTCTTTACAAGCAAGATTACATAAAATAATAATAATAATAATAATAAAATGTTCCTCATCAAGCATACAAAATAGCAACTAATTTACATATTTCATGCTTGAATTTTAAATAAAACATATAAAGACATGTTATACTATCAATCTATAAATAGATTAAAAAACCCAAAATGCATCCATATCGTACAACATGATCAAAATTATAATTATGCTGAATTTACTGTAGAAAATTAAATTTCAAGAAAACATTTTTTATAGATCTATAACTTAATCATTTTATTTAAGTATGATATTGAAGTAGGTTTTGTACTAATTGTTGGAAAACGGGTTTGCATTACATACAAAACCAAACAACAAAAGACAATAGGATCTACTTTTAATATGCAGGATGATCATATGAGCTTTGAATCTCAAATAACAATTTGAAGAACATATCTTGCTGCAGTAAAATACAAAAAAGAAAATAAAAAAGAGATTCAATCTTGAGAATACCTTAGATCTTCACCTCAATTCCATAGGAACCCTAAAGTGTGGGTTCTTTATCAAAAAACTTGAAGGAGAACAATATTTCTTCTTGGTTCAGTCAAACGATTGTTTTTCTTTTCTATTTATTGTTTGAGAAAAACTTCACTTTTTTCAGAAAAATATACATAAGTTCAAAAAATGACTTAGTAGTTATTCTTATTTCCTTTATAATATATATATTTTCAAAAAATGACTTAGCAGCTATTTACTTTAGAAAAAATAATCGTTTTTATTTGTTTTCCTGACAAAATAATTAATTAATTCATTGGGTTTTAGTTTGTGGCTTGAGATGAGACCAAAGGATATAATAAACTTTAGCTCCAATGGGCTTTAGGCCTCTTGTCAACTCTTGATAGGTCCAAAGTTACCATTAATTATATTTAGCACCACTATGTAAATATGATTGCATTTTAGGTTTTATTAGCTCTAAGAGCATTAGAGCATCAGCAGTGGGCCTGCCATATGCCAAATGTAAGATACATTTGGCATTCAGGCCCAAAACATGCTCAACAACGAGAAGGCCAAATGGGAAAAGGCTAAATTTTTTTTGGCATATAGCTACAGTACCATCTTGGGAAAGTGACATTACTTGTTTCAAATGTGGGAAAAAGGGACACACTAGCGAGATATCTTTGTAGCTTTCAAAGACAGATAAATAAACTCGATATATCAAAAAAATTAAAGGATAAATTAATGAGTATAACAGAATCGACAGATAGTGATGAAACAGATAATGAAATTCACCGGATAGATAATAGTAACAATACTTCATCCTCCTCTATAGATGTTTCTTCACATGATAGAAATGTTCAATTATGTAATCAGAATAATCCCGATAATTGTTATTGTAAAAGAAAATTAAAAATATGTGTCTTAACAAAACAAGAAGACATAATAATGGATTTGATAGATAAACTTCTAGACCTACAATCTAAAAAAAGACTATTTATCTAAATTAAAAGAATCTTTAACTGAAACTGATAGATTTGAAATAGATCTAAAAGATTATAAGTCAACTTATAATTTTACTGAAATTACTGATAGATTTAAACCCAATAAACCTATAATCGTGACAGACCTACAGATAGACATTAATAACCTAAAAAATGAACTGGGAAAATTAAAATCAGAAAATTTCATATTAAAAGGCATGGTTGAACAGATAACTGCGCAGGTAATTAGCATAAAAGATAGAATTAAATATTGTAATGAACCTCTAACGAGACTCCTCTCTTCCCGATGGGCATAATTATATTGGTGAAAGTTCTCATAAAGAAGATGATAAAGATGAATTTTTAAATATAATTGACAGAATGATATTTCAAAAGTGGTACACAGAGATAACTTTGGTTGTTCATAAAGAATTTTCATTAATCGTTATTGCCCTTGTTGATTCAAAAATTGATATGAATTGCATACAAGAAGGATTAATACCCTCTAAGTATTATGAATTAACAACGAGACAGATTAACTCGAGGCTAATGGTGATAGACTTAAAATAAGTAATAAACTAACCAAGGCATACATATATAATAATGGAATCAAGTTCGTAACACCTTTCTTCTTAACGAGATAAGTTATCCTCTAAAGTTATATTAGGAAATCCTTTTTTGGCTTTAATCTACCCTTTCTTCACGACGGATAATGGAATATGTACTAATATTTTAAAGACAGAAGTTTTCTTTAAATTCCTCCTACCCCTATTCCCCAAAGATATACACTTATTGAAGGAAATTTCCATCTCAAAAGACAAAACTGATGATGAGATTCCTACAATGGCGTACTTAGTGATAGATGATGATGAGATTCCTACAATGGTAGATAATACTATTCTACCCAAGAGCATGAGTACTTAAATATATATATACTTAAGTATGTATATATATATATATATATATATATATATATAAATAAATAAAAAAATTCCCCTACTTTTGTTAACTATTCTAGTCTTTCTTTTGTTCCTACATATCTTTTGTATCTTTCCATCATTTCTTCTTTGCCAGCATATTTGTCTTGTACTATAGGTTCATGACTTTAGTTTATTCTTGTCCTTTCTCATCATATATTTTACCATTTCATAATAACCTTTAAATAGTTAATTTTAAAATTAATGGTCAATTGCCTGGCAAGCAAGATAGCCATTCTAAGGCTAAAATCTTAGACCAAATTCTGCAAAAATAGAAATCTTTAATACAGATTTCGGTTAAAGCATGAAGGCGTCTCAATAGAGATAATATCCCTTCAGAATACAAGGTCAAAAATGACAATGTATTCAAGTGGTTAGACAAAAATACAGACAAGATAGACACTGTGCCCTGCGCGCTGAGACTCATTTTCCAATAGATACAGACAAATGGAATCCTCTTTTATCCTCCTTTCCAAACTACAGGACTCATGAGACAGATAAGGAGACAAAAAGAAGACAAAAGACCAAAAGGTAAGATAACAGAATGCGAGATGAACCGGAAAGATATTTTAGCAGAATATTATTCGTACGGAGATTCTCACAGATAGAAAAGTTACTATTCACCACTGCCGGATAGACTTTTACTGTTCAAGATTCTACCGACAAGAAGGACTATTACTGTTCAAGATAGACTTTTACTGTTCAAGATTCTACCGACAGATTAACTTGAGTTCACTTCACTTAACTCAAGTTACTTTTAAAGACTTACCATAGTTCACTTTATCTATAAAAGGACAGACTCAGAAGACAGAAGATAGGTCCAAGTTTTAGGTTCAAATTTTAAGTCCAAGTTTCCATTCCAAGGTCCAATCCTCAAAAAGACTTTTAGCTTTTCCTTTTCCCTCTCCGAAAGACTTTTGTACTTTACTTTATCTTTTTGTAATCTTGTAACCTTTCCTTCAGACAGATAATCTTGTACCCTTACCTTTCCAGCATGACAATCTTGTAACCCTTTACTGATTTTACTTTGTAATCTTGTAACTCTTCGGACAGTGTTTATTTTCAAAGCTTGTAAGAAAGACAGTTTGTTTTCAAGTATAATCAAAGACAGAAAGTATTTTCAAGTAAGATTTTATTTGTTTCAGTTTTTATATTCCATACTGCTTTTAATCTATTTTGACTATATCTATTTTGCTATTCTCTTCTTTATAAACTATTTTATCATTGTTTATGCTTCTATATTATCTTTGTGCTCACTCCTGGGTAGTCAATGGTATCGAGCCATGGATGGTAGGTGTATGAGTTTTATTTCTTTGTAATTAAGAAGTTACTAGGAACTTATATTACTACATAGCCACTACTTGCTCCTTGTTAGCGTTGGTCGACCCTAGAGACTCGTTGGCAAACCATAGTTTCGCGTTGGTCACCCCCTTTGTTGTAGCCGACGGACAAGCGTTGTTGGGTGGTCCCGCAATGGAGTTTCCCGAGGAGGTGGTCCCGATAGCAAGGATACCAGTGGTTAGTAATAGTTCCGCTAGTAATTATTAATTGCTTAGAAAGAGAATAAATACATTTATCAGTTCATCATCTGTTTGCTTGTTCACACTTAGGCTAGGCACACACTAATTGAAACATGGACTATGATGATATAGATTATGATGAAGGTTATAGCATGAAAGATATAGATGAAAATTGGTCTAATAGTGATATGGATTATGAAACAGATTCTGATTCTGACAAAGAAATGGATAATTATAATTATAATGGTAACACAAATAATTGGAGTAATTTAACAGAAGATAAAATCAACCGACAGACTGATAAACATAATAATAGTTTTTTGGATAGAATTAATAGAAAACTGGAATCCTTGGAAAATATTGACAGATCTGCTATATATACTAAAGTTGAAAAGAAAAATGATAGTTTTTTGGACCTCTATGAAAGAATGAAAGCTTTAAATTCACATTTTGAAAAAGATATAGAATTTGGACCCCATCATAGATCATCTTTTACAGAAACTATGACAGATAATTGGTTTATAAATAGTACTTCAAAAGAAGTTGTAGATAAGAATTTACTGACATTAAAAGCAACCGATGATTAGTTGATAAAGATATTGGCCCTATTAAGGAAAGAGTAACACGTATAAAAGATAGAAGTACTATAGAAAATGACAGACTAAAAGAAATGGTGGAAAAGCAAAATAATAGAGAAACTTCTAGTTCAATACAAATTATATGTAAAGAGCTAGACACAGATAGACAAAAGAGCCTAATAAAGACAGACAAGAAAGAATCTCTACATGAGAAGTTGATAGATAAAGAGATGAAAGAAATGTTTGAAAGACAAAATAGTGAAGATGTAGGGAAAGTAATAAAAGGACAAAGAAGCCTAATAGAGACAAATGATAGAAGAAGAATTGAAAGACATAAAGATGAAGATGTTATACGTAGAAAGCTAGAAGAAGAAATAGGAAAAGATGATAGTCCTAGATATAATAATGATAGCTTGAAAGAATTATATGAAAGACAAAACAATGAAATGGTACGTAGGATGTTAGATACAAAAGAGATAGAAAGAGATGGTGAAAAAGTAGTCAACAATGGTAGGAAAAATAATGGTAATTTAAAAGAAAAAGCAAATAGTGATAGTGTAGTAAAAGCAAAAATAGAAGTAAAAGACAAAAAGAGTAATAGTTTTAAAGAAGAAATTGATGAGAGACTTAAAACAATTGATGAATCTGAAAACCACAGTTTAATAGAATTGGCTAAAAAGATAGAACTTTTAAGTTTACCAATGGAGACAGATGATTAAGAGACATAACAATTTTAAATACTACGAGTTATCGAGATAATGAGAAAACTCGACAGACATGTTAACAATACTATTTGTCATAAATGCAAAAGATATGGACATACTAAAAAACAATGTGACAGACATAATAAAATTATTAAACAAATTAGTAAATTAGAATTTGAAAAAGATATTATAAAAGAATTGATGGAAATATTTAATATTAAACAAAAAGAGATAGATCAAGTAAAGAAAGAGTTAAAATCAACCAACCCACTTAAACTTAATAAGAGAAAAAGAAAACAAAAACACATAATAATAAAACTGATAGAAAATCTACCAAATCATTATAGAGACAAGAAAGAATATTTATTAAAATTGAAAGACACTATAGAAATACCTATTGCTTGCATTAAGTGCAGGAAATATGGTCACCATGTTACGGATTGTAGAAAGAAAGAAAAAGACAAGAAAGAAAAGGTAAAAATGAAATTAAAACAAGATGGTGTAGAGATAAAACCAATAGCTCTACTTGATGAGAAGAAGAAACGGTAAAAAAGGAAATTAAAGAAATTAAAGAAGAAAATCCGACGGACATAAATGAACATAATATTGTAGAAATAATAAAAGAATTTTCTAATCCCATGATAGACACCCTTGTTCCTCCTACAGATAAAGAAGTTATAGATATTAATGTTTCAAACAATAGTAATAAATTTGATAGACAGAATTTCTTAAGTATAATTGACAGAGTAATTTTCAAAAAATGGCAAACAGAAATTACTTTAGAGTTTTCCTTGACAGAAATTGCTTTGACAGATTCAAAGCTTATATGAATTATATACAAGAAATATTAATACCCTTAAAGTATTATGAAAAATCATCTGAAAGATTAATTCAGGCCAATGGAGAAAGACTAATAATTAATTATAAAATACCCAATGTTCATATATGCCATGATAGAATATATTTTGAGACAGCCTTTGTTTTAATTAAAGACTTTCCTTCTAAAAATATTTTAGGAACTCCTTTTATGGCTTTAATTTATCCTTTTTTAATGACAAATAAAGGAATTAAAACTAATACATTGGAAAAAGATATATTCTCTAAATTCATTGTACCACCTGTCTTGAAAGAAATACACTTTTCCAAAAAGGTTACTATTTTAACAGATATCAACGAAAGAGGAATCTATAGAACTGAAAGAAGTTTGTCATCTCTAAAGACAAAAATGCTACTTGTTAATCAATTAACAAAAAATGACAAACAAGACAGAAAGACAGAGATATGTTTTTATTCTCCTTGTTTTTGTTCTCCTTTCTTACATAAAGTCCAATCTACTGAAGAATTCATAGAAGACGGAAATATGAATACAATTTTTTGTAATCAATATGCATGGACTAATAGTATATGGACCGACAAATGGCAATTTGAGACTATTGCCCCCACACAAAATATAGATGGAACAATTATTTCTTTCAATAATAATGACAGACTGATAGAAGTAGTAAATGACAAATGTACACCCTTTATAGCATTTTTAAATATTCATATAATAGATATTTTAATAAAAGAAGCTTTGACAGACTCTCTTTTATTAATCATTAAAGAAAACATTAATTATGGTAATTTCTTGAATAATGACAGATTTGATTTCCTAACAGGTAAAATTAATCCCTTGACAGATTGTCCTATTAATAAAAGACTTCACGAAGATAGAATCATACTAGATTTAAGAAATACTCTGAATCTCATTTACTTTGACAGATCCCATTATGACTACTCTAATATTATTGCTACTCAAAAAGAGCACAAAAGTGTACAAAGAAAAGTTTGTTTTATAAATGTTGTTTGTTTTATAATGCTTTTCTTGTTTTTCTTATAAAATATTTCAAAAGAATTTCACAAAAAGACATTGACAGAAGTATTTCAAAAGAAGTTTTTATTTGTTCAAAATATAATCCTTTTCCAAAAACCCAATTGCAGACTACCATAAGTAAAAGATTTTCTCGAAAAGACAAGGGCAAGGCACTAGCGGTGCAACCCAAAGGTACCCGAAAACCTTCAATAAAAATTTCGGATATGCATGAAGGCGTCTCAATAGAGACAATATCCCTTCAGGATACACTGCTAGCAGAGGCAATGTATTCATGTGGTGATAAAAGTGTAATTCTACAAAAAGTGCCCGACAGAGATCTTATGTTTCAAGACAGAGAATTTACAGACCTTCCTCCTCATATTAAACTACTTCTTGATAATTTACAGGTAGCATTCACCCTCAGACAGAAACCCTTATTCCAAATGACCCTTCAGGCTTTGGAATTACATCTTGTTAGCACCGGGGCATTTATTGAAGCACTCGGTTGTCAATTCCCCGGCAAGGAGGATGGAGATTCAAGCTCCACAAAGACAGAACTACGAGTCTCTAAAAAGCTATCTTATGGGAACAAGCTTTTCAAAGCTCCACCCTAAGATTCAAGAAAAACGAGACTTGCTATTAGAACCTTACCCCCGAAATCCAACAGAATATATTAACTCATAAAACTATAACAAGTTCTTATGACAGATGGATGTATCTTTTTAAATTATTAGTCTCTACAAAGATTTATCGAATGTAAAGACATGACAGGTGATATATGGTTATCTTATAAGGCTAAATGGTATGACAGTTTTGGAAATTCAGACAGAGAGTTTATGAAAGAACAGGAGACAGATTTGATCCCTACCCGGGATTACTTATCAATACGAGAGACAAGATCCGATGAATCTGTGATCCCTTATGGTTATCCGAAATGCTAGAAGCAGGGTTTATCGGAAAATTAACCATTACTTCTACAAATCGATTAGTTTATTTCCCGAGTCATCCAAGAAGCAAAGAGCAGACGATTGGAGGACTTAATTATATGAAGATAGAAATCGGAGTACTCTTCCATTTGGGACACTAGCTATTATATGGAAGCTCACCAAAGACACATTCTAGTCCTTATCCATGATTGGTGTGGTATCCTTGAATATAACTGGTATACAGGAGATACTTACTTATCACTTGAGGATCTAGGTGCTTTGGCTCAAGAATGGTCTAATTTCGTGAGTAATAAGATTTATGAAGAACAAAAAGAATTAGATAGAGGTTTTCATTTATATGGCTACACCGACGGAGATAGTTTGTGTATGGCCCAAGACCTTCAAAGAGAAGGCTCATTGGGAAAAGAAGGATTGTTAAAGATCCCGCATTGATGACAACCAAAGATCATGTTCCTGTTTTCTTTTCTATTTCATCTCGTGCCCTATGTAATGATTATGGAGTGCTCCACGAGAATGAGCAAGATGAGGATAACACCGATCCGCTAGATTATGATAACTATGCGGATACTGATTGATAGACAAAAGGCACAGACATGCAGAATACTCTTCCGACGCACAAATGCGGCGATAGATCACTATTCACCAGAGACAGATCACTATTCACCGGAGACAGATCACTATTCACCAACATGCATGAATAGCTTCCAGACAGATCCATTACAGTCCAAACAGATACTGATAGATCCAGAAAGATATTTTGAAAGATATTTTGACAGAGTATTATTCACATGCAGACAGACTATTACTGTTCAAGATAGACTTTTACTGTTCAAGATTCTACCGACGGATTAACTTGAGTCCACTTTACTTAACTCAAGTTACTTTTGAAGACTTACCATGGTTCACTTTATCTATAAATAGACAGACTTCGAAGACAGAAGACAGGTCCAAGTTTTAGGTTCAAATTTTAAGTTCAAGTTTCCATTCCAAGGTCCAATCCTCGAAAAGACTTTTAGCTTTCCTTTTCCCTCTCCGAAAGACTTTTTGTACTTTACTTTTTCTTTTTGTAATCTTGTAACCTTTCCTTCGACATGATAATCTTGTAGCCTTACCTTTCCGCATGCACAATCTTGTAACCTTTTCTGATTTTACTTTGTAATCTTGTAACTCTTCGACAATGTTTATTTTCAAAGCTTGTAAGAAAGACAAGTTTTCATTTTAATCAAAGACAGAAGTATTTTCAAGTAAGATTTTATTTGTTTCAGTTTTCATATTCCATACCCTGTTTTAATCTATTTTTGACTATATCTATTTTGCTATTCTCTTCTTTATCAACTATTTTATCATTGTTTATGCTTCTACATTACTTCTGTACTCACTCCTGTAGATCTTCACCTCAATTCCATAGGAACCCTAAAGTGTGGGTTCTTTATCAAAAAACTTGAAGGAGAACAATATTTCTTCCTGGTTCACTCAAACGATTGTTTTTCTTTTCTATTTATTGTTTGAGAAAAACTTCACTTTTTTCAGAAAAATATACATAAGTTCAAAAAATGACTTAGTAGTTATTCTTATTTCCTTTATAATATATATATTTTCAAAAAATGACTTAGCAACTATTTACTTTAGAAAAAATAATCGTTTTTATTTGTTTTCTTGACAAAATAATTAATTAATTCATTGGGTTTTAGTTTGTGGCTTGAGATGAGACCAAAGGATATAATAAACTTTAGCTCCAATGGGCTTTAAGCCTCTTGTCAACTCTTGATAGGTCCAAAGTTATCATTAATTATATTTAGCACCACTATGTAAATATGATTGCATTTTAGGTTTTATTAGCTCTAAGAGCATTAGAGCATCAGCAATGGGCCTGCCATATGCCAAATGTAAGATACATTTAGCATTCAGGCCCAAAACATGCTCAACAACGAGAAGGCCAAATGGGAAAAGGCTAAATTTTTTTTGGCATATAGCTACAGTACCATCTTACATTTAAGATGGTACTGTAGCTGAATGGGATAAAAAAAAATAATTTTTTAATACTCCCTCCTCCTTTTTAACCCAGGAATTTCTCTCTTCTCTCTCACTATTTTTCTTCTTTTCTCCCTCTTCCTTCTCTCTTTCTCATCGCCTCTCTACTCTCTTCAGACCCAAGACTCTCTCCGATGACCTTCTCTCCGATAAGTTAGATGCTTGCATGTTTAAAATTTGAAAGGCTATCCGATTAAGTACTTTCGAGTAGTTGAGATCGGTTCCAGCGTGGGTTTTGACAACGGTGGAGATCGTGGGTTTTGACGACGGTGGGTTGGTGGGTCAGGTTTGGATCAGCGTGAGGGCTCCAATGGGTTTGAATCGGTGCTCCGATGACTCCGATAGTTTTTCCTTCTCCGGCAACTCTCTCTCTCTTTCATTTTTCCTTCTTCGCGTGGGTCAACTTCCCAACGGCGAATCCGCTTCCTTTGAGCTTCAACAAAATTGAGCTACCTAGGCGGCGAATTGAGCAATCCGGTTTTCATAAATTTTTGTTGTGTTTGTGGGTGAAGATTGTCTAGCTTCACGGTGATTAGCGATGGAGATCGCAATGGGTTTGTGTTGGGTCACGTGGGTTATGTGGGTTAGGTGGGTTGTGATCTGTGTGGGAGTGAGTTTTGGGTCGGTGGGTAGCGGTGGGTTAATTTCAATAGATGTGTTGATGGTCCGGGTTTTTTTTTTTTTTTTTTTTTTTTTTTGTGTTGATGGTAGATTATGAGTTGCTAGTGGTGGTGGTGGTGTCAGGTGTGTAGTGCAATGACGGTGGTGATTGTGGTTCTTGAAACGAGAAGAAAGAGAGAGAAAGAATAAATAATGTGTTGTATGGTAAATGATGGTGATTTTGGAATATATTATTTTAATGAGTAGAATAGGAAAATAAAAGTTGGAATGCTGGAGTATTGTAAAATTGTATTGTATAATTGATAAAGTGACTTTTTAGAATGGTAAAATAAGATGGGATAGAGTTTCAGGTCACAGATGCTCTTAGCATTGGGGTGTAAACACCCCCCCCCAATTGCTAAAATAGCCACCGACAATCCAAAATAGAGCTACAACCGAGGATGCAATCCTAAAATTTTTTACAACCTATGAACAGTTAGTTCTTCTATTCAGAACCTATTGTTCATAAGCTTGTTAAAAAAAAAAAAAAAAAAAAAGGTAAATGATATATTTAGTCCCTAACTTTTAAGCCATTTGTCAATTTGATCCCCGACGTTTTAAATGTGTCAATTTGGTCCTTAACCTTTTAATATTGTGTCAAAATGATTCTTACTGTTAAATGTTGGATGGAAAATTCTGACATAGTTAACGATAGAATTAAAATATAATTTTTATGCCACTCAAGTTGCCACATGGGCTGCCACATGGGATTTTATAAATATATATATAACCAAAAAAAAGAAAAAAATTTACGAAAATTAAAATCACAAACATATTTAGGATTTAAAATTTGAACAGAAGAAAAATTCTTCAGATTTAATCTTAACATCTTTGGAGCTAATGGAACTCTTCAGTTGGATTTTTTTTTTTTTTTTTTTTTTTTTTTTTTGCAGCTTCCTCCGTAAGCTCTTTTCATTTAATTTGCCTATCATATTTTGCAGCTAATGGAAGATCCAAAATCAACTACTAAATCCCACCTAAAGGCTTCATGAGTTCTCAAAATAAATGAAAAGTAAATTTGAATGCAGCGTCCATTGAAACTCATCTAGCATCTAGCCTATCTATACTTGAACTTTGTTACTGGAGTTATGCAGCTGTATGAGCCCTGTGTTGGAACTTTCCACAAACACCTTATGTGCGACCACAAATAATCACCATTCCTTCAAGTACTGCAGCAGCAGTTCACGTACCCATAAATAATCACTTACCGCAATAGCACTTCAATCACAATACCCACATTAGAGACGGGCTGTTATACCCACACAAGAGTTCTTCAAAGCAATAGCTTGTCCATTATTGCACCGCCACGCATTTGTTTTGAAGAACTCTTGTTGCGAAGGAACCCAAAGAGACAGTGACGGTTTCTCGCCACATCATCCTTTGAGAAAAATCTAGAACCTCCAGATTCGAGGAACTTCGATGATCCCCATGTCCTACATAGTTTGATCTCTCTCCCTCATGTCCTTTCTCTTTCTCTTCTTCTCCTCAACATTCCTAGGGTAGGGACTTCAGTTAGGTTATGTCATGTTTTGTTGTTGTTCAATTTGATTTTTCAGGTCTACCAGTTTTGCTAATTAATATATTTGATTAGCTCAAACGAATTCAATTTGGCTGAATTTTGTTTTTTGTTTTTTTAAATAAAGGCCACATGGCATCTCATGTGTCAGCTTAGATTAATATTTTAACATTACTGTTAGCCATCTCAATATTTTTCATCCAATGCTTAACAGGACTATTTTAACACAATATCAAAAAATTAAGGACCAAATTGACACATTTAAAATGTTAAGAGTTAAATTGACAAGTAACATAAAAAAGTGAGACCAAATATATCATTTATCCAAAAAAAAAATTATATTTTTATTTCATTTCTCTCTCTCTCTCTCTCTCTCTCTCACTTTATCTCTCTCACTGACTATTTCTTCTCCACTCTCTCCTCCATCAATCTCACGGTACGATCTCTCTTCTATCCTCCCTCAGTGCCTCTCTGAATCTCCCTTCTCTCTGCACTTTGTGGCTGTGGTTGTCATTTGGGTCAGCGGGTGGTGTTTGGATCGGTTGTTTGGGTCAGATCATGGGCATCTTCGGAGGTCGGTGAAGCAGTAGCAGCTACAGCGACGATGAGGCGTTTGGTGGTGTTTTTGTTAGGATTCGATGCTACAAAGACGATGGGTCAGGCATTGCTCTTCGACCCGTGCTTGCTGTTCCAACTGCAACGATGATCGGAGTTTGAGGTCTGATGGTGGTGTTCCTACTGTAACGATGATTGGAGTTTGAGGTTTGAGGGTGGTGTTCTTCAGATTTTCAGTGGGGGTGGCTGGTTGGTTGGTTTGGTGGTATGGCTGTAGTTGTTCCGGTTTGGGTATGGGTATGTGATTATTTTGATTTGTTCCAAAATTTGGGTATGGGTATGTGTTTGTTCCGATTTGGGTGTGGTGATGTGGTTGTTTTGATTTGTTCCTATGGGTTTGTTGTTGTTCTGTTTGGTTGTTTGGGGAGTTTAAATGGTGGATGCGGTTGTTCTGTATGGTTGATCAAGGGGTTTGGGGTGGCAGTGGGTGGCTTTTGTTTGAGTATTGGGTCTGTATCGGTGGTGGGTGGTGCATTGGGTTGCTGGCAGTGGGTGGCTGAGGGAGATAGAGGAAGAGAGACCAATTACAGCGAAAAGAGAAAGAATCCATTTTTATATTATTTTATCATGTAGTTAATTGATTATTTTAATGGAATAGGTGTAAAAATAAAAACTGGATGTAGTTGTTTTGTAAAATGAGCTGGTATGATAGATAAAGTAATTTTTTAAATGGTAAAATTGAGATTGGATTATAAACTCGGATGCTAGTGCTCTAATGGACTTTGGGCCTCTGGTCAACTTTTGATTGGCTCAAAGTTATCATAATTATATTTTGGTGAAAATGCTAGTTTGTTCATTATGGGTCCATTTGGATTGAGGTTATTTTTCTTTGAAACCAAAATTGAAACCGAAAATACTGTAGCAAAATAATTTTTAAATGTGTGAATAGTCTTTGTGGGTCCGTAACAAGATATCACGAATGCACTGTTCATCGTGCAAAAGTCAACAAATACGGGCTGAACCAAAAAAAAGGGAAAACCGCAGAACAAAAACTCAGACGCCACAATAATTTGAATCCAAACGGGCACTATATTTTAAAGTCACGAACAATTTGGCCCTTACATTTTAGTAATAGTCAATTTAATCTTTATTGTTTTCAACTTGAAACTAATTTGGTCTCACCTTTATCTTATTAACAAAAAATGTCTACGTGGCTATTAGATTGAATAGCTAGCATACTTGAAGCTTATGTGATACTAAAGTAATAAAAAATTATATTTGGAATTTAAATATGTCACATCATCATTTTAATTTTTATAATTAAAAACAAAAAACAATTAGGGTCTGTTAGGTAATGTTATTCTAATAACATTATTTATATTTTTTTGAAAATACATATGGGTAAAAAAGTGTGTAAAAATACGTGTAATGTTGTTTAAATACTGAAAACTGTTGTTTAAAATGTACTAAACACCCTTTCTAAAACCATCTTTTAATTTTCCCCTATTCTCTCTATCTCTTCTCTCATTCTCTCTGGGTTCAATTCCACTTTGTCGATTTCCTGTAAAAATCCTTTCATTCTTCTCACACGGATCTATTATCTATTTCGTTCAATTCCTATAGATTCTAGTGTCTATTTGTATCATATCTGACTTCATTTTCCCCCCAATATGTTGAATTTGACAACTTTTACTTTCAAACCCACATCGTAGAGCCACAAAGCAACAACAAAGGAGCAGTGTAGGGTTTTGTTTATTCCTTAGGCCTTTAATTATGGTTTCTACTTTATGCTATGGTGGCTATTAGGACCCAAGCCATAACAAATGGAAAAAGATGAAAGCACACAATGGGAAAATGACAAAAAGGGAAAAACAAAGAGGATGCAATGTGTGACTTAGGCCAAATTTGCCAAATAACTACATTTTTGAAATATATTCGTTAGTTAGCATCGTTTCCAAACTTATTAGCAAACTAACATCTCAAGTCTCTTAGGCTCGAGTTAACCATAGCAACTTAAGTCTCAAAGACTTGAGTTCTATGTGAACTTGACTCTTTAAGACTCAAGTCCCTGAAAGACACAACAAAAACGGAAACATGAAGATCGAAACAAAAACAACAACACCCAAAGAGATCAAAAATAGAATCATGAAGCAACAAACCTAGTGAGATCAAAACAAGAACACAAAGCAACAAACCCAAGCTCCAGGCAATGGCTCAGATCAAACCCAAGCGGCGAACCCAAGCAGTGATCGAGATTAGGATGAGGTGGTGGTGTGTTTGTTGGGTTTGGTTTTCCAGGTTCCGATCAGTGTGTTCGTTGGGTTTGGTTTTGTAGGTTCTGATCGACGCGTTTGTAGAGTTTGAGTTTGGTCTTACTAGTGAAGACCTTGATCGAACTATGCATGTACGCAGAGGAAAATTAACGAATCTACTTCATTTGCAATTGATAACATGTGCTATGTAAGTTTGAGAATATAAGAATAAGAGAGTGTACCTTGATGTGGTGAAATTCAAAACCAAAGATCAGAAGTTCTTGAGAACACCTTTAATCTTCACTCTAATTCCACTAACGCCCAAGAAGTGTGGTCTCTCAATCGCTTTCTATGAGTTTGTTCAAAGGAGAATGATAAAGTGTCCAACATTCACATACACCATTTCATGTATATTCCAAAAAAATCAGTATGTTTCTCACGTTACAACCGATTATCTTACTAGTCCGGCCTTTTGGGCCTTTCCAATTGGACTTTAGTATGTGGCTTGGAATGGAACCAAAAGGGAACAAATAAGACACTAACTCCAATGGGCCTTGGGCTTTTCTGTCAACTCTTGACAAGTCCAAAGTTATCATTAATTATATTTAATACAACTATATAAATATAATTGCACTCTAGGCTTTATTAATAAATTATATCCCAAGACTTTATTGTACATGCAACCCCTTCAAAAAATATTCGTAGTAATACAAGGTCATAAATGAAGACTGCCACTTTGTAGATTACTACATCTTAATCCTTGAGTACCTAGTTTAATCATTTTAAGTTATTCATCATATATTTATGAAATCCAATTCCATAAATATATACTTTAGTAATTTCTTACTAAAGTGGTTAAGCCTAACACTTTGAATAACCATTCCCGTTAAATTTATCTCAAAGGAATATTTTATATCTCCATTAAGAGACTATGAATTACATTTTGAGAATATATGTTCCATCAACACTAAATGTGGCTGCCAAACATACTGAGGTTTTGACCGTTACTTTAGATTTCACTCCTGGTATTTCAAAGCAACCTACACTTCATGATCAAGTTCATTATTTTCTCAGGATTAAGAGTATATGTAAATAGAAGCCGTGAAATTTATTATTCTATTGATAGTCATTAGGAGAATAATGAATCTCACAAATGATACAGTTCAATATGGCTTAACTCTTAAAACATATTAACATATCAACTAGAAGTCTCCACTTCCATGATCAAGACAAATTATCTTAGTTGATATGTTATAGTCTTCACAGATGAAATGCCCAATTTCATCACTGACTATGAACTATAATTCTTAGTTTACAAAGAACTTGTGATTTATATCTTCTGTGACTTTTCACATAAATCACATACTATGCATCTCATAGATTATATGATAATATCCAAATATTCATGCTACTATTATTTCGGATAATAATAAAACAAATTTATTAATCACAATATTAAGTTATACATAATGTCATACTTAATATCATACATAGCATCATACAATAGGATTTAAGGGTACTAATTCTAACAGACCTGTGAAGGATTTGAAGGTAAGACCTAGAAGGATCTTGGACAGACCAATGAGAAATTGAAGGTGAGAGTGAGACTTGAAGGTGTTTGTGAAATTTGTTCTTTTGGTTCTGTTTTGAGGAACTCGAGTCTTGTAGACTCAAATTGTTACAGCAAACTTGAGTCTAAGAGACTTGAAATGTTAGTTTGCTAATAAGTTTGAAAAAGATGCTAACTAATGAATATGTTTGAAAATGGGTGTTATATGGCAAATTTGGCCCTGTGACTTACATGAAACAAATTGAAAAGTTAAGGATAAAGAAACCTAATCAACAAAGGAACAAGATTGGAAGAGAAAGGAATCACAACAAAACCCGAACTGGAAAAAGCACAAAAGGGACGATATCCTGAACAAGAGGATATCTATTAAACTCCATTACCATTATTCAACTCGGCTTGGGTCATGAGCTAGATAAGTATTAGGTTTGATTTTTGTGTCTATATATGTAGGAGATTTGTAAATTTAATTTTTGTGTGTTTTGTGTTTGGTTGCCAAGAAAATGCAAGAAAAACTAAAAATGTTCTAAATTTTTATTTTATTTGGAAAAAAAAAAAAGTCTCTTGGAAATTTTTAAGAAATTATTTTAAGAGGTTTTTTTAAAAAAAGTTTTTTATGGGCTTTTTTATATTACTTAATTCAATTATATGGGTGGCCTTTTTTACTTATTAAAATGATATGAGATTTTTAAATGCCAAATAAATTTTTAGCTAAAATGTAAAACCCACTTTTTAAGTTTTTCAAAACTCATTTTAGTTCTATAACTTTGCTTTCGTTCATTTTAGTCCTCTAAATTTCAGATTTATTTAATAAAAACCTTTTTGTCAACTTTTGTTAAAAAAATTTTGAAAAAAAAAATCTAGAAAATACTTTTCAATCATTAATTGAAATTTTTTAATTTAAAAAATTTGAAGAAAAATTTAACCACAACATATAACAAAAGTTGATGAAAAAGCCATATTTGAATTAAACTTGAAAGTTAGAGGATTGAAATAAATGAAAGGAAAATTGGAGGACAGAAAAAAAAATTGTAAAACATAAAGGGTAGCTTTTGCATTTTAGCCTAATCTATTATTATTATTTTAGAAGTCATGTAAGCTTCAAGCATGCCAATTGTGTCATTCGTTAACCACGTAAGAAATTAGTGAGTTAGCAATAGGGACTAAATTAGTTTCAAGTTGAAAATAACAAGGACCAAATTAATTGTGACCTCAAAATGTAGGAACCAAATTGATATTTTCGCCTTATATTTAGCGCCACTATGAAAATATAATTGGACTTTAAGTTTTATTAATTAAATAAAATCCCAAGACTCTATTATAAAAACAATCGACCCTTCCATGAAAATATCCATAAGGATACAAAATCATAAAAGAACTTTCATTTTGTAAATTGCTATTTTATTTATAGAGTCCTTGGTATAATTTGTTAGTTATACTTATATTTTATAAAATCTAATTTCACTTTGTAAATCGCTATATTATTCATAGAAGTCTCCACTTCATGATCAAGATAAAAAATCTTAATTGATACCTACATTATAGGTTTAACAGATGAAAATGTCAATTTTATCACCGACTACGAACTATGGTTTTGAGTTTACAAAGAACTTGTAATTTAGTTCTTTAGTAAGTAAATCACATACATTACATTTTATGGCTGATGAATTAGTTAAACAACCTAGATTTAAGGGTACAAATTAGAACAAGGCAAGGGCGGCACTATACTTTGTTCAGACTTCAATATATATATATATATAATTTTTTTTGTTAGTTTAATACTTTAATTTATTTTTAAAAATATTTTTGCATACCTTGACTTAAATCTTACACTCTTATTAGAAATATATCTGATTCTACAAGTAAAAGTAAGTATTTGTAAATTGTAAGTGTCACTCTTTATTGTAAATTTATATTATGTGTGTGAGTGTGTCTAATATTGATTGTGTGCATTACTTTTTCTTATAATGTTATTTGTGTGAATAATAATGTGTGTGGATGTTTGTATGTACAGTATAAATATAATATAACTTTATATAATTTAATAATTAGGAAATATTTTTTTAAGAAAGAATAATTAGGAAATAGAGAGGGTTTGTTAAATGTATGTATATTGTTATCATGTTATAATAACTTTTTATTATAAAGTTAGTAAAATACATGAAAAAAAAAATGTAAGTTAGTGATTGTTCAAGAATTTGATTGGTTAAGTAAACATGTAATGCATTTTTTTTTTTTTTTTTTTTATACAAGATAGAATTCTACTCTAGCCTAATCTAAGTGTATATGTGTGTGAAGGTCCCTTCTGGAGACTTGAACCCCGGCTCTTGCCCCCCACACCCCATAAGCACTTATACTTGTGGAGTGACCATCACACCAAGGGAGTGTGGTGGTTGTAATGCATTATTTTATCTATGAATAAATGTGGTTTTATGCGTTGATAATTAATACAGAGCCAATGAGTTGAGTTTAGTCATTTAGTCTTAAATTTTTTTTTTTATAAAAATAATGACAAATAGATAATAACATATGCATTTAAATAAAAATGTTAGTCAAATTTAGCAAAATAAAATATGTTCATTGCTACCCATATTGGCAATAAATAATCATAATGAACTATCATATAACAATTCAAAATTTGAAAACTTGTAGAAGAAAATTGTATAATTTCATTTTTTTTTCTTTTGTTGATAACTTGATATTTCCAAATTCTCTTTTTATTAAAATTTTTAAATTTAATCTTCTTAATGACCTTCCCAAACAAAATTCCTAAAACTACCACTCGGTGAAGGTCATTAAAAACGTTAGACACACATAAACTATATAGAAAATCCAGTCAAGCTGTAGGTATTTTATTCTGACGCCACAGAATTGTCTGCCAAAGAAAGCAAAGAGGACCAAAACAAAACAAAGCCCGGTACTAATAAGACAGTAAATTAAAACCGGCCCAGGTTCAATTATGACTGCCAATGAATAAAAGTAGGAAAACCACAATTGGACTAGAGCCATCTTGAACAGCGCACTAATGTACCCGCTTGGAAGGAGTAGAAAAGTCATTATGGCTGAGAGCGTAAATGTGATATAATTTATTATTGCGACGATCGCAAAATTGACAAAAGTTGTTTGGGCAATGGCTGCCCCTGCGGAGTGCCATTTAAAACCAGAAATCTTGTCTTCTTGCCAAAGTCCCCCAGCAGGCGTGATTACTACTTGATAGGTGATCGTTATAAGTAGTGCAACAACCACCAAAAGCGCATTGCGGTCGTCGTTCGATATTCTCCACCCTTCACGAGCAGTTTTTATGAGTAGTCGTAATCTCTCAATAAATAAGACAGATTTTCTGAGCATTCGTGACCTCTCATAAAATAAGACTTTGGGTTTCCTTATGCAATATTCATAACAATTAACTTTAGGAAGAAATGAACACGAACAAGATAAAGCTCCAGCATAGCTTAGCATATCTTTGATCTCGCTGCTTACCTGTCTTTGTTCTCGCAACATGTCCTGTGCTGAATGATCCTCGAAATTCCTAACGTTTAAATTAACCCCACAACATGTCCTATAGCCGCGTTTAAGAAAATGCGGCTATAGACCCTGTAGGGGACTATTGTCTCGAAGCAAAAGCTGCATTTGTAAACGCAGCTATAGAAAATGATAGACTCGATCATATTATCGTCGTCCATTACCACGATCAAGGACGAGGAATATATCTAGATTCGTCCTAGCAGCAATGGTCGCCAAACAAGGACGGATAAATCCATCTTCACTCATCAATGAACCGTTACAAAGCTTTGATCAACTTCCATACTGTTGGGAGGATAATCCACCATTAACGCCCTGCAGAGGCATTACTAGAAGAGAATAAAGTCACCATCAAGGCTTCACCAATGGCTAGAAGAAGACACCTGTGTGTACGTGCATATATATATAGCAATGAAATCCAAAAGGGAGGTAGATATACAAAGTAATTCTCTAGCTCTAGAATATTGATTTCTTAACATTTTTTTGGCCAATTTTTCTGACTTTAGCATCAAAGGCTTTTTGGCAGGCACCACACCGATGACCCACATTTCTTCTTCTTTCCATTCATTCTTTAGGGTCAGGTTGGTCGAGGACGACATCAATCTGGGCGATCATCATCCACGCCCAAAACCCGATACCCGGATTTGTGACCATGACCGGCATGCTAATATCGAGTTTAAACCTGATATTAACAAGAACCAACTTAACTTTTACAAAACTTTTCCAAAAGCTTCTCTTTTTCTTTTCAAAATAATTTTCTTATTTCATTACTTCTTGATATCATTTTCCACTTGATAGTCAGAGCATCTACACTGTACTCAAAATATAACATAATCCACCAATTATTCAAATTTGGAATTTCACATAATACATCTCTTAATACTTTAAGGTATACACTTTCATTAGATCCTAAAATAAACAATGCTACAAATCTAAATATCATATTGCTAATTTAGGACCTATACATATAAAACTAAACCAGCTCATTCCAAAACTCGACTAAGGCTCCCTCTGCTCCAAAATAAAACCCGCTAACTAAAAGAGTAGAAGGGATGAGCTACACAGCTCAAGAAAGGTAAGACATATAAGAATTCAATAAGGATGCATGTAACCAAATCATTTCATTCTATGAATATTCGAACAGGAGAACATCTTTTCATGCATAATATTTTATATTATTCATAATAATAGTTTATACGCTCATCAAAGAAAATAATTGTTCTCTTTTTTTCTTATCGCTTTAATATTACCAAAACCTTTTGGATTAAACTTCTTTCACTTCCTACAAAGTCGTCATACATATATTCTCATTACAAGATAATTATTTTAACTTAAATCAAATAATCGGCAACTTTGTATTAAGCTAGAAACATCTTGACTAATAAGAAAACTTTTCTTTATAAACCTCTTTCCAAAAATATTATAACTTTCATAATCATAAAACTTAACATTTCATAAAGAACAGGTATCTGATAACTTTTAAACATAACTTGTACTTTCATCAGAAACTTTACCTTTATAGCATAACAGAACTTCAGAAACTTTTATCTTTAATGAACAGCTTTTCTTTTCATTAGAAACTTCTTCTTGCCATGAGAGTTTTCACTTTTCACAATGCATTTAAACAAAATAATTCTCTCATGATTAATAACATAACATAACTGTTCATAAATAACTTACTGGTTAGTCCATATCTGATAAGTCTGTACTTATTTGGGAGGCTTCTAACACCACGGTTCTAAGCATCCAGCATTCCCCACAATGCCAGGTATTCTTGGGATTACATCATAATACATATCTTCCAACCATGGGGGTAGGTTGGCTTCCCCCACAAGTTGGCCGTAACCAACAAGGGGCGGGTGCAAAGAGAGCCAGTCTCACTTAATGGCCAATCTTATAACGTTTTCCATGGAAAGCTAGTAATTAACCCCTACTAGCAGAGTTCAGATCACCAGAGGACATAACCTGAAAACATTTCATACTTTACATCATACTGAAATTTCTTGTTTTGCATGACATTTCATGATAATAGCATTTCCATTTTTTTCTTTAAACATCATGTTCCCGAAATCAGTAATAGCATCAATATGCTGAAATCATATACATAAGGTTTTGAAAGCTCACGAACATATCTTTATCAAAATAATGATTACATGCCATATCTCTAATCAAAAACATTTTAATGCATAATATACTTTAAAATAACCTCATGACTTACCAAATGCCCATATAACTTATCCCTTACCTGAAAGCAAAGGAACCGAGAGCCTAAAGTCAAAGGAGCTTAGACTTGGATACTGGTAACACCTAAACCAAATATCAAGCTTATTACTATCCATAATTTCCTTTTCATAAACTTCACATTCATCTCAAAGCCTATCTCTTAGAATCAAGGAAGTCCTAATCCCTCCTCAAAGAGGTTCCCACAAACACAAAATGCATTCATCAGACAACATGATGTACTAAATCATAGAGAAACCAATTCATAAAATTTATATATGATTCTAACAGACCAAAGGATGAGCATATTAAATTATAGCTCAAAACATTCACCCTAACTTTAGAATTAAATCCTCAAAGTTAGGCATGTCCCTTACTGTTCACTGTTTTATTCCAGCAGCATATGCCTCATTTGTAAAATACAAATGGGCTATTCACGCATATCAAATTGTCATGAAAATTTACAGAACTACTCCCCTATATGCCCAGTATATACCATAAAAATTTCGGAGTCAAAGTATAAATCCATGATTTACTAAAAATCACGCAAGACAGCATACTTAAATCTGTCCTGACAGGATTTCATGCAACTTATAAATTAAACCATTATTTTTATATTAATCCAAATGCTGTGAGACCGATTCAATAACAACCATAAGTGTCTTAGGTTTCATAGGAATTATCCTAGCATCCAAATTCACTATATACAATTTAATACATAATTTAACATGCATGAACACAGAATCTGTCACAGTGACAGCTTTGCAACGTTTTATCGTAAATTCACAAGCGATTATCAAACGATGGTATTTTCATATGGGGGTTTTTATACACTCATAAGACATGTTATAAAACACTTACATACAGTCATTTAACCATTTAGAGCAAAATAAGCACAACCAAAAATCCCAGCAGCAGCATCAAAATACTCATCCTAACTTTTTCTTACTTCCTTAATCCTATAGAATCATTAATTAGTAAAAACCCTAACCTACCTTCAACAAATCACCAACACAACTTCAAAGCTTCCTAAAACAGCATATATATATATATATATATATATAGATTACATGAAAGGATTTTCCTTTCCTAGTGGCTGGACCAGAAGGTATGAGAGGTAGAGAGCTTCAGAGAGTTGAAAGAAGCTTTCTTCTTGCTGCTGGACTTGTAAGTGTGGAAGGGAGAAAATAATTGAGAGCTTTTCCTTCTTTTGGTGTTGGATCCGTAGGAATGAAAGAGGGAGAGAGCTCTTAACAATTTTAGTTGCTTTTAAAAGATTAGAAAGAAGAAAAGATGATGAAGCCTTATCTCTCTTTTAATTTGTTGACCCATGGACTTGACAAAGTGGACCTAAGAGAGCTTCCTAGCTCTTTCCTTAAGAGAAAAGAGTGTAAAGTGAGGTGCAAATTTCTGATTTGCATGGATCCGTGGGAAATGGGAGCAAAAGAGTTTCTTGAGTCTTCTTTCTTTGAGAAAGTCAAAGAAGAGATAAGGTGCAACCAATAAGAACAAAGAAGGAAGAAAACAAAGAAGTAAAGCAAGAATGACCAAGGGAAATTTCTGGTGCAGCCAAGAAGTCCAGCAAAAATATCTTGGGTGACATACGTATATTGCTAAGGAAAGGGAGGATAACTCATCTTTTCAACTTTCTTGCATTCATACTCACTTTTCTACCAAAATAATTTCTTGCATTCACACTTACTTTTCTACAAAAATAATATCATTTTGCATATACATACATATATATATATATATATATATGTATATATATCTCATAACTTAACCACCTAATATTGTTTTGTACATGCTAAGTATATATTTATAATACAAATAGTCATTTCAATTATTTATAATCTTTAAAATTCTTATTCAATGACATTATAAAATAATATGTTTATTAAATACTCTTATATTAATTTTTGTAAGTAAGTGGCTTAAAATATTAATAATACTTAACCACTTAAACACATAGTTTAATTATAAAAATTGGGTCGGGGTGTTACAATCACACTTGACCGACGATCTCGGCATCATCGCTTTGGCGCCGTCTGTGGGAAGGATTGATACTCAACACGTGATTTGTCCCAATTAACTCACAAGTCCGTATGGAATCCAATACTAACCTGCATCCCCGCCGCGTTGGCCCTACAAATTTAGTCACTAGCAACCACTGTGGAGGAACTCACCAGGCAAAACCAGGAGATGAGGTAGCGGTTGCAACAGGAAGACAACCGTACAGACGTCAACAGGGATAACGATGAAGACAGCAACAAAAGACGAAACAACACTCCAAAAGAGGTGAGCTCAGATCTCCTCAGGGGGATGAAAAAGGAGATAGACAAATTGAGAAATGCCATCAAAGGAAAGATGGACCAAAGCTTGGAAAGGATAGTCAGGAAGACGGATTCACCTTTCACCGTGGTTTTTTTAGGAGTGCCCAGTGCCCTCCAAGTCCCGTTTACCACATCTAGAGCCCTTCGACGGGCTGAAAGACCCCCGGGATCACCTGAATACCTTCAAGACAACCCTAGGTCTTCAACAACCCCCTGACGAGATTTTGTGCCGCTCCTTTCCCACTACCCTCAAAGGGGCGGCCAGGGAGTGGTTCAACAAGTTGTCAACGTCATCCATTGATAACTTTGAGCAGCTAAGCAATTCCTTTGTCCGTCATTTTGTCAGCGGGCAACATCCAAAAAGGATCACCCGACCATTTGCTCACCATCAGACAATGAGAGAAGGAAACATTGAGATCTTATGTAACACGTTTCACCTAAGGAATGCTGGAAGTAGACAAGGTGGACGACAAGGTACAGCTCATGACCTTCAAGGTAGGGTTGAAGTCTAGAGATTTCGTGGCTTCCTTGACCAAGAATCCCCCAAGATGATGGCCGAGACATTATTGAAAGCACAGAAGTATATGAACACTAAAGAAGCTCACGCAGCCATTGGTGGAGCAGAAAAAAGTAAGGAAAAGAAGAAGGAAAAGGAGGATGATCGAAGAGGACAAAAAAGAGATCGAGCTGATTGACGAAATGACAAAGGAAATAGACGGAGGAAGGACAAGAACCCTCATCCGATGAAGTTCACACCGTTAGTGATGCCTGTTGACCAGATTCTAACGGAAATAAAGGGCAAACCATCTCTTAAGTGGACGAGGCCACTCCATTCATCGCCTAGTTTGTGCGACAAGAGGAAATACTGCCGTTTTCACAAAGACCATAGGCATTACACAGAGGATTGCGGAGATCTCAAGGAGCAGATTGAAGAACTTATACGGAATGGAAAACTACAACAATATGTAAAAAGGGGAGATTCCAACAAATACAGCCAAAAAGGTCAAGACGGGGTTCAAGGAGAGATGAAGACCGCCCACCGCCTCGTCCACAGAATGCACTAGGGGAAATAAAGACCATCGTAGGGGGACCAACCACAGGGGGATCATTCAAATCCCTCAGGAAGTCACACCAAAGGCAGGTAAACAAAGTGTTCACGATCTACCTCCCGAGAAGCAAAAACAGATCAACCAAGACATGTACTTCTCGAAATAAGACGCCAGGGGTATAAAGCAACCTCATGATGACCCACTCATCATGATGATCATGATCAAGGGGTTCAATACAAGGAGAGTTCTGGTAGACAATGGGAGCTCGGCCGACATTATCTACCTTTCATCCTTCTAGCAACTAATGCTAGACCCAAAAAGGCTTCATCCTTTCGAGTCCCCCTTCGTCAGTTTTAGTAGAGACAAGGTATACCCCAGGGGAATAGTGACATTAACAATTCTTCGCCGGCTTGTACCCCCTCCAGTTAACCAACCAATACAATTTTTTGGTAGTAGACTCACCCTCGTCCTACAATGTGATCATAGGATGACCAACACTCAACCGCTAGAATGTCATTACTTCCACGTCTTGTTTGAAGGTAAAATTTCAAACGGAACAGGGGGTCGGAGAGATAAAAGGAGACCAGGTGTTAGCAAGAGAGTGTTACCATGCCGTCCTGGCCTCAAGAGAGAACCATACATGGACAATCGAGGAAAAAACACTAGAGATCGTTGAGAAGCTAGAAACAATAGAGTTGGTTGAAGGAAGTCCAGCGAAGACGACCCAAATAGGGACGAATCTAAGTCCCAGGACGAAGAAAGGGATCATCAACTTCCCGAAAGATAACCTCGATGTATTTGCTTTGAGCCACGAGGATATGCTAGGGATCCCAGCAAGCCTCACCTAGCATCGCCTAAATGTTGACCCGCAGAAGAAGCTCGTCCAAGAGAGAAGAAGAGTCTTTGCCCCTGAATGAAACAAAGTCTTTGCCCCTAAATGAAACAAAGTAGTAATGGACGAGGTAAATAAGTTGCTTGCTGCAAATTTTATTCGAGAAGTTCACTACCCCGAATGGAGAATGTGTGTCAATTTCACAGATTTTAATTAAGCCTACCCAAAAGACAGTTTTTGTCACACCTCAAACCCGATACCCGGATTTGTGACCATGACCGGCATGCTAATATCAAGCCTAAACCTGATATTAACAAGAACCAACTTAAATTTTTGAAAACTTTTACAAAAACTTTACTCTTTCTTTTCATTTTTGTTTCTTTACTTAAATGATAGAACCTTTTACTTAACATTCGGAGCATTTACACTATACTCCAAATATAACATAATCCACCAGTCATTTAATTTCCACACTTTCACATAATACCTTACTTAATACTTTAAGGTATACACTTTCATTAGATCCTAAAATACACAATACTACAAATCTAAACATCAAATTGCTAATTTAGGATCTATACATATAAAACTAAAACCAGCTATTTCCAAACTCGACTATGGCTTCCTCTGCTCCAAAATAAAACCGGCTAATTGAAAGAGTGGAAGAGGTGAGCTACACAACTTAGTAAAGGTAAGATATATGAGAATTTAATAAGGATGCATGTAAATCAGATCATTTCATTCAATGAATATTTGAATAGGAGAATATCTTTTCATGCATAGTATTTTATACTATTCATAATAATAACTTATACGCTCTTCATAGAAAATAATTGTTCTCCTTTTTCTTATCAGGTTAATATTACCAAAACCTTTCGGATTAAACTTCTTTTATTTCCTACAAAGTCACCATATATATATTCTCATTACAAAATAATTATTTTAACTTAAATCAGATAATCGGCAACTTTGTATTAAACTAGAAACATCTTGACTAATAAGAAAACTTTTCTTTATAAACTTCTTCTCATAAAATACTATAACTTTCATGGTCATAAAACTTAACGTTTCATAAAAACAGGTATCTAATAACTTTTAAACGTAAATGTGTACTTTCATCCAAAACTTTATCTTTATAGCACAAATGAACTTGAAACTTTTATCTTTAATGAACAGTTTTTCTTTTCATCAGAAACTTCTTCATTTCATGAGAGTTTTAACTTTTCACAATGCATTTAAACAAAATCATTCTCTCATGATTAATAACATAATATAGCAGTTCATAAATAACTTATTAGTTAGTCTATATTTGATAAGTCCGTACAGAGAAGACCTCATCACATTTGGAAAACCTCGTGTGCATGATATTGTCCCCTTTGAGAGGCCTGATGGCAATCTCCTCCAGGTTTTGTTCCTCCCCGCCGTCCGTGCACATTGGGGAGAAGGCCTTATTCAAATCAGAGTTACGGGCAACCCCATTTCCTCTACTTTAAATGGCCTAGAGTTACGGGCAGCCCCATTTCCTCTACTTTAAATGGCCAAACATATAACATTTTTCCATGGAAAGTCAGTAATTAACCCCTCTTGACAGAGTTCAGATCACCAGAGGACATAACCTGAAAATACTTCATACTTTACATCATACTGAAACTTCTTATTTTGCATAACATTTCATAATAATAGCATTTCCATTATTTTCTTTAAACATCATGTTCGTGGAATCAATAATAGCATCAATATGCTTAAATCATATACATAAGTTTTTCGAAAGCTTACGAACATATCTTTGTCAGAATAATGATTACATGTCATATCTCTAATCAAAAACATTTTAATGCATAATATACTTTAAAATAACCTCATGACTTACCAAATGCCCATATAACTTATCCTTTACCTGAAAGTAGAGGAATCGAGAGCCTAAAGTCGAAGGAGCTTAGACTTGGATACTAGTAACACCTAAACCATAAATCAAAGCTTATTACTATCCATAATTTCCTTGTCATAGACTTACACATTCATCTCAAAGCCTATTTCTTAGAATCAAAGAAATCCTAATCCCACTTCAACGAGGTTCCCACAAACAAAAATACATTCATCAACAACAAGTACAAAATCCTAGAGAAACCAACATTCTTATATTAATCCCATATCTCTAATAGAGCTAACTTTATTTCAAAATGTGCTTTGAGGTTAGGGCAATAATGCATGCATAAATATAAAATATTTTAAGCATGGTCATGTAACTATATACATTCATATGGTAACATACAACACGTCGGGCAAAACAGCTTCATAAATACAACCGTTGCATGGTTTAGAACCCCTTCCTTTGAGTACTAAACCTCAAAAAAAGTTACACAAAAATTAATCTATAATCGAGACATACCAAAAGATAATCATAATAAATTATAGCTCAAAACATTCACCTTAACTTGAGAATTATATTCACAAAGTCAGGTGTAGCATATGCTGTTCACTGCTCATTTCAGCAGCGTATGCTCCATTTGTAAAATACAAACGGGCTGTACACATACCTCCAATTGTTATGAAATTTTACAGAACTACTCCCCTGTATGTCCAGTATAAACCATAAAAATTTCGGAGTCCAAACATAAACCCATGATTTACTAAAAATCATGCAAGACAGCATACTCAAATCTGTCCTGACAGAATTTCTTGCAAATTAAAAATTAAACCATTATTTTTATGTTCATCCAAATTCTGTGAGACCACTTCCACAACAACCATGTGTGTCTTAAATTTCATAGGAAATATCCCTAGCATCAAAATTCACAGAATATTATTTAATACATATTTTTCTTGTTGTAAACCTCAAATCTGTCAGAGAGACAGCTTCAGTATACTCTTACAAAATCATCATAAAAATAGTAATAGGCCTTAATTTCATTTGGGTATTTTTATATTGAGAGTTCAAATAGTGTAAAAACACCCTTGAACGTTTAGACTCCCAATTTACAAATTAACCAATTCAAGCTTTATGTCAAACAACTAGTGTGCGGAAAATGAACAAAAGCTATAAAACAGAATTGGAAAACTATCTAAGACAAATTAAAATCACAACCCACAACAGATAATAAAAGGTAAAGATAAAAGGGAAGGAAGATGCAAACACAAGGACAACATGCAATGTGTTATCGAAGAGGAAACCGAAACCCTCGGCATAAAACCTCTCCGCCGTCCTCCAAGCGGTAAACAATCCACTAGAAAATGTAGTTGGGATACATGGACAGCAATAGACCCTCCAAGTCTAATCTACCCAAAGCACCTAAGCCCTCCAAGTTTCTTGCTCCAACGAGATTACACTGAACCTTTTTCTTTTCTAGCTTCCCGGATTCCGCTACTTGACCATAGCATCAACCAATGTAGATTGGTTCCTTCCTAATCGCTTCCCCTAACACCAAACAGCCCTCTCACAATAATGAATATGGTGAGAACAAGGTTTTGGTAAAATGCCTCTCAAGGGTTTGACAATGGAGAGGAAGAGAGTTGAGGAATTTGAAAAGACTCTTATGTAAAGATTGTAGATGAATCAATCTTGTTTTACTCTAGGGTTTCTCTCTCAAAATTCTCTCTCGAAGCTCTCTCTCTTTTGTGGGTATAAAGGGTATATATATACTAGGGTGAGAGAGGAATGTGAAACGTCGGGTTTTTCAAAATAGGGCTGGCTCACGGCTTGGCCTCGCGACTTGACTGAGTCATGAGATAACCGAATGGCCAGTTGTCCTATTTTACCCTGTAGTGCTCCAGCTAGTATGACTGTTCAACTTCTGGCATGCTTGGCACGTGTCTTTGCATCCGGCGGCTTGCAGCCGCGAGACTCTGTTTTCTTGCACACTCTTGAGCATTCAACACTCTATCTCACTCACTACCCTTACAACAAACCCACCTAAATACAGGGTTACTAAATGCTGAAATACAAGCAAATTTAGCATGGAATAAAGCCAACAAAATGGTTGATTAAATTCAACCTTTCATATACCTATAGTGTACATATTAAAATATGTTAATAAGCATTCAATTGACCAAAATATCATCAAACTTTCAATCACTAATACAGAATCATAGTTCAACCTCTAAAATCGGGATAGAGGATAAAGAAGTAAAAATAAATAAATGAAGTTTTGATTACTTACCCCCAACAATTTGAAGCTGAAAATTTAGTGTTAACTCTTTAATTTCATCTTTAGAGAGAGATATTTTGCTTTGGTGAGAGAGGGAGGGTTGCCATGTAAGAAGGGGAGAAGAAAGAAACAAAGAACACGGAAAAGAGTAGGGAAAGAGGGGCTAGAATTTTGATCTGATGCAGCCAAGAAAATAAGGCAAGAGGAGACTTTTGGGGCAGCAAAAGAGATAAGAGATGTGGAAAATTTGGGGTGGATACGTGTAGAGCTTAGGAAAAATCTCACCACCCATTTTTCCAATTTTCTTGCATTCACACTCACACCTTTCTACAAAAATAATTTCTTACATTCACATTCACACTTTTCTACAAAAATAATATCACTTTGCATAGATATATATGTATATATCCTTACCT
This sequence comes from Quercus dentata, assembly GCA_028216015.1. Lineage (NCBI taxonomy): Eukaryota > Viridiplantae > Streptophyta > Magnoliopsida > Fagales > Fagaceae > Quercus > Quercus dentata. Next base: position 9,862,950 of record CP116444.1, read on the forward strand.
TTATAAAGTTATATCCATCACATTAAAAGAGGATATATGTTCTAATTACTTTGAGAGAGCATAAAAGAAGAATTAAGATTGAGTCTTGTCTTTCTTTCAAAGTGTGGACCCATGGGTTTGACAAAAGGGACTTAAGAGAGTTCCTAGCACTTTCCTTGAGAGAAAAAGAGAGCAAAGTTAGCTGAAATTTCAGATTTGTGTGTTTACCCGTAGGAACTAGAGAGGGAGATGGCTTTTGGATGTTCTATTGTTTGAGAAAGTCAAGGAAGAGGTGAGGTGGAGCTTGGTGATTGCATGTCCAAGTCTTGGTCTTTGGGTTTGTTCACATGCATGAAACTTTGGGTTTGCATGTGTTGGATTTCAATTGCTTGCATGTGAGTGAAATTTCCACTAAAATATCCCATGCACCATACATAGTTAAAACACCAACAACTATATATATATATATATCATAACTTAACCACTTAATATAGTTTTGCACATACTAAGTATATATTAATAATACAAATAATCATTTCAATTATTTATAATCTTTACAATTCTCATTCAATGGCATTATAAAATAATATACTTATTAAATACTCTTCTATTAATTATAAAAAGAAAGTGGTTTTAAAATAGTAATTAACCACTTAAACACATGGTTTAATTATAAAGTTGGGTCGGGGTGTTACGCTTTTCCCTTGCCTGCACTGATCACCGGGTAGATTCCACCGCAGGACATAAACTTCTCACGTTCATGGATGCATTTTCTGAATATAACTAGATACAAATGGCTGAAGAAGATCAAGAAAAAATTGTCTTTATCACCAGCCAGGGGCTCTACTGCTACCAGGTCATGCCTTTTGGACTCAAGAATGCAAGGGCCACCTATCAAAGGTTGGTGAACCAGATGTTTGAGAAATAGATCAGGAGAAACGTGGAGGTATACGTTAATGATATGCTCGTCAAGAGCAAAAAGGAAAAGGATCACTTGGACGACCTCAAGGAGACGTTCAACACACTCGTGCACTACAGCATGAAGCTAAACTCGTCCAAATATGCTTTCGGGGTTTCCTCAGGGAAATTCCTCGAGTTTATGGTGTCGCAAAGAGGAATTGAAGCAAACCCCAAGAAAGTTAAGGCCATCCTCAAAATGTCTTCACCAAATACGATCAAAGAAGTACAATCTCTCACAGAAGAAGAAAGCACCCTTAATAGGTTCGTCTCTGAGGCCACAAACAAATGCCTTCCATTCTTCAAGACTTTGAAGAAAGCTTTTGCTTGGACAGAGGAATGCGAAACAACGTTTCAAGAGTTGAAGCACTACCTAAGCAACCTTCCACTCTTAAGTCCGTCCAAAGAAGGTGAAGAATTATTCTTATACTTAGCGGTATCTATCACGGCAATCAGCGCAGCGTTGATCGTAGAAGAAAACAGGTTGCAACTCCCTGTACACTACATCACCCAGACTTTCCAAGGTGCCAAGGCGTGGTATCCTCGCATAGAGAAGATCACCTTCGCCCTAATAATGGCTTCAAGAAAAGTTCGTCCATACTTTTAAGCTAATCCTATCATAGTAATGACGGACCAGCCCATTAAAAAAACAATGAACAAACCCGAAGTCGTAGGACGAATGGTACCATTGGTCATCGAGCTCAGCCAGTTTGATATAGAATACCGTCCACAAACAGCCATAAAAGCTCAGGCGTTGTCTGATTTCATAGTGGAATTTACCACCCCCGAGAACACAAGCGACCAAGAAGACCTGCGGACGATAAACACTAATGGATCATCCACTAGTATGGGGTCCAGCTCAAATTCCCTATAACTAATAACGAAGCAGAGTACGAGGCCTTACTAATAGGACTAAGAATAGCTTGGGCACTTGGAGCTGAAAATATCGTGCTCAAGAGCGACTCACAACTCGTCATAGGGCAAGTTAGGGGAGAGTTCAAAGCAAAAGAGACAAGGATGCAGAAATACCTCAAACTGACGAACCAAATGGTAAGTACCTTTCATCACGTAGAGTTCGTTCAAATCCCATGAGATCAGAATGCAGAAGCTAATGAGGTAACACGAAGCACCTCAGCAGACAACCAGGATAAAATGCATGATTGGAGGCTGGAAGAACAAAACTCCCTTAGCATCAAGGAACTTCAAACTTTCCTAGTACACACTTGTTCACGATGGACGAGCCCGATTTTGTCGTTCCTTCGAGAAGGACGATTACCACCAAACCCTAAAGAAGCTAAGAAGAGCCAGAAATGTGCCGCCAGATTTACAATACTAAATGACGAGCTTTACAAAAGGGGCTACTCCCAGCCATATTTGAGATGTATAGAAGAGGAAGAAGCCAGATACGTCCCGGAAGAAGTACACAAGTGGGGTCTGCGGAAACCACATGTAGGCAAAGTCCCTTGTCAAGAAGATCATGAGGGCAAAGCTACTTACTGTCGACGATGCAGCAAGACGCAGCTGATTTCGTGAAAAAGTGTGACGGTTGCCAAAGGTACAAAAATGTTCAATGAGTCCCAGGAGAAAAGATGACAACGATTTCCTCGCCCTGGCCGTTCACACAATGGGGTATTAACATCATAGGTCCCTTACCACAGGGAAAGAGACAAATGAAGTTTTTGCTCGTTGCAATTGACTACTTCACAAAGTGGGTCGAAGCGGAAGCCCTTGCAACAATCACAAAAGCAAAGGTACAAAATTTTGTATGGAAAAATATTGTTTGCGAGTTCAGGATACCCAGGACGATCATATCGGATAACGGTCGTCAGTTTGACAACCAGAGATTCAGATCATTTTGCTTATGCTTGGGCATCAAAAATAAGTACTCATCACTAGGACATCCTCGTGCCAATGGACAGACGGAAGTAACCAACCGAGCCTTGCTCAGGATTATCAAGTCCCGGTTAGTATGGGCAAAGGAAGCATGGCCCGAAGAATTACCAAGTGTCCTGTGGGCGTACAAGACGACGACACGAACACCAATAGGAGAAACACCATTCAACCCGACGTATGGAACATGAGCGGTCATCCTGGTTGAAGTAGGGCTCACTAGCCTTAGGAGGGAATTCTTTGACGAGCAAATCAATGACGATCAACTCAAGCAGAACCTGGACTGTCTAGACGGAGTTAGAGACCAAGCATCCCAAAGAATGGCCGAGTACCAGCAGACGATAGCTGAATACTACAAAGTGAAGTTGAAAAGATTCAACACCGGAGATCTCGTCCTTCGGAAGGTGACTCCCGCAACAAAAGATCTAACACGAGGCAAACCGGGCCCAACTTGGGAAGGACCTTATAGAGTCATCCACTATTCACGCCAGGGAAGTTACCATCTAGAAGACTCAAAGGGAAAGAGACTACCTCGTTCATGGAATGTCGAACATCTAAAGCGGTATTACGAAAAGAAGCCATAGCCTGATTGTAAAACCTAATTTAATTTTGTGCTTCTCTTCTTATGTAAGTGATTATTCAGAATTTACTAAGTTGTTATTCAACATTTCACAAGTATTATCCAGCAATCCATGTGCTACAATTATTTCCTCCTCGAAAGACCGAAATGGTCGTCCCGAATAAAAAAAGACGATAAGATTCCTTGAATGGATGTACATCGTCCTGAACAATAAAGACGATAAGATTCCTTGAATGGATGTACATCGTCCTGAACAATAAAGACGATAATATTCCTTGAATGGATGTACATCGTCCTAAACAATAAAGACGATAAGATTCCTTGAATGGATGTACATCGTCCTAAACAAAAAAGACGATAAGGTCTCTTAAACGCCTGTACATCGTCCTAAACAAAAAAGATGATGAGATGTACATCGTCCTAATTAAAGAGACAATATGGTTCCCCAAAAGGAACCACACCGTCTAGACAAAAAGACGATTAAACTCCCCGAACGGAGTCACATCGCCCTAATAAAAATTGTCAAACTTCTTACTCGCAGAAACGTTGCCCAAACGAAAGTTCTTATGACAAAATCTTCTAAGTCCACAAAAGGATGAGGATAAATGAAATACGCCAACAAAATTTTTTCTAAGCCCCCGAAGGGAAGAGAAGAACATCCAAAAGTAGATCCTAACACAATACAAGCAAAAGATAGCAACCAACATAGAAGGTAAAGGTAAATCAATAGACATATTATATAAAACTAAATTGTTCAAAAAAGGCCCCAAAAACAAGTAGGGCATCCAAATACCAGTTGTCCAAGAACCTTAAGACATATATCCAAAAAAAAAAAAAAAAAAAAAAAAAAAAAAAGAAGAGAAACTTTGGTAAGAAGCAACAGTTTCAGGCTTGGGGGCGATATCATCGTCCTTGTTTGCACAGGAAGGTTCCGCACCGGTTGACACTGCAGTCTGAGCCGCCTCGTCCTCCTCAATCTCTCTGTCAACAACTTCAAAATCCAAGTCTTCGAGATCCGTGCCAGGGCTGTGCTTAATCAGATATCTCCGGAGAAGTTCAAAGCCTTTGAAAAACCACTGGAACAATATAGTGTTGTATCCCTTTGTGGTCCGGAAGGCGTGGACGGCCTTAGCCACGAAAACCTTCATCCTTTGGGCAACTGTTGCAAGGAGTTCGTCTTTTTGCTTCACCGATTGCTGCTCAGATTCCAGTTGCTCCATTAAAACTTGAATTTGTCCTTTGGAAGTGTTGAGAGCATCCATGGATGCGATCAGATCCTTCCGTAACCTTGAAGCCTGAACCTCAAGTGCTAATATTTATTGTTGTTATTTAAGTTTTTTTTTTTTTTTTTTTTTTAAATTTATAAAAGGGATTAAGCATTATGTTTGGGGGGCAGAATTAATTTTGGAGTAATGCTACGTCCACAATATTTTTACAATAAATCTTATGCAAAAAACTGTTATTGGTGGGTAAAAAAAATAATATTAGTGTTGAGCTCAAATTAGAATTAGTAAGAGCTTACCACATTGGATTTGTTGTAAAATTATTGTGAAAATGTTGTGAATGTAGCATTATTCTTATTTTTGTTGAACCCAATTTTTTGTAATTCACAAGTCGGGGTGTTCAATATTTTTATTAGGATAGTCACAATAAGTTAGTTTAACATATAATTTTTTTTGGCAAGTGCATATATGCAAATTTTTGCAAGTCGGGAGGGTCCTCTGACCACCTTGGCTTGCATGCAAAGGGGTCCTCTGAGTGTTAAATTACTGATTATCCAAAAAACTTAAACTTTTGGGATATGATAAATTTAATTATTTAACCACACAATTCTAACAATTTCTCTCACGTTTGGGCCCAAACTTCTCTTAATAGGTGAGACCCAACATGCGGGATTTTAAATGGGAGGTAGAGTGAAGGAGATGAGGATCGAAATCAAGACCTCTTACTTTGATACTATGTTAAATTTAGTGATCCTCCCAAGATATGATGTTAAATTATCGATTGTTCCAAAAGTTTTGTTAGGACATATGTGTTTTACTTGTTAGGAACATATGTCACTATTTTATGTAATTGGCTAATGCTTTGACAAAACGCACTTTACTTGTAATTGGGTAGATCTAAGTGTTTTTAATACTTCAAGAAACTGTGTTCAAGATCAAGTGTTGAAGTCATCAAGTCTGTCCAAGAAACAAGTTAAGAAGTGCAAGTTCATTAAAGCTCGACAACTAGCATGTGTTGAGGTTTAAGAAGCTGTTCAGCCCGTGTGCTCGACACCTGCTCAACAACTACTCGACACCTCCTATCCGTCGAGGTTTAAGAAATGAACAGAAATTCTGATTTGTTTACTTGGAATTGGGTAGATCTAGGTGTTTTTAATACTTCAAGAAACTGTGTTTCAAGATCAAGTGTTGAAGTCATCAAGTCTGTCCAAGAAACAAGTTAAGAAGTGCAAGTTCATTAAAGCTCGACAACTAGCATGTGTTGAGGTTTAAGAAGCTGTTCAACCCGTGTGCTCGACACCGCTCAATGACTACTCGACACCTCCTATCTGTCGAGGTTTAAGAAATGAACAGAAATTCTGATTTGTTTTCTTGGAATCCGTGAATGTGTCTTTGAGACTTCTTTTCTCCTAACTCTAGACATATAAAAGGATTATTTTAAGAGCCGTCAAAGAGTTCACAAGTTGCACAAACTTTAAGAAAAGTCTGTTCAAGCAAATTGTGATCGGAGATACAATTTTGCCCTAGTTCATCTTTTCTCAAGAAGGTGCTATGTATGTGCACCATAGGGTTTTGTAACCAAGTATCTTCTTGATCTTCATTGTGTGGATGAAATGAAGAACTTTGCAGCCAACAACCTTCTCTAGTTGGTGATTGAAGTCGCGTACTGGGATCCGCGCAATTGGTTAGTCACGTACTAGGGAGCTGTGCATCGAAATGAGAAATTATCACTACTAAACAAGTCCAATTGGGTATTGGGGTAAGGGTTCAACTATAAATTGGTATAAGGTACTGGAATTCCTTTACTTGTAATCGCTTGTTATGATAATAGTGGAATTTCGAGAGCAATGACCTTAAAATCACCCGGTGGGGTTTTTGCCGTGTTGGTTTTCCCCATTCGTAAACAAATCACCGTGTTACTTATTTTCTGCTGCATACTTACTTTAATTGGTGATTTGTTTGTGCTACCACACGTTTTGCATGTTAATTTGATTAATTAATAAACTTGGCTAATTAATCAATTAATTTATCACAAAGGGTCGATTCGTTTTTGGCCTATCAAGTTTAAACTTCTGGGATATAGTTAATTTAGTCATTTAACCATACAATTCTAACACCCAGGACATTTGTTAATTGACCATTTTAGAAAAGTTTTGATACCATTTTTATGAAAAATATAAAAAATTGTAAAACAATTAATTGTTCTTTTCTTTTCCCATAAAAAATCCCTAAAACTGTTTCTTATACCAATGCTCTTAAGGTATCGGTTAACTTTTCCCTTTCTTTTATTTCCTCTGTCTTTACAATCAGCATCACTTGTCTCCACTAGCTTCTTACTCTACAATTTTCTTTCTCTTAGGGTGAATGGAAAATGAAGGAGAGAAAAGTGGGGAGAAAATGATTTTTTGGTTGTTTGGTTAATAGGAGAAAGGGAATGGATTTTGATGAGTTAGGTGTTTTCTCCCTGGTCCTACCAAAAATCAATCCCCTTGATTTGGGAGAAAAACACAAGAGAAAACACAGGCATAAACACATTTACATATTTTCCTTCTCTGCCCCTCTTTATAATGTCTCAAATTCACTATCCTACTTTCAGTAAACTAACCCAGAAAATTAAACCCATAATTTCATCATCAAAAAACATTAGAGGATAAACCAAAGAAAACCCAGATTTGCAATGAATTTAAGTGAATTTCACAGAGAGAGAGAGAGAGAGAGAGAGAGAGAGAGAGAGCTCTTGATCAATTGAACCATGAAGGCACAATTTTGGGGTTGTAATTCTTGTAATTAATACTACCGTTATTAATTAATAGTAGTATTTAATTAATTAGGTGAACATGTGGCAAGTTTTTATTGGTGGAGTATAGAGTAGAACAGGAAAAGTGGGACAGAAGATTTGGACTTGATGACGAAGGGATAGGGTGCACGCATACATGACAAAAATGAAAAGTGTTTTCCATTAACGTGGAGCATATTATGTTGGAAAAGGTTATCAAAGTTTGACAGTAATGAATAATTGAATTAATGAACAAGATAATGAATCCTGACACTGATCTCTGTTATATACTTAAGCAAAAAAAAAAAAAAAAAAGATCACTGTTATATACATCCCTAAATTAACAAAGTTCTAAGCAACTATGTGAATAACTAGCTAACTAACTTAATTAGTTAGATAAGCTAACCTGTGAGATTGATACAAGTGGATTATTTATTCACATGCACTAAAAGATATTATACAAAAGGAAACAACTTGTAGCTTAATCACTCCAATTGTTTTTGTACTGGACACTAACATTGTGTTTGGTTGGGGTGAATTTGGGGAGGATGGAAAACATAGGGAGGAAAATGCTGAGGAAAATAGTGTTTATCACTGTTTGGCAAAATCAAGAAAATAGGAAGGAAGGAAAACCCGGGAGATTATTTTCTCTCCGGGCCCACAAATTTCTTCCTCCCAAATTGGGAGGAAAAGCTTGGAGAGAAAATTCTCTCATAGCACTTTTACCATAATGTCCTCTCCCACCTACCCTCTTCACAAACACAACAGCTATTCTAGAATCAAGTAAAAAAAAAAAAAAAAAAAAAAGAGAGAGGGAGAGCTGGAGAAAAAAAAGAGAGAATGAGAGCACTTCTTGAAGGATGGAGAAAAAGAAAGAAAAGAATGGCGAGATAAAGAGATAAGGACAAACGTGTATGGTGTTGAGGCCTAAAAATCACAGTAAAAATAAGCCCAAGAAAGAATAAGCTAAGCCCAAGAACGAGCGAGTTAAGCCCAGAAGAAAAAAAGACCAAGTCCAAAGGGATTATACAAAAGGCCCCGAGGATCCCGAAGCCTTAAAAGGAAAAGCAACCAAAGAAGAAAAAGAGGGAACGTCACAAAGAAAGTACAAGACGCGAGGATCCTCGGGCACCATCAATAAGCGCGAAGAAAAAAAGAAGACCAGGACAGATCGATAGAAAGAAAAACAAGAAAAAAAAAAAAAAGGGACGCAAGCGACCCTTCATGGCACATGAGACAGAAAAGGCGTCGGGGAACCAAAACAAGGAAGAAGAATGTTAACAAAAGCGATTTCAAAAGAGCGAACAGATTCCGCCCAAATAGGAAAGAAACGGAAAAGTAAAAGACACCGTAAGTGAGGATGCCGAGAAGGGCATACCTCAAAGACGCCCCAAAGAGGATGGCCAACCAGAAGCTTTCAAAGGAACCAGAACCAAAAGAAGGAAAGAATGAGCGAAAACGGAAAAGGGGACTTACCGAGATGATGAAGACAGAACGAACTCTGTTTGTAAAAGACCAAAACAGGGGAACCAACGGTTCCCCAAGACGCCAGGAAACTCCACTATAAAAGGAGAGGATGGGTTGTGAAGAAGACAATGAGAAAAAAAGGAGGAACACAGTAGAAAGGAGAAATTCTCTAGAAAAATTATCAGAAAGTTTAGGCGGAAAGAAAATATTGAGGGAAAACAAATACTGCTTCCCGATATCCTGTAAAAAGCAACTATGGCACATACTCGGATCCAACAAGAATCAAACTTTGCAAGTTTTGAAGGCTGAAATAGCCATTCAAGGCTGCAATTTTTGAGCTTGATTGGACCTTGTATCACGTCCTAGTAAGCTTGCTGTAATCAAACAGATAATGCTTTAATGAAATATTGTTCCCAGGATCCCCACAAGATTTCCGTTTTATTGTTTTGCTAATCCTACTTATTCTTTCTTTCTAAGCTCACGTTGTTAAATTTGACATTTCTCGATATCCTTGTTTGTCATCTTTTTGTATGTTGTCGAACATTCTCTCGCATCCACTTGATTCTGAAACAGCCCATTTAGTCATGGTGAGTCAAGGCCAGTCCACCAAATCCTCCTTTTCCTTTTTCATTCGGGCTCGGGATCCTTGAGCCCGAACATCCTAAAAAAGACACTCTCACATATGGAGGAAGGAAAAAAAAAAAAACAACAGAGAGCAAGAGCTGGAGAAAAAAAAAAAAGAGAGAATGAGACTATGAGAGCACTTCTTGAATGAGGAAGAAAAAGAAAGAAAAGAAGGAGGGGATAAAGAGATAAGGACAAACGTGTATGAAAAAAAAAAAAAAAAAAAAAACATATGGATGAAATGAAATGAGAGAAAGGAGAAATAATATAAAGAATAAAAAATCCTAATTGAGAAATATTACCACAATATTTTCACAATAAATTTTAAGTAACAGATTGTTATTAGTTATTATTGGTGAGTAAAAAAATAATTTTAGCAGTGAGTTCAAATTAGAACTAGTAATAACTTTCCTCATAAATTTTGTTGTGAAAGTATTGCAAAAATCGTTGTAGACGTAACACTTCTCATTGAAAAATATTGTTGTTGGTAAATTTTATATTATTTAATGAGTACAAATAAATTTATTTCTTACCTATTATGTAACAAGGGTATAATAGTCAATTTATATAAACTATATTTTCTATCCTCCCACTTTTCTTTTCAACCAAACAAAAGAGTTTTCCACCCTCCCACTTTTCCATCACTCCAACCAAACACATATGAGGGAAAACTAAATATTTTTCATCCTCCCACTTTTCCATCCTCTCACCTTTCCACTCCTCCAACCAAACGAACCCTATAAGAGTGGCATAACTATAGAGGGGCATACATCACGGGGGAGGAAAGACTTTGGCAACAGGAAACTTTTTTGGGGTCCGGTGTTCGTTAAATTGGGAAATGCTTACATACTTTTTTAAATTGGGAAATGTTTATGGCGTTGGTTAAGGATGATTTATTATAAGGTCTATCTTATAAAAAATTGGTATAAGGGTGTGTTTGAATATCACTTATTTTGCTTATACTAAAAAATTATTGCTGAAAATACTGTAGATAAAAGTAAAAATTACTTGAAATAGTACAGTAAGGCTCATAAATAGTGTCAAAAAGTGCAGTGGAGCCCATAAATAGTAGCAAAATTAAGTTGAATATATAGTGAAATAATTTTTATTTTTCATTCTAATCCAAATGCACTCTAAATTGATAAAATAACTGAAAATAATACTGAAATGAAAGTAAAACTCTATAAATTAGCTTTAAAATTAGTTAAAAATCTGACAAAAAATTATCTTTATTGACATACAATTGTTTCTTAGAGGCCACCACAACACATCCCTTTTAAGTTTTGTTTACAAAATTACCTCTCTTGATTTTTGAGAATAAATTTAACTGATGTGCGGGCCCTACGCGAGGGAATATTTACTCTTGTGGGCAGCTCATTAAAAATTGGAGTATGTTGTACTTGGGAGCATAGCCCCCTGCACATAACGTGACTTCACCCTACATGTGGGAGAAAGTATAACATGCTACTGTATCTCTTTTGGTGTTTCCTGCATGAGAGAGGACTGATTGACGTTTATGTACTAGAACCGTAGAACTTTCAATTGCATTTGTACTGATGTGTTGTTTGCCTTTCAATTTGCTTTTCTTATATCTATTACAGACGACTCTCCTTGTTTTATTTTTTTTGGACAAATATTCAGGAGATTCTGGCACTTTACCCTTAATTTTAAAAAAAATTGGCAATATGCCCCTGTTTACAAACTATATAGGGCGTGCCCTGTTTTCGATACTCGATTACTCTAAAATCGAGTTCAATTAAATACTCGATTCATAGAAAATCGAGTTATGCCCAATCAAACTTTAAAAAAAAAAAAAAACGCATGAAACTCGACTTTCAGGAAATCGAGTTCCATGCAAAAACAATTTATAACTGTCATCGCCCCATATTCAAGTAGCCCTATAGCAGCGTTTTTAAGCCCTATAGTGACGTTTTAAAACCCTATAGCGGCGTTTTCATGCAAATTTTTTTATGAGTCTGATTGCTCCCATAATGAGGGAGCCCTATAGTGGCGTTTTTAAGCCATATAATGACGTTTTAAATTCCTATAGCGGCGTTTTCCTGCAGAATTTTTTTCTAAGTGTCACCATACCAGGTTCAGGGAGTCCTATAGTGGCGTTTTTAAGCCCTATAGTGACGTTTTAAAGCCCTATAGCAGCGTTTTTAAACTCGACTTCCCTAAAATCGAGTTTCATGCATTTTTTTATTATTTTTTTGTAAGTTTTATTAGTCACAACTCGATTATCTACTAATCAAGTATTTCATTGAAACTCGATTTTAAGGTATTCGAGTATCGAAATAGGGGCATATTCCTATATAATTTCAAAATAGAGACATATTTATAAATTTTTTAAAAATTAAGGGCAAAAGGCTAGAATTCCCCAAGTATTCATGGATTGAGATTCGTGTAAGTGCTACTAAACCAGTACAATTAACCCTTAATTATGAAAGAGAAGTTAAAGAAAAATTGTAAAAGTAAAATGGTAAAAAATTAAAAATTAAAAAGAATTTTTATTCGAATTAAAAGTAATATTTCAAAAAATTTTAATCTCAAACTTTGATTTGCAAGGTTGAAATAGCATCGTGCAAATGCGTGGAATCTCAATATGATATTCACCAATATTGCATTTGTAAGGTTGAATTTAATCAACTATCTTGTTGGCTTTATTTCATGCCAAATTTGCTTGTAATTCAGTATTTAGAAACCCCGTATTTAGGTAGAAATTATGTAAGAGTAATGTATGAAAGAGTGTGAAGAAAAGTTCAAAAGTGTGCAACTCAGCAAAGCTTCATGACAAGATCTCGCGATCGGCTCTGGCAACCGGCAAGTCACCAAAGCAGGCACACGTGTAAAGCATCTTTGGGAGTCAAGAGTCACACCGGATGTTACACTACCGGACAAAATTCTCAAGCTGGTCGAGGCGATTAGCCCGCGACTTAGACTCGCGACTCGGTTAAGTCGCGAGGCCAAGTCGCTAGAACACCCTATTTGTTACAAAACTGATTCTTCCATTCCATACACACCCTACTATATATAAACCCTTATACTCACAAAATGTAGAGAGTTTCCAAAGAGAATTTTGAGAGAGAAACCCTAGAGAAAAACAAGATTGACTCATCCACAATCTTCATCATTTGATTCTTCAAATTCCTCTACTCTTACCATCTCCATTGATACATCCTTAAGAGGTACATTAGCCAAAGCCTTTTCTCACCATACCCATATCTGTGAGGAAGCTATTTGGTGCTTGGGAAGCAATTAGGAAGAGACCAATTGATATTGGTTGATGCTATGGGCTATAGCAGAATCTGGTAAGCTAGAGAAGACAAAGGTTCGGCGCAACCTCGTTAGAGCAAGAAGCTTGAAGGGCTTAGGTACACTGGGTAGATTAGGCTTGGAGGGTCTTCTGCTATTCATGTATCCCAACTTGATTCTCTAGTGGATTATTGACCACTTGGAGGGTGGTGGAGAGGTTTTATGCCGAGGACTTGAGTTTCCTCTTCGATAACACATCGTTGTGTTGTCTTTGTGTTTGCATCCCTCTTCCCTTAATCTTTGTCATTTAATTTCTATTATGGTTGTGATTTTATTTGGTTTAGATTGTTTTATCAATTCTGCTTTAGCTTATATTCATGTTTCGCACATACATTATTTGATAATAAGCTTGAATTGGTAATTTGTAATTTGGGGGTCTAAACGTTCATAGGTGTTTTACACACTATTTAAACATTCAATTGGTATCGAAACGGGTGCACTTGCTATGGTTTAAATACCTTAGAGTGATCCTTGACCCCGTTTGAGATGGACCGATCTCAATCTTTAAATGCACCACCATATTTTGATGGTAGCAACTATGCCTTTTAGAAAGTCCGGATGAGGGATTTTTATGTTCAATTGATGAAACTGTTTAGGATGCAGTGGATGTTGGATGGACTAAACCGGAGGTTGCTAAATCCACATGGGATAAGGCAACCCTTATGACATCTAACGCTAACAATAAAACTATGAATGCAATTTTTGTGGTATATCTCTAGATAAGTTTCACAGGATTTCTCACATAACAGTTGCCAAGGAGGCATGGCAAATATTGGAGACCACGTACGAAGGAACAAAGAAGGTAAAAGATACTAAGTTGCAGATGTTGACCACTCGGTTTGAAGAGCTTAAAATGAGTGAAGACGAGTCATTCGACTCATTCTACAGCAAGCTGAATGAAGTGGTTATTGGGAAGTTCAACTTGGGTGAGAAAACAAAGGACTCAAAGGTAGTAAGGAAAATCCTTTGATCATTGCCGGAGAGCTTCCATGCAAAGGTTACAACAATTGAAGAGAGTAAGGACCTTGTTGATATCAAAGTTCAAGAACTGATTGGCTCACTTCAAACATATGAGTTGTCGTTGCCATCACAAATGAAGAGTAAATCCCTTGCTCTTAAGACAATTAATGAGTGGATAGAAGCTCACGATTTATCGGATGAGGATGAAGTCGATAAAGATGTGACATATCTTGTGAAGAATTTTCGAAAGTTCTTGAAATTCAAGAAAAATGGAAAGTTTGTTGAAAAGGGAAAATTCCCGAATTTCGGAAAGGAGAAAAGGGATTTCAAAAGGAAAGATAGGAAGGACTCTCAATTCACTCAAGGAATTACGTGCTTTGAATGCAACGAACATGGACATTTCAAGAAAGAATGTCCCAATTATTTGAAAACGAAGGGCAAAGTGTATGCTACTACACTTAGTGACTCCAATTCCTCAAATTCAGATTCGGAGGAAAGCTGCTATGGAAAGGGAAACTTCTTTGCATTCATGACCATTGATCATGTGGAATCTTTGGATGATTTGACTGCGTTTGTGGAGGAGCTTGGTGAGCACACTAAGTTGGAGTCAATAAGGATAGTAGAGGAATCTGATGATGAGGAAGATGAAGGAACAGTGGGACTACAAGAGACCTACAATTCCCTCCTTGGGAAGACCGGTGAATATGCAAAAGTGGCCAATGCAGCCATTAAAAAGATGAAGAAGGTAGAGGAAGATTATAGAAGTCTTCGATTGCAATGCAAGGAGACCAAATGTGAAATGGAGACGCTGAATGGAGAGTTAACCGAACCGTATTCAAAGAACAAATTCCTTGAGCTTGAGATGGTTCAAGCCAATGCTAAGGAAGGCCGGGTCTCCTCCAAGAACCTTGATGAAGTACTTGCTCATCAAAGCCTTTCTCCAATAAAAGTGGATTAGGATACACTAGTGAGAGCAGTTCGGCTGCTAATATATCCAAGGAAATGAAGTTTGTAAAAGCTAAAGAACCGAATGTAGCTACCACAAATGCTGAGAAAGTGAAGCCAAAGAAGAAAAAGAATGTGACTGGTCAACGATTTATGACTAAGCCTCCTAAACAATCAATGGTCAAACCTAAAAGTCAAGGGAAATCACTCCTAAAGTCATAAAAAGGTCCGAGAACTCAACACTTCTGCCATCACTGTGGAATTCAAGGTCACACTAGACCTAATTGTCATAAGTTACAAACATTGAAGAATTCAAGTGCTCAAAGGTCGAGAGGACCAAGACATGACAAAGGGAATTGGAATGCTAAACAATCAAAAGGTCAAAAAGGTGATCCCGGAGTGAGGGATGTGATAAAGATGATTGATGCATTCACCACCTGTTTGGCAAGCTTCAACAGAAGGTTTGGAAGCCATAACACTCGTACCCAATCCTATAGGGATATCACCTCAAACACACGTGATGTGTGGGTGAAGAGGGGTGCTCATGCATAAGTATTAAAACATGTCCATGCATTAATACTTCCTATGCTTTGTGACTTTGCTTGGTTGTGTGCTTTTTGTTGAGATGCTAGCCTGATTTGAAAATTTGTGTTTGTTTGTTTTGCATTTGTTTTAAATGTTTTTAATTTGTTTTTTTATCAATCTTTTATTGCTTTTGTGTCAAAAATCCAAAAACACATAAAAAGTACAAAATCCGAAAAGTTTCATCGACATTATTGTGTATTGTCACAAGCATATTTTGCCTTATACCTTGGTATTAATGGCTTTGTGCATTTATGAGTATAGTTTGTTCTCTATGCACTCATATCATTGTGAGAGAAATCTTGACACCTATGTGACTGTTGTAAATAGATCTTCACACTTGTCATGAATGATTTGTCAATGGTATTGTTGATCATGAAACTTGCATAAACCTATGTCTATATATCTTCCCACTCTTTATTTTTTTTTTGCTTAAAGAGCTCAACAAATGTAAATCTCCAAATGAAAAGAGATAATGAGCTGCAAAAGTCGTTGCACATACTAGTATTTGACTAAGAAAAAGGGAAAGCGACTTAAAATAAAAATGTATGATGCCCAAAAAGCCAAAGGCTTATTCATCAAATTGAAATATCAAAAATTTCAAGCATCGATCTCAAAAATGAGATGTATTGATTCAAAAAGATCAAATGTTATGATATGTATGGAGCCAAATGAAAAGTTTCAAAATTATGTTATCAAGTTTATGTGGGAGGTCATATATGCATATTTCTATAATTAAGATTGGTCGCATTTCCTCGTGCTAATTGTGTATGATTTGGTTGAATTGATCATTAAAGTTTCACATTAGACTAAGGACTATCTCATTTTTGATACCCACACACATCACACATGTCTATGTTCAATGAATGTCATATTCATTTGTGTGATTGCACTTATTTAAATGTGTTTCACATACTCAATTTTTGTTGATCAAATGCAAAAATATTTTTTGAGTGTTTTAATTGTTTTTGGAAAGTCTTTTGTTTTTGCTAAAATTTCAAAAATTTCAAAAAACAGTGTTGCCCTATTCTCGTGACTTGGTCACGATTAAATCCAGTTGCATGCCTCCAGCCGCGAGCTTACTCGGTTGGTTTTCACGACTCACCGGCAAGTCAATGTCCTAGTTGCGAAAAAGACTTAGAAAATTTTCCAAAATTCTGGGTTTTTAAAGTTCTCGCGACTCAATTTGGCAACTTGTTCACGAGTGGAAGCTCCAATCGCGAGGTTATACAGAAGTTTTTGCGGCTCCCTTCACGACTTCCTCGTGAGTGTACCTTCCAATTGCGAAAAACACTTAGACAATTTTTCAAAATTTTTGTCTCTAACGTGTTTGGCGGCTTGACTTGGGGACTTGGTTCAGTCGCAAAAAACGCATGTTTTGCGCTTTAAGGTTAGTTTTTGAACCTTTTCAATTTTCTCTTGAACTTTTGTGACTGTTCATTGTCTTCCTCATTTATACCTTTCTCAAACCCACCATGTTTCTCACAAAAACCACCATTGTTGTTCATCATTTCTACTTCAACCTTCAAGAAAAAGGTACGGGTTTTCTTATTCTCACTAAATATTTCATGTTCATAGCCTTGTTTTCTTGGATTTGTGAGTTGTTATTAAGATCTGTGATATATGATGATTCGGATATGGGTTGGGTTCGTGTTTGTTGAGTTTGGATGTTTGGGTTTTGTTGATTTTGCTTTTAGGATGCTAGATATTCTTGTTATCATGATTTTTTTTCATTGAGCATATCATACCCATTGAGATATGTCTTATAGACATGTGCTTAAATTTTTAGGGATTTTGTGATTCACACTGTCTGTGAGTGTCTTTGGTTCAAAATGTTTGCTTAGTGCATATTCGTTTATGTGTTTGGTTGTGTACCCTAGGTTGTTCATGTTGTGTTTACGTGCACACTGTCACACTGTGTTATGCTTAAGAGTTGGAGTTAAAACTGTACTGTGTTCTTTTGTTTTAGGTTATCTCATGTCATGTTGATTATGAACTGAATATAGACTGATTGTTAGGTATTATTCTATGTTCTTTTCAGTGATACTAACCTATTACTAATTTTTGAGTTTCCATCTATTGTGCTCTTTTTTTGTGGTCTCTGTTTTTGTGGTCTTTGCTTCTGTGTTTTGCAGATGACTCCTACAAAGAAGAAGACTATTGTCAAAAAGGGTGACAAAAGGTTGAAGATGGATAATACAAAGTTCGGGTCTCCTCAACATTTTGAGAGATACACTCAGTTCTACTTGAAGGCACCTATCATCCAGGAGAGATTTGTGAATTTGGTAGATTTGAGGGACACATTCATTCCTAGTTGCCTTCAAGACAGGGTTTAGAACAAGTTACTAAGTGTTCTGCCTGGAGTATGTGAACCTCTAATTAGGGAGTTCTATGCTAATGTTGTGTTAATAAAGGATGAGATCAATTGTTTCTTGGATTCGAGGACATGAGTTTACCATAGACCTGGATGATATTGATGAGGTGCCAGGGTTTAAGGATTTGAAGCATGATTTCACACACTACAAGGCCTGGATGCTATCTATAGAGACTATCCAAACTTATATTGGTGGAGTTAGAGAGGGGAGATGTCTCAACACCACACCTTTGCAAATGATATGAGATACCTCATTGTGATCATGATGTTCAACCTATACCCAATAAAGAAGATGACCGCAATGGAGCTCAAGGAGAACACCTACATTGATATAAGTCCTCACATTTTCTGTATTATTGCTGATGCGACTTAACAAATTCAAGGGCAAAGCTGATCTTCCCTAGCCTACTTATGAGGTCATTTAAAGCAAAGGGTGTGGAAATCCCTCAAGATATCACCCTCATGCCTACTCCCTCAACCATTAACACAAGAACCATTATAAGGATAAGAGTGTCTTTCGTGTTATGAAGAGGATGGTGATCAAAAAGAAGGTGAACCAAAGGACACCGAGACAGAGACTAAAAGACAACCCTCAAGCTCAAAAGGCCGTGGCAAGAGGAGCAGAGCCTCATCTTCATCTGCTGTACCTTCAAATACATTCCGGATCATCCTTGAGAGGATTGATGGGCTCGAGATGTCCGTAATGAGCAATCTGATAGGGTGGCTGCTCTCCAAGATCAAATGAACCTACTTTCAGCAAAGTTTGATAGTTTCACCACCCAACAGTAACCCTTGGGCCATTCCGATCAAAAAGGGGGAGATTTTTGGAGGGTAGCTCTTGGGGGAGGTACCATTATGAGGGAGAGCATGCCAAAAACTTAATTTCAGCAGTGTTTACTTTATGTTATTTATGTGTTTTGGTGTTATGTTTTGGATATTTTTTAATTATGGGTTTGCTACATACTATGTTAAACACTTTAGTTAATTTCTTGGTTTAAACTCATGGATGTTTTTAGTAATGTTGAAATCAGTGGTACATTGGTTTATTTATATAAGTTTATATTCAGTACATGTGTGTACCCATGCTTTGTAGCGTAGTACTTGTTGTTAAATGTTATGCATTTTCTTTAAGTACAACACTCTTGTGCCTTTGTTAGATTTTATATCCTTGATGCAATTACTTTGGTTTTTGTATCGGTTGAGTGTTGGACATGCAAATGATACTTTGCATTGAGCTTATTAACTTGCATGTCCGGATGTTCATTCCTTGTATGAATGAGCATTGTGGTCACTATTTATAGTAATTGTTCATTTTTGGGTCAAGCCATGATTTATTACTTAATTCCATTTTGCATGGTCGCATTGTGCTTGCACCATATGCATTACAAGTTTTCTGCATACAATAATCATATTGTATTAATGTTTTTCAGGAGATACTTGTTCTTATAGTTCAAGAGCTACACAAATTCTAGAGTTAGGTGTGAGTGAGTTTTGTTCAACTGTTATCAACTCACATGCTAAGTCTAGAATTTGTTTTAGGGTTTTGTCACGGAATAGCCAAAGGGGGAGATTGTAAGGTTGAATTTAATCAACCATCTTGTTGGCTTTATTCCGTGCCAAATTTGTTTGTAATTTAGAAACCTTGTATTTATATGAGAATTATGTAAGGGTAGTGTCTAAGAAAGTGTGAAGAAAGCTCAAAAGTGTGCAACTCAGTAGGGCCTCGCGACAGGATCTCGCGACAGGCTCGCAGCTGGCAAGTCGTTAAAGCAGGCACACATGTGAAGCATGCAAGGGAGCTGAAGAGTCACGCCAACTGTTGCACTACAGGACAAAAGTCCTAGGCTAGCTAGATAGTTAGCTCATGACTTAGACTCGCGACTTAGTCAAGTCGCGAGGCCAAGTCGCCAAAACACTCTGTTTGTTACAAAACCGACTCTTCGCATTCCATACACACCCTACCATATATAGACCCTAATACCCACGAAATTTAGAGAGTTTCTAGAGAGAATTTTAAGAGAGAAACCCTAGAGAAAAACAAAATTGACTCATCCCCAATCTTCATCCTTTGATTCTCCAAATTCTTCTACTTTCACCCTCTCTATTGATACATTCTTGAAATGTACATTAGCCAAAACATTTTCTCACCATACCCATATCTATGAGAAAGCTATTTGGTGTTTGAGAAGTAGATAGAAAGGAACCAATTGATATTAGTTGATGCTATGGGCTATAACGGAATCCGGTAAGTTAAAGAAAACAAAGGTTGGCGCAACCTCATTGAAGTAAGAAACTTGGAGGGCTTAGGTACACTGGGTATAATAGGCTTAGAGAATCTTCTGCTGTTCATGTATCCCAACTTGATTCTCTAGTAGATTATTAACCACTTGGAGGGCGACAGAGAGATTTTACGCCGAGAATATCGATTTCCTCTTCGATAACACAACGCTGTGTTGTCTTTGTGTTTGCATCTTTTCCCATTTAATTTCTACTATAATTATGATTTTATTTGGGTTAGATTATTTTATCAATTCTGTTTCAGTTTATGTTCATATTCCCTACATACATTGTTTGAAAATAATTAGACGGCGGTGGAGAAATTTTATGTCGAGAACATCAGTTTCCCCTTCGATAACACATCAATGTGTTGTCAACTGTTTGCATCTTTTGCCATTTAATTTCTGTCATAGTTGTGATTTTATTTGGTTTAGATTGTTTTATCAATTCTGTTTTAGTTTATGTTCATGTTCCCCACATACATTGTTTGATTATAAGCTTGAATTGGTAATTTATAATTTGAAGGTTTGTACGTTTATAGGTATTTTTTTTCTGAATATTTGAATATTTTTTTTCTGAATATTTGAACATTCAGCATTACTGTTAGGGCACTAGATGATATTGTACAACTCACAAGACATCATCACTTCCATTGTTATTTCCTTTCTTTTTTGCATAATTAATTAGTTCAAGCACAAATAATCTCATAAAATTAAACATTCGAATTAATCATATTTTGCCAAACAAACTAGAATTAGGGTACAAATTACAACCGGGTTACGTTGACCGGGTTACGTTCTTCAACATTAAATACGCATAAACAAAAGATAAGATCCAGTGAAGATTCAGGGACTTTATTCTGCCGCCACAGAAAAGTCTGCCAAAGAAAACTAAGAAGACCAAACCAAAACATAGCCCGGTAACATAAAGACAGTTATGCCACGCCGGCTTAGTCTCTTCAATTATGACTCCCCAGGAATAATAATAGGAGACCCACAATTGGACTAGAGCCATTCTGAACAGCGCACTAATGTACCCGCTTGGAAGCAGTAGAAAAGTCATTATGGCTGAGAGCGTAAAAGTGAAATAATTTATCATTGCGACTTTATCAAAAGAGGCCTGAAAACCTGTTGAATCGAAAATGGCTGTCCCTGCGAAGTGCACAATTTCAGGTGCTGGTTCTTGTGCTGGACCTGGTGAAATACTGCTACGCTCCTCATCTTGCCAAAGTCCCCCAGGAGGGCTGAGTACTACTTGATAGGTGATTGTTATAAGCAGTGCAGCAACCACCAAAAGCGCATTGCGGTCGTCGTTCGATATTCTCGACCCTTCACGAGCAGTTTCTATGAGTAGTCGCAATCTCTCAACAAATAAGACAGTGTTCCTGAGTATTCGTGATCTCTCATAAAATAAGACTATGGGTTTCCTTATGCGATATTCATAACAATTAACATTAGGAAGAAATGAACACGAACAAGATAAAACTCCAGCATAGCATAGCATATCACTGATCTCGCTGTTGTTTACTTGACTTCGTTCTTGCAATATGTCCTGTGCTGTATGACCCTCTAAATTCCGAGCGTTTAAATTAACCCCACAATTTAGTAACTCCCTCACAGCCTGCATATTGTGGTGATACAAACGCATTAGGATTTTTTTTATTCGTACAAGACATTCACAGCACTCGTGTTTCTTTAGTATGTAAATAATTGAGGAAAGGAGAGAGCTTACCTCGGTTTCGTTTTTGGATACTGCCACGTGCAATACAGTATTGCCTTCCCCATCCTGCCGGTTCAGTATCTCCCTGGCATTTTCAGACTTGTTTTTTCGAAGCCATTTTACCAAGCGTTTAAAAGCATCCAAGTTCTTGTTTTCCAGGAGGGCAATATGCAGAGCAGTTTGGTTTTGAATCGTCACATCTTCAATAGAATTAGGACAGTCTGATAGAAATTTGTCCATTAAAGCAAGTTGCTGCTCTGTTGCTGCTGCTGCAGCAACATCATGCAAAGGAGTTCTGCCCTCCTTTCCTTTTACACGGACAAGGTCTCCATCTACTTGTAGAAGCCGACGCACCATCTGGGTATGCCCTCCTTGTAGAGCAAGGTGAATTGGGCTATCCCCATTTAGATCTGGCTTCCTGGCAAATGAGGGCTTTAATCTCATCATCTCGATAGCAAATCGGATGTGTTGTGGACCCCCAGCAGATGCAGCTACGTGTAAAGGAGTATCAACAAATGGTAGCTTATCGATCTCCTCCAAAAGCATTACATTCTCCTGAATTAAACCGTAAACGTCTTCAATATTTCCCTGTCGGGCAACATCGTTCAACCTATCAATAATTCCCTCGCCCATTATGCAGAAGGCTGACACAGTAGGCAGGTTTTTCCGTGCAATATATGATCTAAAATAGTGGAAATTTCGGCCGTTAGTAGCTAACTGGAGAGAAGAAAATGATGGAGTAATTATGTAACCTGCAGGAGCTAATACTATATCCATTTGTAGCAGCTAGAGACCAGATTTAGCGATTGGGAATTTTTTTTCAAAGTCATTAAAACACTTTAATTACACAAAATTTAGTAAAAAGATAAATAGAATTTAAAGTTATCTACAAAAAATAAATAAATAAAATAAAATAAAATAATAAGCAAATGCGTGATATTTTATAATATTTTATAATTTTCTTCTAGGACGATTTATATTTTGAAATTGTTTCATGATTATTTATTATCTTCTTGTTATTTATTGTCAAAATGGGTAGGTGTGACCATTTTATTTTTTAATTTTGTGCAACATTTTTATTTTTAAACAGTTATCATTACCTATTTGTTATTGTTTTTACCACAATATTTTAAACAAAATGACAAAACTTATCAACCTATTGACACTATTAATTATTGACCACAAAATTACACTTCCATGCATAAGTGATAAACAGTTACTTAGTGTCCACTTAACCGTTTATCTAAAAACAATGTGTCTACTTAACTAATCAAATACTTAAATAATCACTCACTACAAAGTTATACAATATTTATATTGTATATGCACATATTCACATACTTCACAATTCGCATAAATAACACTACAAAAAATAACACACACAATCATTATCAAAGACAAACTCACACAGATATAATATAAATTTCTAATAAAGAGAGACACCCACACTCCACAATCGCTCACTTAATTTTTAGAGTTGAAGATACAGAAGTAGTCAAATAGAGAAGAGTATTAAGATGAGATTTATGAGAGAGAGAGAGAGAGAGAGAGAGAGAGAGAGAGAGAGAGATTTTATGATCTGTCCTGTTATTCGGTTTTGGGATTAGTTGATTTATTGCTGTTTGGTTGTGAACTAAGATGATTTGTGATCAAATGGTACAAAAATATTTTTAAGGATAAATTAAGTTAGTAAGTCAAGGTTGTCGAGAAATGATCTAAAACCGAACCACTAGTCTTGGTTTCCTATTTGTGGAAGGAAATTTCGTTTTAGAGAGAGATTAAGTCAAGGTCGAGGGTTCGACTTAGATTTCCACAACAAGGGTCCCATAAAGATTTGAGGGTTCGACTTAGATCCTCATAGGTCATCATTTTCTTCTACTATATTTTTTCTTTCCTCTATCTTTACAGCCAGCACTGCCTGCCTCTACTAGCTTCTCTCAAATTGAGATCAGGAATATTGCACTTGATGCAATAGCTATCAATGGTGGAGATTAAGGGTTGGAAAGACAACTTTCTATTTAAACCCTTAAATAAAAATAAAAGTGAAAAACAGTAAATAAGTAAAAATGGTAAAAAAGTTTGTGAGAGGAGAGGTGGTATTTTACCCGATTCTAATCCACTTCTCACTCTACAATTTTCTTTCTATTCACAGCTCACTTTCGGAAAATATATGTATGGATTTTTTCTTTCAATATTTTCCAAACACTTAACTCATTACCTAGTTTTAGCTAAGAGCACCCATGGTAGATGTTGCATATATTTGGCACATAACCAAAATAATGTATTTTAACGTGTAGTCAATATTATTTTAATGTATAAAATTGAATTATAAAATATCTGATAAATGAGATATTGTAAAATGACGTGACAAAATAATAAAGTAGGTATTTAGTTTGCACCAACTGCTACAGATGCCCTAAAGGGAAAAAAGAATACTTTACACCTAGTTTCAATAGATTTTGGATCATTTTCCTTCAAAAATAAAAGGTGCAATTGTCACACCACCAACCCAACAAATTGGCTAGGCATCCAAGAATAGCGACCAATTTATAAAGTTTTCAACTTACAAGCACGCAAGACCTTCTTCAAGAGCAGTAAAAACTCTCACATAATCATTACATAAAATCAAATCCAATTAACATCATGAACCCCATTGTTAAAAATCTCCAAATCAGTAATGAAAAAAGAAGATCAATCTTAAACGCATAAAATCTTTCTATTTGAAAAAATTATTACAATATGCTACTAAAACCCCAAAGCTCGATCGCTTTCCCTCCTAAATCCCTAAGCATTTTGTGCATGGGAGGTGTCAATTTAGTTACAAGTCCCTTTACCAAAAGCATAAGATACTAAAAATAGCAAGAAGATACCAAACACAGAAGTCCAATCCCATTCGAAATATTCCTAAATTTCTCTCATGCACACAACCCCTTCCAACATGCATTTATTAATTGACCATTTTGGAAAAATTTTGATAAAAATACTAGTTCTAAGATAAAAATACAAAATTGTAAAACAATTAATTGTTCTTTTCTTTTCCCATAAAAAATCCCAAAAACTGTTCCTAAACTAATACTCTTAGGGTATCGGTTAACTTTTCCCATTCTTTTATTTTCTGTCTTTACAAACGGCATCACCTAGCTCCACTAGCTTCTTACTCTATAATTTACTTTCTATTAGGGTGGATGGAAAATGAAGAAGAGAAAAGTGGGGAGAAAATTATTTTGTTGTTTGGTTAATAGGTGAAAGGGAATGGATTTTGATGGGTTAGGTGTTTCTCCCCAGTCCTACCAAAATCAATCCCCTTGCTTTAAGAGGAAAACACGAGAAAACACAAGCATAAATGCATTTACATATTTTCCCTCTTTACCCTTCTTTATAATGTCTCAAATTCACTGTCCTACTTTCAGCAAACTAACCCAGAAAATTAAACCCATAATTTCATCATCAAAAAACATTAGAGAATAAACCAAAGAAAACCCAGATTTGCAATGAATTTCAGTGAATTTCAGAGAGAGAGAGAGAGAGAGAGGGAGAGAGAGATCTGGATCAATTGAACCATGAAGGCACAATTTTGGGGTTGTAATTCTTGTGCCAATAAACAAATGACAAAGCAATTAAGGGTGTACATGGTTCGGTTCGGTCGGTTTTTGAGAGGTTTTTTACAAACACCTATAGAGTGCGGTTTCACCCAATGCTTGACCACGCCTCACTTATGGACCACACCTCACTTATGGAAGGTAAGAACCGGTCTACACAAGATGCGGTTAATCTTACCAGCTCAGGGCAGTACGTTTGGTTATATGGACTTGATTTTTAAAAATTACTATTCTAAGTAACCTTTAACTAAAACACAGGGTCACACACTAATTTCAACAACATATTAGTAAACAAAAACCATAAACACAGCTTACTCGGTGCTATAATCACAACTAAAAGATAATCAACTAGAACCATAATAGCATAATATAATAAACTAAAATCACTACAGTGTAATCAATCAATTGCATGATATAATAAACTAAAATCACAATAACATAATCCATCAATAGGATGATCAACAAATAAATTTACAATCTTTGAACCCTTCAAACAAAATCAAACAGCATAGAAAAAAATATCAAACATATTGGTGAACTCTAAAAAAAAATTATAAATAGTAAGCTGAATCTCTTAAATTACCCCTGAAATTACAAGAAAATAACGGGAAAAAGAAAAAAAAAAAAAAAAAACAAAAACAAAACAAAACAAGACAAAAAAACAAAACAAAACAAAACTAAAATTAGAATCAACAAGAAACATTCAGTGAATTCAAAATAAAACCAAAAAATTAGGAATTAGGGCTAGGGTTACCAAAGACACAGAACAGAGATGATAAGGAGACTGACTGAGAGGAAAGTCTTTCTTTGTGAGAATCAGATGAGTCTTGATGAGAGTGTGAGACTGAGAGCTTGGTCCTCTCACAAATAAATAGAGAGACAAAAGTTGCAAGACACTATCTTCCTACACTTCGGTGCACACACACAAGAAGTTCTTTTGCTTTCTCTCTGTCTCGAACTATCTCTTCCTACACTTTGGTGCACACACACAGAAGAAATTCTTTTGCTTTCTCTCTGTATCACGCAGGAACTATCTCTTGCTCACACACACGGTTCTCATTTGCTCCACCTCTATTTATAGCCAAACCTTCAGCCAAAATATCACCAACATGAAACATATCAAGTCAACAAAAATGGCCAAGCATTTATTGCCAATGAAGTTATACATTTCGGCTAGCATGTATTTGGTAACTTTAGGTGTAGTTCCTCGCCCTTTCTTGACAGTTCATAAATGCCAATGAAATCATGCATTAGGCTAAAAGGTGAAGTATGAATGCATATCACCTATCAACAAAGAAGTCAATAAATTCGGAAGCTGAACGGAGCGGTGAAAGTTGAAGAGAGGAAATGAGAGTGAATAAGGCGAATCAATTAAAGCTGAAATGGGAACAGTGCTGTGTCCGTTGGTGACAATAATTTCTCTGCGCGTGCTCTGCATGGGATGGGACTTGACGTTCTCTTGGGACCCACTTGGCTTTAGTTAATTATAAGTTTGCGACCATCACCCCCATATATGATCCGGAAACAACAAAAATTGTGTTCCCATTTTCCTTCACTCTCACTCACTTTTTTGAGTGATAGGTGGTGAGAAGTGAAAAATCAAAACAAAGCCAAACAAGTACAAATAATGTGAGTCTGAACAGAGCTGTGAAAGTTGAAGAGAGGAAATGAGAGTGAATAAGGCGAATCGATTAAAGCTGAAATGGGAACGGTGCGCTTGCTCTGCATTAGATGGGACTTGACCTTCTCTTGGGATCCACTTGGCTTTAGTTAATTATAAGTTTGCCACCATCACCCATATATGATCCGGCAACAACAAAATTGTGTTTCCATTTTCCACCATTCTCATTCACTTTTTTGAGTGATAGGTGATGAAAAGTAAGGAGCCAAAATAAAGCCAAACAATTGTAAAATAATGTGACTCCCATTAAAAGTGAGTAACGGATAATAAGAATGAAGTAGAGGTGATAAAATCAATCCAAATCCTTTTGTCTATCTAAATTCGCTCATTTAAATGAGACCTAAATCCATCTAATTATTAATTGGGTTAAATAGTTATTAACCCAATTAAATTCAATTAACATTAATATTTATTGGGTTTTAATTGGTTACCCAATTATGATCCAACTATTATTTTTACAAATCACCCAACGCTAAAATGCCTCAAAACTACTAAAATTACCAAAATACTCTCACAACCTAAAAAATGACCAAAATAACACATAAACCTAAAAATGATCAAAATATCGCTAAAAACCTAAAAAAAAACCAAGATAAACCTACAAAATGACCAAAATACTCACAAAACCTAAAAATTACCAAAATAACCCCAAAACCTACAAAATTACCAAAATACCCCCAAACCCAAAAAAATTACCAAAATAAACCCCAAAAAATGACCAAAATAACCCCCCAAAACTAAAAAATGACCAAAATACCCTCGAAACCTAAAAATTACCAAAATACCCCCCAACACCCAAAAAATAACCAAAACACCCCCAAAACCAAAAAATTACAAAAATAACCCCAAAACCTACAAAATGACCAAAATACGCCCCAAAACCTAAAAATTACCAAAAATACCCCCCAAAACCCAAAAAATGACCAAAATAACCCCGAAACCCAAAAAATTACCAAAATACCCCCAAAACCTAAAAATTACCAAAATACCCCCAAAACCTAAAAATTACCAAAATCCTCCAAAACCTAAAAAGTGGCCAAAATAACCCCAAAGCCCAAAAAATGACCAAAATAACCCCAAAACCTAAAAATGACAAAAATACCCCCGAAACCTAAAAATGACAAAAATACCCTCGAAACCTAAAAAATGGCCAAAATAACCCTGAAGCCTAAAAATTTATCAAAATAGTCTAGAAACCTAAAAATGACCAAAATACGCCCCTAAAACTATAAAATGACCAAAATACCCCCTAAACCAAAAAAATTACTAGAATACCCATGAAACCTATAAAATAACCAAAATACCCTCAAACCGATAAAGTGACGAAAATACTCCTAAACCTTTGAAATAACCCAAATAAACCCAAAACCTCTAAAATGGCCACAAACGACCTAAAACCTCTAAAATTACCAAAAAATACCCTAAAACCCCTAAAACGACCAAAATACCTCTAAACCTCTAAAACGACCAAAATACCCCTCAAAAATCTAAAATGACCAACATACCACTAATCCTATAAGATGAAAAAAATACACCAAAAACCTCTAAAATTTCCAAAATAGGGGTTTGGGGTATTTTGGATAATTCGAGGTTATTTTCATTAAATTAAAGGTTTTAAGAGTATTTCACTCATTTTGTAGGTTTTGAGGGAATGGCACTAATTTTTTAGGTTTTAGGGGTGTTTCATTAACTTTTAGATTTTGGGGCCATTTTTTGTAATTTTCTAGGTTTTGGAGGTCGTTTAATAACTTTTTAGGTTTTGGGGACACTTCAATCATTCTTTAGGTGTCCAAGGTATCTTAGTCATTTTTAGGTTTAGGGGGTTGTGGGGGCCTGTTAGTCACCAAAATTATTAAAGTCAAGTTAATTGGGCCTGTGACCCATCCGAGGATGTAAATCTGTCCAAGGAGGCCCATATCTAGTTATAGTCGTAACCAAACGAAAGGAAGAGTAAATATCATGAAAGGTGAGTTTAGTATTCGTCCGATGACAAAATCCTTCTCGGCAATATGAGACCAAGGACAACCAGAACGCCACCTTGTTACAAACGTACTTCAGAGCTATGTCACCACTAAAAGTGGGATAAGGGACCAAGGGCAAGAAAGAGAAGGCAAACAAATATCTCTAACAACAGCTGCCTACGCATTAATTGCCTCTCAACCAACTCTCTGGCTACATTAATGTGGAGATGATGCCTGAACAGTGATGAAGAAACCTTACAGCTACTAGTAGGAGGTTCCAGAAGGTGTTGGATGAGACAGAAAGAGATCTCCTGAACCTAACTTACACGTGTGTGGTGAAGATGATATGAAAAGGGCAGTATATAACATGAAATGAAAGCATTGAGGAGGGGGATCGGAACATTAAAAAAAAAAAAACATAAAGAACACTCAGGGAAAAGGCTTGGAAACCAAAGAACTATACTTGTTTCAAATAAAAACTAATTGTTATATCGGTGTTAATCCATCTATAACGTGTGGTTTAATCGTTTTTCTTTTAGAAGTTAACCTAGTTCTTGAACACCCACGCTCTACAAATTTTATTGTTTGGGCCTTTAACGTACTAACCAAATACCATTTTGGGATCGTTACAAATTGAGTCCTTACAGGGGTATTTTGGTCATTTTTTATTTTTACAAGTATTTTGGTCATTTTTTAGTTTTAGGGGGGATTTGGGTAATTTTTTAGGTTTAGGGTGTACTTTTATCGACTTATAGGTTTGAGGGGGCATTTTTGTCATTTTATAGGTTTCGGGGTATTTTAGTCATTTTTTAGGTTTCAAGGATATTTTGGTCATTTTAAGGTTTAGAGGTTATTTTGGTCATATTTCAGGGGTGCTTTGGTCATTTTTTAGGTTTCAAGGGGTATTTTAGTTAATTTTTAGGTTTCAAGCATATTTCGATCTTTTTAAGGTTTTGAGGGTATTTTGATCATTTTTTGGTTTCTAGGTTATTTTGGTCAATTTTTAGGCTTCGGGGTTTTTTTGGCCATTTTTAAGATTTCGGGGGTATTTTGGTCATTTTTTGGTTTCGGCGTTATTTTGGTTAATTTTTAGGCTTCAAGATTATTTTGTAATTTTTTAGGTTTCAGAGGTATTTTGGACATTTTTCGATTTTGGGGATATTTTGGTCATTTTTAAGTTTTGGGGGTATATTGGTCATTTTTTGGGTTTCAAGGGTATTTTGGTCATTTTTTATGTTTCGGGGGGTATTTTGGTAATTTTTTGTTTTGGAGGTATTTTGGTCATTTTATGGATTTTGGGGGTGTTTTGGTAATTTTTAGATTTCAGGGATATTTTGGTCATTTTTTGGATTCCAGGGAGTATTTGGTCATTTTGTAGGTTTTGTGATTATTTTGGTAATTTTTAGGTTTCAGGGGTATTTTGGTCATTTTTGGGTTAAGGGGTATTTTGGTCATTTTGTAGGTTTCGTGATGATTTTGGTAATTTTTAGGTTTTGAGGGTATTTTGGTCTTTTCTTGGTTTTAGGGGTATTTTGGTAATTTTTGTGTTTGGGGGGTATTTTGGTCATTTTAAGGTTTGGGGGGTATTTTGGTAATTTTTTGAGTTTTGGTGGTATTTTGGTAATTTTTGGTTTCGGGGGTATTTTGGTCTTTTTTGGGTTTCAAGGGTATTTTGGTCATTTTTTGGGTTTCGGTTTTGATCATTTTTTGGATTTCGGGTGTATTTTGGTCATTTTTTAGGTTTCAGGGGTATTTTGGTAAAATTTATGTTTTGGGGGTATGTTGGTCATTTTTTGGGTTTCAGGGTATTTTGGTAATTTTTTGGGTTTCGGGGGTTTTTTGGTCATTTTATGGGTTTCGAGAGTATTTTGGCCATTTTTTGGGTTTCGGGGATATTTTGATAATTTTTTGGGTTTTGGGAATATTTTGGTCATTTTTTAGACTTCGGGATATTTTGGTCATTTTTTGGGTTTTTGGGGGTATTTTGATAATTTTTAGGTTTTTCAGGGGTATTTTGGTGATTCTTTAGGTTTCGAGAGTATTTTGGTCATTTTTTGGGTTTTGAGGGTATTTTGGTCATTTTCTGAAGATTTTAGAATACTTTGGTCATTTTCACTTTAGTGGCATTTTGGTAATTTTGATAATTGGGTAATTGGGTGAGTTTACCCATAATAATTGGGTTGAGTTTGATTTAAGTTAGAAGCAATTAGTTAAATGAATTTTAATTGGTAAATGGATTTTATATACCCAACCCAATTATATCCATCCCAAACTCACCCATTTGCCTTCCCTATAATTAAGTAATGGGTGATAAGATAAGGGTAAACCAAACATGGCTTTAGAGTCTAACTCAATCAGGGTACTTGTGTGGCTGAAAGTAAACAAGAAAAAAAAATATTATACAGTGACTTAAACATTAACCAAATACGGCATCGTTTTTCTTTTCTTTCCTTTTCTTTTTTTGACTGAAATTATTGAAGGATATTAATCAAAAGAAACAAACAAACAAAACATAGCCCGGCTTAGGAGCTTTACAAGACGGCTATGAGAAAAACAATGGACCTATAGCTCCAGGAACTTCCAAGGCTTGCTTTTTTTTCTTTTTAATGCAAGACGGCTTAGACAAGAATTGAGTGAGACTATTCAAACTCTAGGACTTCGCACGCGGGTGAGATTGTGAGAAACTGAGCTTTCTGTATCTCTTTCGGTGTTTCCTGCGTGAGAGGCGGCTGATTGACGTTTATGTACTAGAACTGTAGAACTTTCAATTGCATTTGTACTGATGTGTTGTTCACCTTTCAATTTGCTCTTCTTTATATTTGTTACAGATGACTCTCCTCTTTTTCCTTTGGGTAATTCTGATGCCACACCCCAATCCCACAACTATTTGCACAACTTTCATACGTGGCAAGCCACCTCATCACTTTGGGCCCACCTAAATTCCACAACATTTCTTTGGTTATTTCAAATATAACTACCACCGCAACTTTACACCTTTTCTTCTTCTTCCTCCCAAAACCCATATGTGAAAAAGCTTGAGCCCCAAAAATAAATTGCAGCGGCTAGAACCACGGTGGTGCGAAAATGGAAAACTCACTCCGGAAAATACCATCCCATGCCAAAAAATAAAAACCCAGCCTTAAGAAACATTACCTCTCCGCCGAAAAACCAAAACCCACTGCTCCTTGAATCCGCGAAAAGCATCGTTTGTCTCAGTTTGCGATTCTTTGAGTATCTTGGCACGGTGGCTCGTAAACGGAAATCCCACAAAGAAAAACACCATCCCAAATCGGAAAATGAAAACCTATCCTTGTAAAACATTAATCCATTGCTGAAAACAAAAACCCATTGCTTAATGAACTTACAAATTTATTTGTGTTTAAATTCCATCCAATGGACTTAAAAATCTTGTTTGTGTTTTAAATTCCATCCAAGTTTGAGAGAGCCAATTCCCAAAAGGAAAAGAGTTTTTCGCTCTCGTGGAAGGTTTCTTTCCTTCAATAGAAAATTTCTCTTCTCTCCGAAGAAAAGGAAAAAAATCTCTCTGTGGCGACGTAGATTTTAATCTCTCTTGTCTTTTAAAAAAAAAAAAAAAAAATTTTGAATTAAAATGGCTCGCTCTTTCTCCAACGCTAAGCTTCTCTTTGCTCTCGTTGTTGATGGCTTTTCTAACACTATTACCAGGTAACCCAAAAACCCATTTCTCTTCTCTTATTTTGCTTGTATTTTATGCCCTGTCTGGCTGTCAAAAACATACAGGAATAAGGAAACAGGGGGTTTTTCTCTTTTCCTCTGTTTTTTTGAACATCCAAACAAACCCGAATTTCTTTCATAATATGTAAATTCAAAAAAAAAAAATACTAGTTATAATTAAATTAAGGGTGCATTTGTATAAGCTGTTTTGTTTTAAAAGTTTAAAATGAGAGTTACAAACGCTCTTTTAAGCTCAACTCATAAAATCTAGGTTGACACAGAACATTGACAAAAAGAAAGGAAAAGCCCGTGATATTCGCAAAGTGTGCACATAATCAAAATCAATCATTTAGCAAAAAAAGAGTAGCACCAATCTGCCCAGAAGTTGCTGAAACATTAGCTCAATTGAAGTTATTCCTTTACTTGGATGGAATTTAAAACACAAACAAGATTTTTAAGTCCATTGGATGGCATTTAAACACAAACAAAATTTGTAAGTTCATTAAGCAATGGGTTTTTGTTTTCAGCAATGGATTAATGTTTTACAAGGATGGGTTTTCATTTTCCGATTTGGGATGGTGTTTTCTGCCGTGGGATTTTCGTTTACGAGCCACCGTGCAAAGATCTCGAAAGAATCGCAAATCGAGACGAACGATGCTTTTCGCGGATTCAAGGAGCAGTGGGTTTTGGTTTTTCGGCGGAGAGGTAATGTTTCTCAAGGCTGGGTTTTTATTTTCTGGCATGGGATGGTGTTTTCCGGAGTGAGTTTTCCATTTTCACACCACCGTAGTTCCAGCCGCTGCAATTTATTTTGGGGGCTCAAGCTTATTCACATATAGGTTTGGGAGGAAGAAGAAGAAAAGGTGTAAAGTTGCGGTGGTAGTTATATTTGAAATAACTAAAGAAGTGTTGTGAAATTTAGGTGGGCCCAAGGTGATGAGGTGGCTTGCCATGTATGAAAGTTGTGCAAATAGTCAGGGATGGGGTGTGGTATCAGAATTACCCTTTTCCTTTTTCTTTTTTTGACAAGTATTCACTGATCGGTATTCGTGTAAGTGCTACTACACCAGTACTAACCCTTAATTATGAAAGAGGAATTAGAGCTCGAGAAACTTCCAAGGCTTGCTTTTTTTTTTTTTTTTTTAATGCAAGACAACTTAGACAAGACTTGAGTGAGACTATTCAAACTCTAGGACTGAGGGTGAGTTTGGTTCAGCTTTTTGAAAAAGTGCATAATGAAAAAGTGGAGTTTTGTAAAAGTGCATAATAAAAAAGTGGAGTTTCAAAAAGCTGAGTATTTGGTAAAAACTGTTAAAAAGTGCATAATGAAAAACCTGAGTGTTTGGCTAGCACTTATAAAAGTGGCTTTTTGAGGAGTAAATGACCAAAAAGGACAATGTATATATAAGGGAATTTATTTCATACTTTTTTTTTTATGTGAGTTTGTTTCATACTTAAATCAATTACTTCATCATACTTAAATCAATTTTTCTCTTTCTAAAAAAATTATTTTTTCTTACCAATATTAGCTAATAATAACCTACCACTTAAGATTTATTGTGAAAGTATTGTAAAAATATTGTAATAAAATTGATAGTAATTTTAATTTTAACATACTATTAAAATTATTTTTTTCTCTTTCTAAAAAAATTATTTTTTTCTCACCAATATTAGCTAATAATAGCCTACCTTAAAATTTATTGTAAAAATATTGTAAAAATATTATGATATAATTTCTTTTTTCCCCCTTTTTTTTCTCTCCACACACGTGGCTCTACTTCCTTTTTTTTTTTTCTCCTCTTTTTTTCTCATCCACCCACATAACCACACTCTTTTCACACTCTTTTCTTTTCCTTTTTCCTTCTTTTCTCTACCATCTTCAGTCCAGAACATTCCCATCTCTCTTTCTTTTCTTTTTTTTTTTCTTTTGCCTCTTAGCACTTCGGTCTAGAGCTGCTCTGCTTCTTCTTCTTTTTTTCATTTTTTTTTTCCTCTTAGCAGTTCGGTCCAGAACACAGCTCTTCTTCTTCTTCTTCTTCTTTCTTTTTTTTTCCTCTTAGCGATTCGGTCCAGAACACAACTCGCTTCTTCTTCTTCTTCTTTTTTTTTTTTTTTTTTTTCCTCTTAGCAGTTCGGTCCAGAACACAGCTTGCTTCTTCTTCTTCTTCTTTTTTTTTTTTTTTTTTTCTTAGCACTTCAAATCGGAACACATCGGAACCATCGCTTAACTCATCCTTTATTCTTTTTTTTTCACACTCCGAGAAAGAAGAAGATGATGATGATGATGATGATGATGATGATGAAGATGAAGATGATTGAAACATAAGGATTTTGGGATTTTGGGTTTTTTTTTTTTCTATGGATTTTGGGTTGATTTTGAGTTGGGTTTGGGATGGGTTTTCCGGATTTGAGTTGATTTTCAGTTGTTTTTGTGTTGATTTTGAGTTATTTTTGGTTTGGTTTTGTTCATTCTGTGTTCGGAATATCAAAGGTTGAAATGGGTTTTGTTGATTGTGGGGGTAGACCGGTGAAGAAGCAGAGGAAGATGAAGAGGAAGAAGACGAAGAAAAAAGACACAGATGAGAGATGAGGGCGTGAGAGAACCGATGGGTATTTCGGTCTTTTTGGTTATTGCAACGGTAATATACAAAACGCACATAGCGCGTTTTGATTTATGGACCCCTGAGGGTCCATATTCCTTCCGCGTTTTGCACTCAGTTTTTATAAAAGTTCAAAACGCAACTTTTATAAAAAAAATGCGTTTTTGAGCTTACCAAACACAAGTCTTGGTTGAGCTTTTTTGAAAACGCCCTTTTTGGGCTCAAAAAGTGGAACCAAACGGGCACTTATAATTTTTCCAACTTTCAACAAACAAATAAATGAACTTTTAGCAAAAAGTTAATCCAAAACCACACTTAGTTTATAGGTGATTTTAAACTTATTTCATGTTTAATGTATTATAGGTATACACATTTTATTTTTCTTATTTTTTGAAATAAATTATTAGACTGGTAAATTATTAAAATTAATTTTTGAATTATAAACTTTAGAAATTATTCAACTTTCATCTCTGACAGCTTTTTTTGTTTTTGTTTTATTTACAATAAAAGAAATGTGAAAAAGAGGTTACAAATTATGTTAAATTTATATATAGCCACCCAATTTAGTCTAACAAGTTTCTGATCCTAATTGATCAAGTCAAACCCAAACCTAACTGACCCAACCAAGGTTTTCAAAACCGGACCGGACCGGGAGGTCGAACCATGAAAACCGGTTTTTTAAGCCTAAAGAACCAGATTTTTTGTTAATTCCGTGAACCCCTAAAACTAGGGTTGGACCACATGAACCGGTGAGAACAATGCGGTCCAACCCCTTAGCAATTTTTTTTTTAAACAACTTAACACAATTTTATTCTACTTAATTAAATTATTCATCTCTTACAAGGAATAAAAAAAATTATAATTAAAATCTTTCAAAGATATTCAACTTTACTTCAAAAATTAATCATAAATTTTAATGTTTTCATGATTATTATTTTATTTTATTAACTTTCTTATTTAATTATTAAATATATGCTTGAAAATCATTAAATTTCTCTCACATATATAGATATATTGACAATTTTGCTAGTTTTATAAATTTAATATCTATATTTAGCCTTTAATTAATTATTAAATTAATTATGATATCATCACGGTTCAATCCCGGTTCGACCTCAAAAACCTTGAACCTCTCCCTTTTACGATTTAATAAACGGTCCGGTTC
This sequence comes from Quercus dentata, assembly GCA_028216015.1. Taxonomy (NCBI): domain Eukaryota; kingdom Viridiplantae; phylum Streptophyta; class Magnoliopsida; order Fagales; family Fagaceae; genus Quercus; species Quercus dentata. The sequence goes on from CP116444.1 coordinate 9,899,317, forward strand.
TGAAAACCTTGGACCCAACTTGTTTTGCTAGGTTTTGAGGAACGATTCAATCATAAATGTACTAACACATTTGGGTGAAGGTGCTTACTCTTCACCTGAATTATATTTAAGAGCATTTAGTATCACACTCTCTACTTCACAGCTTTTGCTAAATTTATCTCCGGACACCTTGATTTAAACTTGAGAGCCTTTAGAACACACACGCGTGCGCACGCACACACACACACACATATAATGAATAGTACATTGTCCTATTGAATGAGGTACTAACAAGGTACCTTTGCTAAACTTTTTTTCCCCTTTCTAAAGCTTTCTCATGAATGCCATTTACAAGAAACTCAAACCATCATTCGTAGTTGATAGTCCAACCATCTATTCAACCACAACCCCCTCCCCCAAATTTTAGGCAATTGATGATGGGTTTGATGCTCAATTGTTTTTAATGGTGTTTGGCAGCTAATTTGTTGTATTGGGTTCTAAATTTATGTAAGGGGTTTTTACTGTTGAGATTTCAGCCATCTTTTTTGTTTAATTCAGTTAAATTATTGCTGAATCAAAGAAAACTTGGTTCATTGAGCTATGATAGGAAATTGCATCTAGTAAAATTTACAATATAAGCTTGAATTAACTGAATATATAATATGGGTTGTGGATTATAGTGAGTTGAGGATTATGGATTATAGCCGTAAGGACCCGATTTGCTCCCAGAGTTCAAATGAAATGGTCCAAGGCCCAAAGAGCCCAAAAAAAAAAAGAATTTATAGAGAGTGAGCTTGAAATTGAACTTTCAATGAATTAGGTTGACAACAATCACAGTAGGCTAAGTGTTGCTAGAAAGTATAAACAAGCAATTTAGGGCAAGGAAAGTCCTCCTCGGCAAAGTCCGAGGAAGGTTGTTCTTATGTATTTCTCTTAGACTTAACCACAATTACAGTTCTTGAGTGTACAGTGATCTTTCTACAAATTATTTGATGATCCCATTGTAATGGGATTTTTCTTCTTTATATTCCCCTTCCTTACTTCATCTCAGCCCTCCACGTGTAGATCAAATTGCTGGTTTTGATACTTGTCTTATTAGCACTTTTCTAAAGTTTTTGTGAGTAGTCAGTAAGGTTGAAGATTACTGTTCAGGTATCACTTCCACATTAATGTGGCCAAGGGGTTATTGTAGAGCATTCAATACGGTGGTAGCAACTTTTCTCTCAAATATTTCCCAACTCTCTTTTGCCTTATCCTTATCTGACGTTTACCCTTGCCGGTATGATTGCCTGTTACCTAGTATTTGACGTAAGGTCGGACCTATAAACTCTACTCTGTTTAGCCGAGGAGGTACTTCTCCTCGGACAACACTTCTAGTTCCTCATGATCAGACTTCTTCCACGGACCCTTAATTTGCGGGGTTCCAATAGAATTTACCTAACCTCGGACTATTTGATGTTCTTAGATACGGCCCATGGGCCAATACCTATACCTAGGCCCTTCATCCCTACAATAGCGAATCAATTGAATGTGTAATTTGGAAGTTGACCGTTTGTGGATTGCTATGATCGTGTGTGTTGGATGTGTACTGTATATTTAATAAATAAACAATTAATAAATATTATTTAAATGGAATAATGATAGAATAGAGAGGTTGATATAGGTGTGTATTAATAGTGGATTAGTAAAAATAGAAAAAAGTTTGGGTTTTTGCTTAAATTTAGTTAAAACTCTATTGTGCCTAATGATAATGATCTAAGAACTTCATTGTGTAGAGTTTGACTCAATCTGTGGCTATTATGGTTTTGGAGTAAGGTGTAAATCATAGAAAAAAGAATGAAGATTGATTGGTAGAATTTGAATCAATGTGGAGGACTATTAAAAATTGTCTCAAATCCCAAATTTCACTTGGTTGGGATTTTTTCTTAGGTGGAAGGAATGTCTTTTTCTTTTCTTTTTTTTGGCTACATGAAAGGAATGTCTATTCCTTTGAAGAAGTAAATTTTTGTTAAAAGAATTAAAAAAGTGAAGTGATATTCTATACTCCGTAAGAAATGAATGTTCTACCTAAAAAGAAGTGATAAAATCTTATAAATAAATAATATTATAAAGGTTGGTGGCCCTTGGCCCAAGAGAACTTCTTTATTGGTAAAATTAAAACGAAGACTTTTTTTTTTTGAAGAGGTAGAAAAGAAGACTTTTAGAAGAATGTAATGTGAGTTTCTCATTGTCACTTAAAAACCTAAGTTTCATATAATAGCGCATTAGATCCCAATTTCATCCTAGTATGAAAATGTTAAAAAGTGATCTCGTTCAGAATTTTTTTTTAAAAAGTAATGGATTTTTTTTATTATTATTAAAAGAAGTATTTGGTTTTCTGACTTTTCTCTGTCATTACTATGTTGCCCAGTATTGGGCTTTCACTTTGTTAATGTGAAATTGTGAATCGAGCTGGAGTCCATGTTATAAAGGTCAAACAGATAACAAGGCGTTCAAGCCCAACTCACATAGCTTTCGGCTACCAACCCTGTTTTTAAATTACAAATTTTTTTATATGCCCACATTTTTCACGAGAATTGGGGGCCCAAAAAATTAAAGAAAATCAATAATTTGTTGAAACGCACTGACCAGAAGTTTGTCGGGTTCCCCATTATCTAATCTAAATAATAATTGCATATACTTTGTCCTTATCTTTTTTTCTCATTTCATCATTTTTCATCCTCAACAGTTAGTATTTCTTCTTTAATGTCCAACAAGAAACCGACCTCTGTACCCATATCCCACATGTGAAAAACGAATTCCACCAACCAAATGAAATGACGAAGGACTTTGACCTCACTACTATACTCGATTAAACTCCATTGCCAAAGACATCATCTTGTGACATCATCTTGTGACATGCATCTTTGGCCCAGAGAATGACCTATGCTGTCGTCAATTCTGTGCACCTAATTATGTACTGGCCCACGGGGATGTGAAATATACTTGATGAGTCTGGTTAATATATATTTGTAGGTATATATTAATAATTCATTTAAAAAAATTTATCAAAAATTAAAAAAAAATTATGAAAATTTTTTAACCACTTTTTTAATTCTCAAAAAAAAATTGCCTAAAATAATTTAGGAGTCCTACTAAGATTACATTTGGATTGGGTTGAAAAACCTAGCGCCTGTGTCCCGCGTTTTGTTTTTTTGTTTTTTTTTTTTTTTTGCATGCGTTTGTAAAACTTACAGCTACTGTTCATATACTATTCATAAACAGTAGCAGTAATGTGAAACTTACGGTTATTGTTTATATACTATTCATAAACACAGATGAGCAGAAATGCTTGACTTTTCTCACACTTTTTCACTCTTTTTGAGCAAATCAAGACACACCGTGCATCGTCTTGGCTCAACCATAGAAGCAATTACTGCAATGGTTTAAGGCCCCCAAATAAAAGAAGGCCCTCAATGCAAATTAATTCCGGCTCCTTCACCTAGGAAAAAAAATTTAAGGCACCACTAATAGAAATAAATTGATATGAAGGGCGAAAATTAAGGACGCTTGAGGAGAGAAAATTAGCCCCTTTGTAACCGACGATTTATAAAAAAAAAAATTAAAGTCCCCTTTCCCAAAATATAGAAATTGAAGAGATAATGTTCCTATTTAAAATCTGAATTAATAGCTTTGTAAATAACTTCATTGATAGAAACTAACATTTATTACTTGAATTTATAGGAAAAAAAAAACGGAAAAAAAAAACTCTCTCCTTCTTAAATCTCAAGAAATCAAATATAGTACCGATTAGTATTTTTTTTTCCTGCTCACCTTGCTTCTCTCTAGTCTCCATCTTGATTCTATTTCTATAGCATTCTTCATTGTTGGCTAGCTACTCTTCTTTGATCTTCATCCAGGTTTGCTTCTATTTGCTCTTCCTTTCTTTTTATTCTTCTTGCTACAAGGTTTTTTTTTTTTTTTTTTTTTGTTGCCGAGTTTCACTGATTTGGGTTTCTCTCTTTTTTTTGTTAAGGAATTGGAACGAAACACTCTCTAGTCATTGACACACGCTAACATTTTTGAATTTTTGAAAGGCACACTAATGTTATATTTTGTTGACTTCGCACGCGGGTGAGATTGTGAGAAACTGAGCTTACTGTATCTCTTTCGGTGTTTCCTGCGTGAGAGACGACTGATTGACGTTTATGTACTAGAACTGTAGAACTTTCAATTGCATTTGTACCAATGTGTTGTTCACCTTTCAATTTGCTTTTCTTTATATCTGTTACAGATGACTCTCCTCTTTTTCTTTTTTCTTTTTTTGACAAGCATTCAGTGATTGGTATTCGTGTAAGTGCTATTGCACCAGTACTAACCCTTAATTATGAAAGAGGAATTAGAGCATTCTATTAAGAATGCTAAGAGCCTCTACAACTATAAAACTAAAAATATAGTTATTTAGTTTTATTAAAAGTTATTTTATCTATTTTATCTACATATATATATATATATATATATAGTAGTAGATCTATTTAACTTTCAATATAATAAAATAATATAAACATCACAATAGAATAGCATATCTACTACAATAAAATAATATATTCACTTCAATAAAATAATACATATTACAACAAAAAAACATCACAAACGGCACACTCCACAACCACTGCCAAAGAACAACCACCCACAACCACCCAACAAGAACTAGCAAGCCAAGACCACCCACAAACACCGCCAAAAATCCAACAGATCTAAGCTTGATTTTCAGACCAAGAGTGTTGAGCTAGCACCCTGCACCACCATCAAACCCACCATCCGAGCTTGATTGAGAGAGAGAAGACCAGCCCCAGCCATTGCCATCGCCATCGCCATCGCTGTGCACCCTAGACCACCATCAAACCCACCATCCGAGCTTGATCGAGAGAGAGAAAACTAGCCATCACCATCACCATCGCCGAGCACCCTGCACCACCATCAAACCCACCATCCGAGCTTGAAAGAGAGAGAGAAAACCAACCGTCGCCGACCTACTAACCCACGCCATCCATGAAACCCACCGACCCACGCCATCACCGATCACGCAAAAGAAGAGAGAAAGGATAGCGAAGAGATAGAGAAGGAAGAGAGAGGGTGAGACTCTTGAGTCTGACGAAAAGAAAGAGAAGGAAGAGAGAGAGAAAAATAATATTTTAATGGAAAAGAAAAAAAAGTTAAATAAAATATATATATATATATTTTTAGCTTTATATGCATACAGTGCACATCCATAGATGGATGTGCACTGTAGCTGAACAGGTAAAAATTTTGCTTTTGCCTCCATTGCTGCACCATAGTTTTTAGGGGTTTGAGGAGCTAAAAATACCAATATAGCTTCTTAGCAAAGACTTTGCTATGGATGCTCTAAAATGAATACATGCTAAATTTTAGCATCAAAACACAAAAAAAGCAACTCCATCAAAGCTTTTAAACGGTAAAATTTTTGGCATATTACTACAATAAGCTTGTATTAATACAGGCTCACTATAGCCTGAATTGTAAAAAAAAAAATAGTTTTTTATTCTAGGGGTTGGTTGGTGGTTTGTGTATAGTTGTTTTACTATTATTTTAATGAATAGTTTATATTATTTAAATGAAATGATAAAAAATATAAAAATTTTGATGTTTGATGTAACTTAAAATGAGATGGTATAATAAATAAAATAGATTTTTAATATATTAAATGTTAAAAAAATTTATTGACGGGAATGCCCTAAAATTGTAAAAGTAAAAATTCACCAATATTGCATTATTGTCAGGGAACCAAATGATGTTGTACGACTCACGGGACATCATCACTTGTTTTGTTTTTTTCTTTCTTCTTTGTACATTTTAGTTCTCTTTTACGTACATCTTTGCTCTTTTTTTCGTTTCTTTTCTAAAAAGCTGACTGACCTAACCTAATTACAATTTGGGCTTTACCAATATATAGTTTTAGGTTATATATTCTTAAACCATTTTATGAAGTTTTTTATAAAAATATGAAAAAGTGAATATATATTTTTTAAATATTTTTAAATTTTTTTAAAAATAGATAATTAATATATAACATATTAATCGAATTCTTAAAACTTATAACACCTTTTCATTTTTTTTTCTTTACGATAATTTGATAGTTTTTCCAAAAAGCTGATTGGCCTAACCTAATTAGAACTTTTAATACCTCTTTGTTTTTCCTTTCTTTTATATATGATAATTTGACCCAAGGGCAAGGAGATTGGAGTCCTCTAGACTCTTTCAGTGTGTTTGGAAAGGTTGGAGGAGAGAGGAAAAGAAGAGAAATGAGAAAAAATGCAATCCTTTTCTTAGTTTGGTTAGTATGAAAGAAATAAAATGGAAGAAACCATTTCCCTTGAGCCCACATATTTGTAATCCACCCAAATTGGGTGGATTTGAAAGTAGAAAATGGTTTTTTATTTTTATTTTTTAAATAAGGCCCACATAAATAATATAGTATGACATGAAGTTACATATTTGCCTATAACTTTTATGCATCTTGTAGCTGTATTTTCTTTTCATTTCCTTCTATATGGCAAGCCAACCAAGGGAAAAAGAAATACATTCTTCTCTTTTCTTTTCCCCTTCTCTCCCTATTTCCAAACATACACAAGAGAATTGATTTCTTTTTGTGAGGTTGAATTTATTCAATCATCTAATTGGCTTTATTCCGTGCCAAATTTGCTTGTAATTCAACATTTAGTAACCCTATATTTAGGTGGGTTTGTTGTAAGGGTAGTGAGTGAGATAGAGTGAAGATTGCTCAAGAGTGTGCAAGAAAACAGATAGTCGTGGCTGGGACTCGCGGGTGGACTCGCAGCTGCAAGCCGCCGTAGCCGCACACGTGCCAAGCATGCTGGAAGATGAACAGTCATGCTAGCTGGAGCACTACAGACAAAACAGACAACGGGCCATACGGTTAACTCGCGATCGATCTCGCGACTTAGTCAAGCCGCGAGGTCAAGCCGCGAGCCACCCCTATTTTGTAAAACCCGACGTTTCACATTCCTCTCCCACTCCAAAGATAAATACCCCTTTTACCCACGATTGAAAGAGAGCTTCCAGAGAGAATTTTGAGAGAGAAACCCTAAAGAAAAACAAGATTGTTTCACCCACAATCCATACCTTAGAGTCTCTTCAAATTCCTCTACTCTCTTCCTCTCCATTGTCAAATCCTTGAGAGGCATTATACCAAACCTGGTTCTCACCATCATCATCACCGTGAGACAGTTGTTTGGGGTTCTGGGAAGCGATTAGGAAGGAACCAATCTTCATTGGTTGATGCTATGGTTTAGTAGCGGAATCCGGGAAGCTAGAAAAGAAAAAGGTTCGGCGCAACCTCGTTGGAGCAAGAAACTTGGAGGGCTTAGGTGCACTGGGTAGATTAGGCTTGGAGGGTCTATTGCTGTCCTTGTATCTCAACCGTATTTTCTAGTGGATTGATTACCGCTTGGAGGGCGGCGGAGAGGTTTTTCGCCGAGGACTTCGGTTTCCTCTTCAATAACACATCGCGTGTTGTCTTTGTATTTGCATTTTCCTTCCTCTCTATCTTTGCCTTTTTATTATCTGCTGTGTTTTATTATGTTATGGCTTAGATAGTATTTAACCAATTTCGTTATATAGCATATGTTAAGTTTCCGCACACTAGTTGTTTGACATATTGCTTGTATTGGTTAAGTTGAAATTTGGGGGTCTAAACGTTTAAAGGTGTTTTGTACACGTTTTTGAACTTTCAATTGGTATCAGAGCGGGTACACTTGTTGTGGTTTTATTACCTAAGTGTGATCCTAGACCCCTGTGTTGTGATTGTTGTTTTGGATTATACCATGCTGAATTGTAGCTTAAGTGTTTGTGAAAATAACTCTATGCATATGTCCGACAGGTGTCTTTCTCGATGGTCTTGTAGAGTTGTTAAAAACTAAGAAACATGCTAGAGTATTTGTTCACATGCTGGAATATATTGAAAATCGAATAATGTCTTACACAAAGAGCATATCTGAATCTAAATCATTGATTAAGAAATATAAAAGAAAGAATAGAATGTTGTGTGAAATGATTGAGAATCAAAATAAAAAATCAATCAAAGAAGCATGAAAACTGATGATGAGTTTGTGTTTGAAGGTCAAGAATGTCTGTCACATGTGAATCTATTTGTGCATACCTCATTGAAGGTGTTTAATGCGTGTTTGTGGTATCTTGACAGTGGATGTTCTCGCCATATGACAGGGGATAAGTCACTGTTTAAGTCACTCAAAGAAAAGGTCGGTGACTATGTGACCTTTGGTGATGGAAGTCATGCTCAAGTTCTAGGCAAAGGAACCATTGAGATACCTGGTTTGCCTCTGTTGAAAGATGTGCTGTACATAAAAGGGCTGAAGGCGAATTTGCTGAGCATCACTCAAATTTGTGATGATGATTTTCTGGTACAATTCTCTAAGAAGGGATGTTTGATCATCAATGAAGAGGGGATTCAGGTTTTGGAAGGGAATCGGACTACAGATAACTGTTATGGGAAGAAGCCTAAGGTGAAGTATTTCCGGGTGTTTGGAAGTAAATGCTATATCCTAAATGATCGAGAGAATCTTGGGAAGTTTGATGCGAGAAGTGACGAGGGTATTTTTCTTGGCTACTCTACTACAAGTCGAGCATATAGAGTGTTTAACCAGAGAACAAAGGCTGTGATGGAGTCCATAAATGTCAAGATTGATGATGCCTTACCTAAGGTGGAAATGATTGATGATGTAGAAGGGCCAAGCACCAAAGAGCCTGATGTTTGAGGTAGAAGCTTTGGATATAGAAGGTGAAGAACCTATACCAGAAGCAGAATCGACTCCCATCAACCCAAGAATGGAAACGAGATCGATGTCTAGAACATCAAGTCCTCTTACTCCTCCGTAAGTTCATCCTCCTATCTCTCGTAGTGATGAAGTTTCCACTTCAAAAAGGCCATCTTCAAGAGTTATCAAGAATCATCCGGAAAGTAATATCATAGGATCTCTTGATGACGGTCTTCGCCTCAGGAAAGGAAACATTCTCAGCCAATCATGTAACATATCACCATTATCTAGCACAGTTTGAACCGAAAAGGGTTGAAGAGGCTCTTCAAGATGAGAATTGGGTTGAGTCAATGCATGAAGAGCTGAATCGGTTTGTGAGGAATGATGTGTGGGAACTTGCTCCACGGCCCGAGAACGTTCATGTTATAGGCACAAAGTGGATTTTTAAGAACAAAACTGATGAAGATGGAGAGATAATTCAAACAAATCTCGATTAGTAGCTCAAGGATACACTCAAGTAGAAGGAGTGGATTTTGATGAATCATTCGCTCCGGTGGCAAGACTCGAATCCATTCGAATCCTCATGTCCATTGCGTGCACTTTGAATTTCAAACTTTATCAAATGGATGTAAAGTGCGCATTTCTGAATGGATATCTAAATGAAGAAGTATTTGTTGAGCAACCAAAAGGATTCGAAGATCCTCATTTTCTAGATCATGTATTAAGATTGAAGAAAGCCCTTTATGGGTTAAAACAAGCGCCTAGAGCCTGGTACGATCGTCTTACACATTATCTTCTAGATAGGGGTTTCAAGAGAGGGTATGCTGATCGCACTTTGTTTGTCAAAAATGATGAAGATTATCTCCTTGTGGCACAAGTCTATATTGATGACATAGTGTTTGGGGCAACTATCGAAGATCGTGCTACTGAATTTTCCGAGGAAATGAAGAAGGAGTTTGAGATGAGTATGGTGGGGGAGCTCACATTCTTCTTGGGTCTTCAAGTCAAACAACAGAAGGAGGGTATATTTGTATCTCAAGAGAAGTATGCCAAACATTGTCAAGAAGTTTGGACTAGACTCCAAAAAACATGCCTCCACTCCCATGAGCTCTTCCACTAAACTGAATGTGGATTCGTTGGGAGTTGAAGTAAGTCCTACATTGTATAGGAGCATCATAGGGAGTTTGCTATACCTTACAGCCAAGAGAGACCGGACATTGCTTTCGGTGGGGTGTTTGTGCCAGTACCAAGCTAATCCGAAAGAATCTCATCTCGATCACTTTGCTAAGCGAAGCATTCGATATGTGAATGGTACTGCAAACTATGGTCTGTGGTATTCAAAAGACTCAAATGCTTGTCTTGCTGGGTATTCAGATGCTTGACTGGGTCGGCAGTGTAGACGATCGGAAAAGCACTTCAGGCGGATGTTTTTATCTTGGTAACAATCTTGTCTCGTGGATGAGCAAGAAGCAGAATTCAGTGTCTCTATCTACTGCAGAAGCAGAATACATCGCTGCTGGAAGTTGCTGCACTCAGTTACTTTGGATGAAGAAATTACTTCATGACTATGGAATTCCTCAAGAAACGATGTGTGTCTTCTGTGACAACACCAGTGCTATCAATCTTTCCAAGAATCCTGTCCAAAGATTCAAAATCAAAACACATAGAGATACGTTACCATTTCATTCGGGATTTGGTAGAGGAAAGAGTTGTGTGTCTTGAGTTCATACACACCGACAATCAAAAGGCGGATATCTTCACCAAGCCTCTCGATGGTCCATGGTTTGAATCACTCCGTAAGACCATTGGTGTTGGTACAATTCCTTGACTCTCTTGTGTGTTGTGTGCTTCACATATTTATAATATGATAAGTTTGTTTGTGTTGGGGCACACACCTCTTTGATTAGCTATTTGTGCAACATGTTTATTGTTTGCTTGTTCTTTTGTGTTTACTGTTGTTTCTTTTTATGTGTGTTCAATCATTTTCTTCTTTTGTGTCAAAAATCCAAAAATCACATAAAAATGAGAAAATCAAAAAGCTTGATTGACTTTGTTGAGTTTTGTCTCAAATCTTGTTTTGTCTTGTACCTTTGTGCTAATGGCTTTGTGCATTTTCGAGCATTGCTTGTTTTTCATGCACTTATATCATCATGGGAAAAATCTTGAAATCTATGTGATTGTTGTAAATAGATTTTCAAACTTGTCATGAATGATTAGTGAATGGTTATGTTGATCTTGAGACATGCATAGACTTGTGTCTATACATCTTCCCACTCTTTATTTTTTGTTTTGATAAAAAGAGCTCACCAAATGTAAATCTCCAAATGAAAAGAGATATTGAGTCAAAAAAGCCTGTCGCACATTCTAGTATTCGACTAGGAAAAAGAGTAAGCGACCTTATGTGAAAGTGAATGTTTATTCAAAAAGCCAAAGGCTTGTTCATTAAAGTGAAATGTCAAATACAACTCTCACAATGAGAGGTGATTGTCATCAAAAGATCAAAAGATCAAATGTTATGATTGAAAGTGGGGTCAAATGAAAAGCTCCATGTTATGTTATCAAGTTGTGTGGGAGGTCATATATACATATTTCTATAATTGAGATGGGTCACATGATCTAGTGCTAATTGTGTATGCCTTGGTTGAATTGATCATTGAAACTTCACATTAGACAAAAGGACTATCTCATTGTTGATATCCACACACAACACACAAGCTTATGTTCAATAAATGCCATATTCATTTGTGTGATTGTACTTGATGAAATGTGTTTTCACATGCTCAATCTCTGTTTATTCAAGCACAAAATGATTTTTGAATGTTTTAGGTATTTTTGGAAAGTATTTTGTTTGAAAAATCTGAAAATTTCAAAAATCCAGTTTTGCCCTGCTTTTGGCGGCTCGATCGCGGGTATGTCAAGTCGCGAGCCTCGATCGCATCTTCGCTGGTCATTTTTGGCGACTTGTTCGCAAGTGGAAGGTCCAACGCGAGGTTCACTCAGAGATTTTCGCGGCTCAGCTCGTGACTCACTCGCGGGTAGACCTTCCAACAAGGAAAAACACTTAGAAAAATTTTTTCGAATTTTTCTCTTGAGTGATTTGGCGGCTTGATCTCAAGACCGTGTGGCGACTGCTTCATCCGAAAATCGCGTGTTTTGAACATACAGGGGTAGTTTTTAAACTTTTTGTTTTTCCCTCGATCTTTTTGTGACTATTCATTTTCTTTTTCATCTGCTCTTCCCCGTTCATACCGTACCTCCATTGTTGATCTCCATTGTTTGCTTCTTTTCAGCTCAAAATCGTCGACTAACAGGTATGGTTTTCTGTCTTGACCTCTATTTTACTTGTTGCCATGGTTTTCCCTCCGGATTATTCACATTTGAGTGTGGTTTTGTGATGGGTTTTTAGCTCAACTGTTTCTCTTTGTCCTTGCTTGCTTATGGTAGCTTGTGCTTCTTTTTTGAGCTAGTTTATTTTGGTGGTTGTGTTCTTCATCATGTGCTTAGCTAGGGTTAACTATTTTTGTCCGATCTCATTGTTTAATGTCGTGTTTCACTATGATCCTGTGTGGTAATCCATTGATGTATTGTTGAATGTGGGTCCTTTTTCACCTGATTATGTGGTTCTATTTGGACTCCCTCTAATGTATTGTTCTATTTGGGCCATTTGTGTCCCTCATTGCTATTTTCTCACCATTTTCATCCAGCTATTAGGGTTTCTTCATTGTCCCTAAATTTCCACTAACCCACCGCTAATATGGTCTGTTGGATTGTGTTCTGTCATTTCCCTTGTTCATAATGCAGACTGGTCATGTCACCATTCAAGAAAGTCAGCTGTAAAGGAGGTACTTCCAAAGGGAAGGAACCAGTAATTGATGTTGATGAAGACACACCTCAACCAAAAGTGACTCGCTCTTCATCAAAGCGATTCGATCCCAACAAGTTCAGATCATATGCAGCCTATCAGTCTTATGAGAATTTCTTTCTCCATGCCACACCATTACTAGAAAGAGCAGTGGATCAGTCCTCACTTCATAACACCGACATTCCGAAATGGTTTGCTCACAAGGATTGGAGTTACCTTCTCTCTGATCCGGATGACGTGTATGAAGAGTTGGTTAAAGAATTTTATGCTAACGCAATTGTGGAAGAAGATGAACTTAAGTGCTAGGTTCAGCAAAAGAGCTTTTCTGTCTCTCCTACATATCTCGCAGAAATTCTTCACATCAACAGACCCATTTTCCGACATTCACCGGTTTATGATGATCTCTGTCCCGATGAGGAGCTTCTCAAACAAAGTCTTAGTCAAGACTTGGAGTTCTCACCCAATGGCAAATCCATCAGTGTTTCCTCTCTTTCTCCAAAATCGAGAGTGCTTACAATTGTGATGTTTCACAATTTGTACCCTTTATCAAGTAATGGGTATATGAACCTCGGATGTGCTTTGTTTCTTCATGATCTAATCTCTGATGAGGAAATAGACATTTGTGCTCATATCTTCATGTTCTCACAAAACGGTTCTTGAAATGAGTTTCGGATATGCATTCCTTTCTGCAGTCTCATTTCACGGATCTTGAACCTCAAGGGAATTTATCCAATGGCTGATAAGTCTCCTATCCCCAAACCAAGTCCAATCAACATGCGTACATTCAATGCAAGCATTGGACATAGTCGGAAGAGAGCCAAACCAGAAACTTCTGCATCTCACAAAGTGACTCTCGCTTTAGCACTCTCTCCCTAGATGAGAAACTTGATCGCATTGTCTCCTCTGTCCACGAGTTGAATACAAAGATGTCTAGACTCACTGCTTCTCTACACCATCAAAGCACTCGATGGGATATGAAGTTTACTTCTCTTCAAACTCAATTGGATCAAATTCAGAGAAAGTGGAAGAGGATGACTAGCCTATTCCATGACAAAAAGGGGGAGTGATAGGCATGATCGGAGGGGGAGTGTCATTATCTAAGGGGGAGTGTCTTTACATTCTTCTTCTTCAGTTTCAATTTTCTCTTTAAGTTGATATATTGTGTTTTGTAAACTGTTATTCAGGATGTTTTTGGGTTTGTACCCATTTGCTTTTGTAAGCTGTTAGGGTTAATGTTTTATGCATAGTTTGTAGGCTTTATGGTATGTACCTTGCTTTTTGCAGCCTTTTTATACTATGTTGAAATCAGATTTTTAATCTAAATGTACTGCATTTTGGTTTATGTACTTTGTCACTCTTGTGCCCTTGTAGGATTGTTCCTAGATGCATATGCCTTGTGTGTTATGCATTGGTTGAGTGTTGAGCATACAAGTGTCTTGCCTTGTGCTTGTTAACTTGTATGTCCTTGTGTTCATTCCAAGTGTGAATGAACACTGTGATTACTACCTTGTGGTGGTCACTTGGTTGATCAAGCCATGGTTTGTATCTTACTCCATCTTTGCTTGATCACATTCTCACTGTTTCATATGCATTTATAATTTTCTGCTTACAATGATCATGGTGTATTGTTGTGTTTCGGGAGTATTATGTTCATATGATTCAAGTGCTTCACAGACTTCTAGAGTTAGGTGTGAGTGAGTTTTGTTCAACTGTTCCCAACTCACATGTTAAGTCTAGAGTCTGTTTTAGGGTTTTGTCACGGAATAGCCAAAGGGGGAGATTGTGAGGTTGAATTTATTCAACCATCTAATTGGCTTTATTTCGTGCAAAATTTGCTTGTAATTCAGCATTTAGTAACCCCGTATTTAGGTGGGTTTATTGTAAGGGTAGTGAGTGAGATAGAGTGAAGATTGCTCAAGAGTGTGCAAGAAAACAGAGAGTCGCGGCTGGGACTCGCGAGTGGACTCGCTGGTGGACTCGCGGCCGCAAGCCGCCAGAGAAGCCGCACACACACGTGCCAAGCATCTTTGGAAGATGAACAGTCATGCTAGCTGGAGCACTACAGACAAAACAGACAACTGGCCATACGGTTAACTCATGATCGGATCTCGCGACTTAGTCAAGCCGCGAGCCACCCCTGTTTTGTAAAACCTAACGTTTCACATTCCTCTCTCACTCCAGTATAAATACCCCTTTTACCCACGATTGAAAGAGAGCTTCCAGAGAGAATTTTGAGAGAGAAATCCTAAAGAAAAAATAAGATTGTTTCACCCATAATCCATACCTTAGAGTCTCTTCAAATTCCTCTACTCTCTTCCTCTCCATTGTCAAATCCTTGAGAGGCATTATACCAAACCTGGTTCTCACCATCATCATCACCGTGAGACAGTTGTTTGGGGTTCTGGGAAGCGATTAGGAAGGAACCAATCTTCATTGGTTGATGCTATGGTTTAGTAGCGAAATCCGGGAAGCTAGAAAAGAAAAAGGTTCTAGCGCAACCTCGTTGGAGCAAGAAGCTTGGAGGGCTTAGGTGCACTTTGGGTAGATTAGGCTTGGAGGATCTATTGCTGTCCTTGTATCCCAACCGTATTTTCTAGTGGATTGATTACCGCTTGGAGGGCGGCGGAGGAGAGGTTTTTCGCCGAGGACTTCGGTTTCCTCTTCGATAACACATCGCGTGTTGTCTTTGTGTTTGCATCTTCCTTCCTCTCTATCTTTGCCTTTTTATTATCTCTGCTGTGTTTTATTATGTTATGGCTTAGATAGTATTTAACCAATTTCGTTATATAGCATATGTTAAGTTTCCGCACACTAGTTGTTTGACATATTGCTTGTATTGGTTAAGTTGAAATTTGGGGGTCTAAACGTTCAAAGGTGTTTTGTACACGTTTTTGAACTTTCACTTTTCTTTTCTTTTTCATTTCCTAGCTACTATTCATTTCTTTTCTCTTCCCTTCCCTCATTTGTAACCAAACAAAGTATTAGTTGAAAATACTAAGAGCACTTGCAACAAAGGAGTTAAATAGCTATATTGCTATTTTAGATGTGCCAAATCTTAAAAAAACCCCCATGCAACAATGGAGCAATAGCTAAATTTTTTAACTGATTTGCTACAGTGCACATCTATATACCATAAAGGGGACACGCTACTCAAGAGAAGGAGACGGAAGCACAATAATAATGTAAATGGAAATAATGTAAAGAACTTGAAAGTAAATAGCTTTAAAGTAAAAGACTTGAATGTAAGAACAATAATAAGGCGGTAGAACCAGCCAAGCAAGATATATCAAAATAATTCAAAGTAAATAAGAACAATAGTTCAAAATAAATGAAAGCAATTTAAAACCATCCGGTATGGCGGTAATCCGTCCAAGGTGGTGGTAGCAACAAGTAAAGTAATGAACATAGAACTGAAAATACTTGTTATTGAAAGTAGGATAAACACTTACAGTAGTAGTAGTGAATACAAGATCTCAACAAGATTCTGAGTTAACAATTACAAAACTTGAACTAATCCTAGTTACAAGGTTTGTAGGATTACAAAGTTTGTAGTGAACAAGGATGAACAAGGTAGTAGTAGTAGAAGTAGGGTGAGTTCTCTCTCTAAGAAGGCTAGTTCTAAGGGAAGAGAAATCAGAAGTAAAACTTGACCTGAGAAGCCCCTGAAATTTAAGGGACAACTCCCCTTAAATAGGCAAAATTTCGGAGTGAACAGTGTCATGAACAGTGAAAGTGAACAATAATCTGTGAATAGTGTTTTTTCACTTTTTGAAATAAAAACTTCTGAACATTTGTCATTCATTTGGTCCAACATGTCGGGAGAAGCATGGCAAAAAGCAAAAGGAGAAGCATGCATGCCTCCTCCAAGTACGTAGATGCTCCATTCTTTTCCAAAAAGTCTTCAAAGGTGACATCTTGTGATGGCCAAAAGAAAGCCTTTGTCAGAGCATCATTTCTTCACAACCATCATGGCCCGTGCCTTTCAAACTATTTTGAATATTATAATAGATCCGGCCGTTGTGCAGGCTAGACAAATAGTGGCCGTTGTGCAGGCTAGACAAATAGGGGAATCAGAATCTTCCGCAAAATCCGGAATATCAAGAATTAGTTCCGGATTTTCCACAACATATTTGTGAAGGACAATAAAATATTTTGGCTGTTGTGCAAGCCAGACAAATAAAGTAACACCAGTCTAGAAATAGTAGTGACCTCATCAATCAAGAGAGGGAGCATCGGAGGGATAACCGTCAAAAGGATCAAAAGGACCTTGTGGAGAATCACATACATGCTCATGGTAAATAGCATACTTATTACGTAAATCCACAATATAAAATTGGCTCAAACTTTGGAGTTTTTCCCGGGATAAGGAGACTATTTAGATTAGGATGATCTTTTGTTTGTAGGTGAACAAAGGCATCAAAGATAGGGTTTGGGGCCAAAAACAGCAATTCTACTTGTGCTTCCTATGAAATGATAATTTTTCCATAAATCATGAGCAACTTCACGAATTTGATTATTAAAATAATTTCTCCAGCCTTTTGCAAGACCAAAAGGATCTTTAAAGGACAACTGAGAATTTCCCTCGAACCATGGCCCTTGGTGAGTATGGCCATTAATGAGGATGAGATGCTTTGAGGGGTTAACATTCATCCAGTTATTTTTCTCCCATTTTGGTAGAGTGCTCCAGCATCTAATGGTAACAAAAGGTCTAGTGGAAGAGTTTTCAAACCCTTTAATAGCATTCTCAATGATCTGTGGAAGTTGGCTAGCCTGTTTATGACTTGTCAATTTTACAAACCTAACAAAGCTATATTCAAACATTTGGGAAAGCCAGCTAGAATTAGGATCCTCATCATCACTATCATCTGAATCTTCATCAGTGAAATATGAACCATCATCAAAATTAATAAGGAGACTAGGAAATGGATGTTTCTTTTCATATACTCTGAGACTGCTCCCAAAGTGATCTTCCCATTCAAGCTGAATAAAGACATTGTCGCCTTCGTCTATTTCATTAGGGTCGAATAATAGTAGCAAGAATAAGTTTTCTGAAATACTTGGACCATAGGTCAAAAGACCGAGACATAGCCTTGCTATCCAGTAGTACGAGATTGTAAATCAAGGCAAGTTGGCAACAAAGACTTCTTAACATGGATTGGGTCTTAAGACTCAATCTAGCATAATCGTGCCCATTATAGTCTTTTTATCCATCGAATGGATTTCCTCTTTGCCAAAGAGTTGACTAATGTAGGCTTTAAGACGGCTCACAAGAGCCTCATTTTTTGAAACAAGGTTATTTTCTGGAACAAAGTCAATATTTGAAGCAAGGTCATTATTTGGAATAAGGTTACTATAATGGCTCATATAAATATAGATGTGCACTTTGTAGCTTGAAAAAAAAAAAAAAAAAAAAAAAATTTATTCACCGGTTTCTTTTTTTTATTCATTCTCTCATTCACTCCGGTCTCAATCACTCTCTCCTCATTCACTCAAGTCTCTCCATTCACTAAAGCTCAAATCTCTCCATTCACTGAAGCTTAAGTCTCAAGCTCACTTTGACCGCCGCCGGCCCGACCATCGTCAACGTCACCGCCATCCACCATCTGCCTCCCAAGCCGCCGCTCACTCGGACCGATCGTCACCACCAATCGTTGCCACCCGATTGTCGCCATCGATCGTCGCCACCCGATCGTCAACGCCTATTTCAACGTCGTCCCAAGCAGCTAATAGCTCAAACCAACCGATGATCAACTCTTTCAGCTTTAGACCCACCGCCGTCCGCCTTAGACCTACGCCGCCGATCGGAGTGCTTGTTCGTCGACGTTGTGCTTGGTGATTTTTTATATTGTCTGTGATTGGTGTTGTTTGGACTGGGTTAAGAAAAAGATAGGGGATTTGGGTTTTTTTTTTTTTTTTTTTTTTTTTTTTTGCTGTGGACTAGTGGTGGTGGTGGTGGCGGCTAACGGTAGAGGTGGTTGTGGTTGGTGCTGTGGATTTTTTTGGAGTGAGATATATTATTTTATGGTAATGGTTATATTATTTTATTTTGATGTTTATATTATTTTATTGTGTTAAAAGTTAAAATAGATCCACCGCTGCAAAGATGTGTGTAGATAAAATAACTTTTGGTGGAGCTAAACAACTAAATTTTTAGCTCCATTACTGTGGATGCTCTAACAAATATTAGTTGAACTCTAATGCTCTTTAACATAGGGTTCACCGGAAAACCCTAAGAAAGGGATAAAAAACCACGGTTTAAGCAAGAATATTCTCTTAAGCTTTGTATTATGTGAGAAGAAGAGGTAACTCTTGTACAATAAGGGTGTTCTCCCTTAAAGAGAGACCTTGTTTTCTACCTTCCTATCTTGTCAACTTTCTACTCTCTTGTCAAAAGATCTACTTGGGTTCTTACCCTCAAAATACAGCTGCATGTTCCACTTATAATCTGAGAAATATGGCTAAGTACAAAGACAGGTGTCAGTCATCATTTCCTTATTTTGGACCTTTTCACGCTTGTGGTATTATTTGGTAATTGGAGGAGAGAGAACACACAAACGTGGCAATGTAACCTGTGGGTAGGTGACTTTGCTACTGCTTGAAAAACAAGCCTTGGATAATCAGAGGGACATCAAAAGTATTGTGAATGATATATGTGTCTCTCAAGTGGTCCAACATGCATTCAACCAATGAGGGGTGTTCTCATAGTTGCTAAGCTCGAAAAGTCACTATCTCCCTTTTGGCGAGTGCTTGAGTACCATGTCAGATGCATATCTTACTTCATTTCCAAGGCAGTCATGCCTTTGGCATGGGACAAGAATAGGATCTTTTAACCAATGCTTCCTCTTCCTTTGCTCACATCCGCTCTACATATAGGGTCCAGATCCAACCACATATGCATTCTCCCATGTCTTAGTGGAGTAATGTACATACATCATTTTGTTTTGTTCTAACTTTATGGTGATCATATATATTACCTACTTTAAACTAGATAGGATATTCCCATAGCATATTCAAAGAGAGGTTTTGCCTATCTTGAAAAGGCAAAACTTTACAAACCCTCTCTATTCACTTTATGGATAGGATCAAAACCCATGTATATTCACTAATTATAGGTAAGAAAATTTTATTGATAAGACACTACTTCATGCCGTTTTGCATGAAATTGCCTAAAGAATTACATACAAATAAAAAAAAAAATATAAAGTTATAAAATGAAAATTTTAACAATGATAATATGGACTTAAACATAAACAATAAGGATATGAAAATAATATACATTGATTGAATCAATATAATCACCATATATGAAATATTTCCATGGCCATAATTTGGAGTCTTTCAAGTTTCAAACCTAAGACTTTTACAATTCTTAACTCTTAAAAAAAAAAAAAAAAAGAAAAGAAAAGCATAATCATGTTTATTTTTTATCTGTTTTACAAAAGCCATTGATAGATTCCCAAAATCAATTTAACTAAAATACTCAACAAATTGCCAGAACCCAATTTAACCAAAATTTTCAGAACTCATACGGATATGCTTATAGTTTCCTAGAACATTGGAATAATCTTAGGCAATACCTTATGAGTGTGTCTAATATTGATTGTATGCATTACTTTTTCTTATAATGGTATTTGTGTGAAAAATAATGTGTGTGGATGTTTGTGTGTAAAGCATAGATATAATATAACTTTATATAATTTAATAATTAGGAAATAGAGAGGGTTTGTTACATGTATGTATATTGTTATCATGTTATAATAACTTTTTGTCATAAAGTTAATAAAATTCAAGAAAAAAATTGTAAGTCAGTGATTGCTCAAGAATTTGATTAGCTAAGTAAACACGTAGTGTATTGTTTTATGTATGAATGAGTGTGGTTTTGTTCGTCAATAGTTAATATAGAGCCATGAGTTAAGTTTAGTCATTTAGTTTAAAAGTATTTTTTTAAAAAAACAATGACAAATAGATAATAACAGCTGCATTAAAATAAAAACATTAGACAAACTTAACAAAATAAAATGTTCATTACTACCCACATTGGCAAATTGGCAATAAATAATCATAATGAACTATCATGTAACAATTCAAAATTTGAAAACTTGTAGAAGAAAATTGTAAAATTTCATTTTTTTATTGTCAATAACTCAATGTTTTCAAGTTCACTTTTTATTAAAATTTTTAAAATTTAAGTTTTTGATGACCTTCCTAAAAATAATTTCTAGACAATCAAGGTCTTTTTTTTTTTTTTTTTTTTTTTTTAATGAACCAGAAATTTTATTAAGAGAGAAAACAAATTATACAGGCAAACAAGCCTCACCCTGAATAACAGAAACAAAAGAAGGGAGATTTTTATTAAAATCACAAGAACCAAAACAATTACAAGCTAAAGACCACTTTGCCAAAGAACGAGAAGCCACATTGCACAACCTAAGCACCCAACAAACAGAAACCTTAGGAGAAGATGCCAAGAGAACTTGAAAGTCAGCACAAATAGACTTGATTCTCCAAGGCGGCAGATTCCAAATCAGAAATTAGAGGCGATCAAGGTAATGATAAACACTATACCCGCATAAACTATATAGAAAATCGAGTCAAGATGAAGGCCTTTAATTCTGGCGCCATAGAATTGTCTGCCAAAGAGAGCAGAGAGGACCAAAACAAAACAAAGCCCGGTACTAATAAGACAGTAAATTAAAACCGGGCCAGCATTGCATATGACTGCCAATGAATAATAGTAGGACACCCACAATTGGACTAGAGCCATCTTGAACAGCGCACTGATGTACCCGCTTGGAAGGAGTAGAAAAGTCATTATGGCTGAGAGCGTAAATGTGATATAATTTATCGTTGCGACGATCTCAAAATTCTTAAAATCTGTTTGGGCAATGGATGTCCCTGCGTCGTGTGGAGGTCCACTACTACTGTCATCATTGATTCCAGGAAAGTTATCTTGCCAAAGTCCCCCAGGAGGGGTGATTACTACTTGATAGGTGATTGTTATAAGCAGTGCAGCCACCACCAAAAGCGCATTGCGTTCGTCGTTCGATATTCTCGACCCTTCACGAGCAGTTTTTATGAGTAATCGTAATCTCTCAAAAAATAAGACAGTTTTTCTGAGTATTCGTGATCTCTCATAAGATAAGACTTTGGGTTTCCTTATGCAATATTCATAACAATTAACTTTAGGAAGAAATGAACACGAACAAGATAAAGCTCCAGCATAGCTTAGCATATCTCTGATCTCGCTGTTGTTTACTTGGCTTTGTTCTTGCAACATGTCCTCTGCTGTATGACCCTCTAAATTCCTAGCGTTTAAATTAACCCCACAATTTAGTAACTCCCTCACGGCCTGCATATTGTAGTGCTACAAACGCATTAGGATTTTTTTTCTTCGTTAAAGTTAAAAAAAAAAAAGAATGATCATGATGTATCACTTGCACGATAGACATTCAGAACACAAACTTTACTGTGATTTTTTATTACGTAAATAATTGAGGAAAGGAGAGCACTTGCCTCGGTTTGGTTTTTGGATACTGCCGCGTGCAACACAGTGTTGCCTTTCTCATCCTGCCGGTTCAGTATCTCCCTCGCATTTTCAGACTTATTTTTTCGGAGCCATCTTACCAAGCGTTTAAAAGCATCCAAGTTGTTGTTTTCCAGGAGGGCAATATGCAGAGCGGTTTGGTTTTGAATCGTCACATCTTCAATAGAATTAGGACAGTCTGACAGAAATTTGTCCAATAGATCAAGTTGCTGCTCTGTTGCTGCTGCTGCAGCAACATCATGCAAAGGAGTTCTACCCTCCTTTCCTTTTACACGGACAAGGTCTCCATCTACCTGTAGAAGCCGATGCACCATCTGGGTATGCCCTTCTTGTAGAGCAAGGTGAATGGGGCTATGCCCATATAGATTTGGCTTCCTGGCAAATGAGGGCTTTAATCTCATCATCTCCATAGCAAATTGGACGTGTTGTGGGCCCCCAGCAGATGCAGCTATGTGTAAAGGAGTATCTACAAATGGTAGCTCATCGATGTCCTCCAAAATTCTTACATCCTCCCGAATTATTAAACTGTAAAAGGCTTCAATATTTCCATGTTGAGCAACCTCGTTCAACTTAACAATTCTCTCACCCATTATAGAGTAGGCTGACATTGTAAGGCCGGTTATATATGATCTAAAGTAGTGGAAATTAATGGTTATAGGCTGATAGCAGCTAGCTGGAGTGAAGAAAATGATGGAGTATTTTTGCAATCTGCTTTGGTTTCTTATTTGGGAAAGGAAATTTGGTTTTAGAGAGATGCAAGTCAAGGTGTTCGAGTCATCGCAAAGTTCTTATTTCCACAACAAGGGTCCCACATAGATATGATTGTCCGACATAGATTTCTTAAAAATTATTGAAGTCCTCATATGGATAATCACTGACATAGTGACAGGGAGATATATGAGGGTCCAACATAATTGAAAAATCAAAATAGCCAATTAGCAATCAAGGATATATAAATGAACATCTTATTATGGATAGGATCAAAACCGGTGCATTTACTAATTTTAACAATGTTATTTTATTTTTTATAGGTAGGAAAATTTATTGATAGGAGACTACTTCCTGCTGTTTTGCATGAAATAGCCTAAAGAATTACATACAAATATATATATATATATATATAATTATAAACTGAAAATTTTAACAATGATAATATATATGGACTTAAATAAATACAATAAGGATATGAAAATAAAATACATTGATTAAATCAATATAATCACCACAGACGAAATATTTCCATGGCCATAATTTGGAGTCTTTCAAGTTTCAAACATAAGATTTTCACCATTCTTATCTCTTAAAAAAAAGGAAAAGAAAAGCATAATCATGTTTATTTTTCTCTATTTACAAAAGCCATTGATAGGTGCCCAAAGCCAATTTAAGTAAAATACTCAACAAAATGCCAAAAACCAGTTTAACCAAAATTTTCAGAACTCATACAGATATGCTTATAGTCTCCTAGAACATTGGAATAATCTTAGGCAATACCTTATAAATTTATCTTCAACTCTCACTATTTGTACCACTTCTTTTTCTCTTTTCATTTCTATTAAAACACATGAAAAACTGCGAAAATACACTTTTGCTCCCTATATTTTAGGCAAATTCTCATTTTGGTCCCGAAATTGATTTTGCTACTAATGTAGTTCCTAAAAAAAGAAAATCGATTCTATTTTGGTCCTTGCTGTCAACCTACTAACAGAAACCTCTCACATGGAAGACAGAATGCCATGCTTGCTGATGTAGCGCCGATGTGGCCATTAAAATATTATTAAAAAAAATTATTTGTCATTTTTTAAATGCCATGTCAGTGTTTAAATTATAAAAATTTTAATTCCTCAATTTTAATTTTAATTTTAATTAAAAAATAAAAAACAAATAAATTTTTTTTACTTTTTTCAAACAAAAATTTTACTTTCTTTTAATTAAAATGATTTTTTTTTATTCCAATCTCTATGATTCATATTCTTAGCAAATTAATCATTATTTTCTTATAATTTTCTTTGTCTTTTTGTACTTTCTTTATAACCTAACACATCAAAAAAAAAATAATAATAATAATAATTAAACGTATTTCTTGTCTTTTATTTTTATTTTATTTTTATTGCTTTCATTATTTTTTCAGAAGAACATGTTCATGTTCTTTGTGTTCCCCAATGTTCTTCCCCATAATCAATCTCCAGCAAAGAACCAAACCCCAAACCCTAATCTCAACCAAACACTAAACCCATATTTCTAGCAAAGCAAAGCTTAGCCTTCAAACCCATAAATTTTCTTGGCAAACAAACATAGAAAAACCCATAGGTAAAAAAAAAAAACCCCCAAATCACCACCACCAAATCAAAGAACATGAACATCAAATCCAAGCAAAAGAATAGAAACCCAAAGAACCAAGAAAAAGCACCACCACCGAATCAAATCTTCCAAAATTTCCCAGCAACCACCAAAACCTTAACATTAAATCTACAAAAATCCTAAGCTAAAAACTTCCAAATCAACCTTAAAGAGAGGAAAAGAGAGACGGTGAGGTAGAAAGAGGTGTGAGAACCACTGATCTCGGCTTCACAACCACCGATCCGGGCTCTAATACCGAATTGGTGACTGGGGTTTCGTACAACGAAGCCATAACTACATAGAAACAAAACTACCGAATCGGCGACTATGGTGAGTTACCGATTCGGTGGACCTTCTCGATGGGTTTGATGGTTCGATGGGTTGATGGGTTTTCTTTCTTTGACGGCAATAGTGACCTCATCACCGAGTCTTAAACAAGTTTGATGGTGGTAGAGATGAGATTTTGAGATTAGAGAGAGTTTGGGTCAGATTGGCGAAGATGAGTTTTTGAGATTAGAGAGAGTTTGGGTTTGAGAGAGATTCCATTGAGAGAGAGAGAGAGAGAGAGAGAGAGAGAGAGAGAGAGAGAGAGAGAGATAGAGAAAGTTTAGAGATGTTTTAAAATCTGATGACTAATGAGGTTAAAGAAAAAGAAAAAGAATTAAAAAGATAATTATTTTTGTTTGTTTAAGAAATAATTTTAATTAAATTAGATTTAAGGTTTTTTTTTAATTTAATTTCTTTTTTTAATAAATTTTCTGATGTGGCTTTTTAAAAAATTAAAATTTTGATGTGGCATTTAAAAAATGCCAAATAATTTTTTTTGATAATATTTTAACGGCCACGTTAGCATCATGTCGACAAGCGGGGCACTTCATTTGCCACATAAGAGGTTTCCGTTAGTGGGTTGACGGCATGAACCAAAATATAATTGATTTTCTCTTTTTAGGGACTACATTAGTAGTAAAATCAATTTAAGGACCAAAATGAGAATCGGCTCAAAATGTAGGAACCAAAAGTGTATGTTCACCCCCCAACAAAAAAAAGAGAACATGCACTATGCTTATCTACACAAAACATTAATAAAAGCCCACACAAATATATTATCTAGCAAAATTGAGCCATTTGCATAGTGAAACATTGGTTAGTGAAGGATTTAATTCTTAATAGAAGAAAAAAATCAAACCGTATATATGCCTAACATACGCAACTGTAAGAAGAGATGAAGCTGTCAAAGCTCTAGCACCGTCTAGTATATATCCCTCATCTCACTGATGTCTACTCCTTGAGTTTGTTGTCCTTACAAGATGTCCAACGCTGTTTTATCCTCTAAATTCTTCTCGTTTACCTATAAAGATGTCCCACCCCAAGCTAATAAGTGACGCACAGCCTGCATGCATAATGTAGTGATGTAATACTGTCACTACTCACTGTCTATATGTAAACTATTACTCAACAGTCTGCACCGCCATCCAAGGAAGTCAATACCGTATCGGAAGTCAGACCGGTTTGGCCACCGATATGATATATTTCGATACTACCAATACCGTGTACCATTTCAAGTTTACCGTTATTTTATATATTTAATATATGTATATATATACACACACCCACACAAACACATCCATACAGATAAATTAACACAAAGATACACAAACACACCCATGCAATTAATAGTAAAAATAAACTAAATAATAATTAAAAAAAAAAAAAACTAGTTTTTTAAGCCAATGTCAAACAGTAAAAATAACTAGTTTTTTAAGCCAATGCCAAACAAGTAAAATAAGCTGGCCAATACCAAACACAACATGAGTAAACCCAAAAAAAAAAAAAAAAAAAAAAAAAAAGAAAGGGGAACGACGTTGTTCCCCTTCCCCTGGAAATCAAATATATCCGATACCCTAACCACCCGAGTATCCGAGTATTTTGGGGAGAAAGAAAGATGGGGAAAGAGAGACACTGCAAGATCGGACCATGGGAGAAAGAGAGTTTGAGACAGAGAGAGAAAGCGAGATCAAGACAGAGAGAGAAAGCGAGATCGAAATCGAGATAGAGGGATGTCGAGAGAGGGGGAGGACAGACCGAGCACGAGAAGAAGTTTCCCGGTAGGCTAGTGTCGGCTCCAGCTCAGGCCAAGTGCGGTAGCTTTAGGTAAGTTCTAAAAATTCGTGAGAATTTTTCTTTGGGATTTCTCTATCTTTACCCTGTATCTATTTACTTGCCGAAACAATCGGATTTCGTCGGTATGGTCGTATTTTTCCGCACGAAACAAGGGGGTAATCTGTACCGATACACTCGGCGGTACTATATATACTAGCCATTCCGGCCAAGACGGGTACGAAATTGACTTCCTTGCCGCTATCCCTTTTTTCTTCGAAAGATCAAGGATATAGACATATGAGCCATAGAATAATAGATCCTGTTTAAGTAAGGTCGTCCGTCTTCCCTTTTCTTATTCCAAATTCATAACATCTATCTCTCATCATGTTCTATTACTTCTAATTTGCAAAGCCAACGATCATTATAAGATAACTTTTTTTATATGCTATCAGAGACAGAATTATACATTGACCAAGGGCGCCAGCTGTGTGTGTATATATATATATATATATGTATTTTTTTTTTTTTTTTTTGATGTTACTGGGATTTATTTGAAACAAGGGGTAGGTAGGGGATTGGTGGCATCATTTGAAATAGTCCCGATGAGGTGCTTGTTAGAATATCTAAGAGAATAAATGTGTTTTAAACTCATCAACGGATGGGTATGGCTACTGTGCTAGGTGTTGTTAAGTGGCTACTGTGCTAGGTGTTGTTAAGTGAAAACTGAACCCACTGCATATTTTTGGAGCGGTGGTCATTTCACAAGAATAAGTGCTTATGGGGTGTAAGGGGTAAGAAATAGAATTTCGAAAATGGCTAAAAAAGTGTTTTCAGGATACAGAAAATGTTTTTAATGACATAGTTGAAATAAACTGAAAATAGTAGACCCTACATATTTATCCAAACTCTTGTATATTTTAAATTAAGGAACTTATCTTTATCATAAAAAAAATTCCCACACTTCAAATTTGAAAATTAAAACTTATCATTTAAAAAAAAAAAAGGATCGAACAAAAAGAGACAAATACAGACAAAATACATACAGTACTATGTAGACAGCTCAGCACTGCAATTCACACAACAATCAACTGATTTTATGAAATTTTTTCAACTGACCATTCAAAGTTTCAAACCAATTCCATTTTATAAGGCACAATGCACTATCACCCAAAACAATAAAATAAAGTAAGGCAATCTACTACCGTAAGTTACGACACCAATTCCACTTTAACAGCCAACTATATATATTATAATAAAAAAATAATAACAAAAATTTAAAATTTATTGGCACATATCTCACATAATATGCTAATATCTATCTAACATATTAGCTCATTAATAATAACAAGTTGATATACTTAGATGATATAACAACCACAACATGTTTTTCATCTATGATAAATGGCAATAGAAAAAATTGAATAGACAAATTGTGCACTCAATCGAACACGTGGGTGTAGTGGCGGATTGTCAATTTGTCATACTGGAGCACACTTAGAAAAATATAAAAAAAAGAAACAGATATGAGGATGCTTTGGACAACAAAATTATTAGAGAAAAGTGAGTGATGATGTGAGCTATTTGTTCTGGATAGATTATTGGTTAAAATGTAAATTGCATTTATAAGTTGGATTGAAATTCATTTTAGTTCTCTAATTTTACTTTCATTCAATTAAGTCCTCTAAGTTTCAAATTTATTTAATTTAGTCATTCTGTCCAATTTCATAAAAAAAATGCTATTAAATTTGAAATTTAGAGGACATAATTGAACGAAAGTAAAATTTGAAGACTGAAATGAATATCACTCAGATTAAGAAGGTGAAATTTGCATTTTAGTCTAAATTATTTTATCAATTAATTTTTATTTTTTGGCCGAAATTTGATTTTTTCTCCAATATGACTCTGGATTAGCTAGCTAGTATTTTAGACTAACATGAAATTGATTCATAAAAGAAAACATGAAATTGAAGTGTTTTTGTACTAGCCTAAGTACTGGCATGAAAAATACTGGTCGGTAGGGTATGTAATTGACTCTTTTGATGAGATCAAACCATGATCAAACCCAGTTGGTCCGATTAAGGTTACTCAAAATACACTGTGATAACCAACCAAATCTTGCTTTCTTTTTAGAGTGTACATTTAAGGTGGAGGTCGACGTCACACCCTGCACCTAGAACTAAAATTATTTAATATTTCATACATGTATTTATGTAATGGGCAATTGTTCGTTGATTTTTTTTTTTTTTTTTTTTTTTTTTTTTTTTTTTGAGAATGTTTGTACATTGAATTTGAATGGACTTAATTGGTAGACTGAAATTATTAGTAGTTTTTGTGAAGATTTGTGGCCTGTGTTTTGACAAAAGTCGTCTTAACTTGTGAAATTTACAAAGCAAATAACTCCTAACTAGAGGAAAATGGGGATTATAAAAAATTATATATTAGCTGAAAGATGATAAAATTTGAACCCAAGTGGATTTTGCCATTTAGGTGTGTGACAAACAGCGTGAAGAATTTGATTGCAAACTGAAAAAAAAAAAAAAAAAAAAAGGGCGATGATAATCCAATCAAACTGTTTTATTGCAATAATATTTTACATACATGCATACATTATATTCATAGATGGCATTGGGTACTTCCAACCATACCTATATTAGCTAAATTTTATTCTTGAAATTTATTAGTAAACAAAAATGCAAATTGACACACATTCTAGATGCAATAGCTCCATGCTCGGCTATATATTCATTTTATGATCAGTTTGGATTGAGGGGAAATAGAGTAAATTTGACCCAAAATTAGCTTAATTTTAACTAACTCTACTTTACTTCCCCTACTCCCCCTCCTTCTCCCGTTTATCTATACGGGCCCGTTTCTTCCGTGCAATGATTAAAGCGGCTCCTACTATGATGAAAATAAGTGGTGAAATAAGAACAATTCTCGCGAGCCAAGCATGGGTTATGATCATCAATGAACTAAAATAGCCGAAACAGAGGTATACAGAGAGTCCGGCTAAATACGCACCAACGATTCCGTCTGGTGGAACGAGGACAGCCATTGTTGCGATTGAGGACAAAAATATAATAGAATTAAAAATCATGAATATCGCAAAAGCCTCTGTTCTCCCAGCAGTGGCTGACCTGCTCTATGCGGTGCTGTGATATTCAATTTGAACAGATCATCCGGGCTACGTCGTCGTACATCTGTGGTATTGGGTTCAAACAGATCATCTTGCCAAAGTCCCCAGGAGGGCTGAGTATCACTTGATAGGTCACTGTTACAAGCAGTACAGCAACCACCAGCAATGCATTGCGCTTTTCGTCTGTTATTCGCTTCATCACTTGATTACCAAAATATATTATTTTTTTTCTCTCGCAACTTCCGGGCAGCCTTAGGTAATGTTCATGAGAAGAAGTATCTTTAGGAAGAGATGAAGCTGTTAAAGCTCCAGCACGGTCTAGTATAGCCCTCATCTCGCTGTTGTCTACTCTTCGTCTTCATTGTCCATCCAAGATGTCCAACGCTGTTTTAGCCCCTAAATTCTTCTCGAAGTTCACAAATCTCCGACCCAAAGCAAGTGAGACACAGCCTGCACGCATAACGTAGTGATACAATACTGTCACAAATCTCATAATCTATGTAAAATATTACTCAAGAGTCTCAACCGACATCCCTTTTCTTTGAGATCAAGGACATAGACGTATGAACCAGAGACAACGGAATTATACATAGACCATGGGAGCTAGCTAGGGAGGCCATTACCCTCTAATTAAAAATAAAAATAAAAATAAATACTGTATTTATAATTAAAAGATTTAAAATTTTGAAAAATAAAATCTTGGCCTCCAAAATATTCAAAAAATAAAATGGTCATCTAGCTAATTCTCATGGTAGATGATCCCGGTAAAAAAAATTATGTAACAATTCTAAATATGTTATTAGTATAAATATGTCATTTTTTTAATATTTAAATTTCTGTGCTTGGCCTTTTTTTTTTTTTTTTTTTTTTTTTTTAAATGACTATGTTTGATACTTTACCGTTTGCTATTATCATTATGTTGCTGTACAATTCATTTGGGAGTTCTTCTTTTCTCTCTCTTTTTATTTTTATTTTAATTTTAAAACTTTGTAACACTAAGTAGTTTGGGAGTTCTTCTTTTCTCTCTCATTTTATTTTATTTTTAAAAATTTGTAACACTAATTAGTTTTTTAGTTAAAATAATTTATAAAATATGATAAGATAATAAATATAATTTTTATTTGATTTGTGAATGATGGAAAAACCATATATCTACAATATTCAAGTATTGCAACCATAAATGTTGTCAAAATAGGTTTCATAATAAAATGAAAGATGGTTATTTTTTCCAAACTCTTTGATCTTGTACATTAAGAGGGAAATTACTATGCATTTTAGTGTAGTAGAATATTGAGGTTTTGTTTTGTTATATTTTTTTTCTTCGATGGTTGGGAGAAAGGGAATTTCAACCTTGAATGTCTCGATTAAAAACACCACGAGATGCCAACCAACAATTAAACTACGAGACTATTGGCAAAAAAATTGAGTTGAAATGTATTAAGAAACTTTTATTTTGTATTTATTATTTATTTATTAATATTTTTTTTAATACTAAGGGTCTGTTTAATTAGGCGTTTTGGAAGATTAAAATAGCGTTTATAAAACCCAAAACTTTGTTTTGCAACCACAACTTCTCATAATTTTTTTACAAATGCTCATTTTAAACTCAATAAAACACAATTTTTCAACAACATATACATACAAACGCAACCTAAGTAGATTTTTTTTGGTTCTTTTTTTATTTTATTTTTAAAATTAGATGTTGATTTGGAATTAAAAATCATAATTAAGGAAAGGAGAGAGAGTTTGCCTTGGTTTGATTTTTGGATACTGCAATGTGCAATATAGTCTTGCCTTCCACATCCTTCAGCTCCAGGATTTTCCTCCAATAAGGCCACTTCCTTAGGAGCCATCCCACCAAGAATTTAAAAGCCTCCAAATTGTTGTATTTGAGGGCAATATGAAGAGTGGTCTCATTTTGTGTCGTTACATCTGTAATAGAATCAGGACAGACTGATAAAAAATTTTCTAATAAAGCAAGGTTACCATTTTTTGTTGCTGCGTAATGCAAAGGAGTCATACACTCTCCCTTCCTTTGACACGAACAAGGTCTGCATTGTGTTGTAGAAGCTGGCACACCATCTCTATACGCCCATTCAGTAGAGCAAGGTAAATGGGGGTATACCCATCTAGATTTCGCTTGCTGACAAAAGAGGGCTTTAATATCATCATCTCAAGGGAAAATGGGAAATGCCTAGTAGATGCAGATATGTGTAAAGGAGTATCAACAAATGGGAACTCATTGATGTGCTCCAAAAGTTTTACATCCTCTCGAATTATGTCGAAGGAATTAATATCTCCCTCTTAAGCAATCCCATTCAACCTCTGAATTCTCTCATCCATTCTCGAGAAGGCTATTAATTTTAGGCTTTTCCTTGGTATGAACTTGATTATGCGTAACTTAAATAAATAGTGCCGTGTACAACTTTGTGTGTGTTTGGTTCCACTTTTAAGGAACTAAAACACGTGTTTTCAAGCTATGACTCACAGAAGCCTCACTGCAAGAAGGAAACTATGACTCATAGAAGTCGCTTTGTTGAAGTGTGGGTATCGGGTTAAGCATGCAATAAATGAAACATAGAGTTAGAGAGAGAGGTGTTGAAACTTGAAAGAAGACAAAATGTGAAGAAGTGTGTGTGGAGGAAAATAGAGATAAGGGAGACATAAAGAAGACAAAAGGTGAAGAAAATGTGGTTGAGAAAAAAACGGAAGAAAAAAAAAGTGTTTTGTTGGTTATAAGTGTGGTGTGGGGCAAGGGCATGAACAAATCCTTTTTTTTTTTTTTTTTTTTTTTTTTTTTTTTTTTTTTTTTTTTTAAGTTAGCTTATGAAAAAAAAAAAAAAAAAATATATTAGAGTAATGCTATCTCCAAAATATTTTTACAATAAATTTAGTTAACAATAAGTTGTTGTTGGTTTTAATCTAGGCTACCACTAACATAAATTTTTTACTTACCAATAACAATTTGCCACCTAGAATTTATTGTAAAATTATTGTGATAATGTTGTGGACCTAGCATTATTAATTATAATAAGCACAAAAATAAAATAATTAGTTAATATCGATGAGTATGATAATTACAAAAAGAAAAAGATAAGTCTTAATAAAATCATAATTGGTAGAGATTCATACTGTAAGGACACGATTTGTAACGACCTGTAATAACGTTGGGTTCGCACGTAAAAAGGCCCAAACAATATCATTTATAGAGTGTGGGTTTGAAAGGCTAGACCTTGGTCATCAGACGGTAGTTTTTTCGTGGCGGTCGGACATAGTTAAATCGTGTTCGCCCTAGGAGTCCTTCTCTTGGAGGAGGGCCGAGACTCGGTTTTTGGCCTTTTTTACCAGCCTTCTCTTTGGTGCATTAACCTTCATATTATATAGCCCTTCTTGGTTGATCTTAGCCCTCCACTTGTTAGTCGTGCAGGTGCTTGCTCTGCACCCGCCCCATCACCGTCCCTCCTTGCTTTCTGTTAGTCGCGATGATCGAAGTCGCCCTGTCCAGGCGTCTTTTCTTATTAACATAGTCGGGACGCTAGCCGGTGCATTTAATGCAGAGGGGACGTGTTTACCCCGAACTAGTTTTGCACCGTACCCCCATGTGGGTCCCATTCCACTCGTATCTCCTTTAGGGGGCTTTTTTGGGGGCGGCCCTCGTCGAGAAGTTGCTCTTCTCCTTGAAGTCCTGGAGTGCCGAGGAAAAGGTCGTCCTCGGCTGTTCCCCTCGACACTTCGGCCATTCCCCATTCGTCCTCGGCACACACCCTCCTCGACATGGGCCTTGAGCCCTAATAGAGCATGGGCCGGATCATAAGTTCCCCGGCCCCACACATACTATTAAAGGTTTCAAAATAATTATTGTGTATTTCATTACAATGAAAATTAAAAGTGTCATTTGTTATTAACAAGAAGCAATTAACAATCTTCTAAAAAAAGCATCAATAATAATAAATAACAACTATTTTTATTATTATTATTATTATTACTACTACTACTACTACTACTACTATACTTCTACTACTACTAGCCTCATCGGATGTGCTTCGTGCGTGTAATGAGGTTCTTTTTTTTAGATATATATCTTTTTAATAGGAACTTGAGGTAGTTTGGTGTTTTTTTTTTTTTTTTTTTTTTTTTTTTTTTTTTTTTTATAGGAACATGGGGTAGTTTTGGTTGTGTAGATGGGGTAGTGAGAAGTTTTATAGAACATGGGTAGGTTTATTGTTTTTAATTTTTTGTCAT
Source organism: Quercus dentata (assembly GCA_028216015.1). Taxonomy (NCBI): domain Eukaryota; kingdom Viridiplantae; phylum Streptophyta; class Magnoliopsida; order Fagales; family Fagaceae; genus Quercus; species Quercus dentata. The sequence goes on from CP116444.1 coordinate 9,933,312, forward strand.
TTTACAGTTTTAACCTCATTTTTATGTTTTAGGAATAAGAATAAGTTAATTAAATTATGAGTGTTTTTGGAATTAAAAAAAAAAAAACCTAACTTTCTGAATCCTCTTAATATATAGAGAAGAAGGTGAAACCATAAGTAGGGAAAGACTTCTCATATTTATGTATTTTGTCCTTTTTGGTAATTTACACCTCAAACATCAATTTTGATAAGAGCTAGCCAAATACTCAACTTTTTCAAAAAACACTTTTTTACAACTTTTACCAAATGCTTTGTTTTTTAAAAAAGCCTTGTTTTATATCGTACTTTTTGAAACCACAATTTTTTTCAAAAACACAAGATCAAAAAGCTGAACCAAACTCACCCTATATTGGTGGGTAAATGTGAAAGAAATAGCTAGGTGGACAAGTCAGAAAGACAAAAAACCATGGGCGCATCCGGGTTGGGTGAGTGTGTCGGTTGTGTGGAAGTGGTTAGGCTTCAAACTAGTGATATGTCAAATTGTCAATTTTCAAACATACCAACCCAGTTTCGACCAAAAGAAAGGAAAAGTAAAAAGATGTACAATATATGAGAGTGTGAAATTCTTTTGCCATCATAAAGTTAAAAAAGATTGAGGGTAAAGTCTGCTTTTGCTCAAGAGGGTACAATTTTAATGTTTCACATTTAAAAATCTTGGATTTTAATTAGTACTTCAAATCTCAAAAGAGAACAATTTTGTTTTTGTCCCTTTGTCTAAGGGCTTAGTTTTTTTGGGTCACTTAAATGTTTGATTTTATTCTCTCTCTTTTTTATTATTTTTTTTATAAAATTTTGTATGTTTTTAGACCCCTTAAACACAAGTTGTTTAACCTAATATTAAGCCAAGTTGATTAACAAATTCATTAATAAGATCTAGGTTAAACACATTCAAATCATATCATGTGAATAGTGCAGAAAAGTATATAACACAACGATATGATAACCTAGGAAAACCAAACCAAGAAAAAACTTGGGGATGATTTAACCTAACTATCCTCAAGGTAAAACAGATTCACTATGAAAGAATTGAAATTTGTACAATAAGACTTAGACCAACATTCTATTGCTATCTCGTGTAGAAAACTTACTACCACAACCATGTGACAGCTCAGAATCCACGGACTACTACTTTCTTTGATCCACAGCAACCACAAGTTCTCCTATTTGTGTTTTTCTTTAAGCTCTTGAAACAGCAACCGAAGATATCACCAAGTTCTTTACATCAATCTTGATCTTGATAACCCTAAGTGTGTATGAAGGTAAACACCTCTAGATCTCACAGAAGATTCACACACACAGCATATCAACAACCTCTAAAATGTGGCTAGGGTTTTTCCTTTTATACTTGAAGCAAAACATAAAACCCTACACGTCATATGGGCTTGGGCTGAGTTGGAAATTCTACAGAAAAAACAATCTGCACAAGGTTCAATCGATCAAGTCTAATTTCGATTGATCAAGCCTTGCAGATTTAGTCCAATAAATTCTGTAATCACTTGATTCCAACTTTATACATAAACACACTTTGAGCAGCCTAAATCTAGACTCTAAGTTTTGATCATAGTTTTCCAACACATTACACATTGAAGTTCTAATACATTTAGTTCCTAAAAGCTTAGAACTTAACAAACTCCCCATTTGGCAATCCATGGCAAAACACATAACAAAACTGAAATGTTCAAAGTTACAAACAGCCCATTTAAAAATCAACATGCCCAAAAACAATTCAACCTAACTACTATCTATCAATTGCCAAATTAAACAAGAGTACGATGAATAAACTCAGTAACTCGTATCTTCTTGAAACACTCAACAAACACATAAACGCATGTGTGGAAAATACACGTAAAACAAAACAAAATTCTTGATTTCACAAAATAGAAAATAAAAGACATATACCATGAATAACCTCATAATATAAATCAATAAACAATGTAGCACATGTGAGACAAGAAACAAAAAACAAAGTGTCTCCCCCTAACATATACAACCCATAAAAATAAATACATTAGGATCAAAACAAATACATCATGAGCCAAAAAAAATATACATCATGAAACTCCTGGATACAATCTAACAAAACTCCCCCTATCTCCATCAATATGCACTCACCCTTTTTGTGATGAATTGCCAAAGGGCAATCAAGGCTCATCATCAAAAGGAGGTGGTGGAGAAGACCGTCGAACACCCAAATTTGCACGCAATGCCTGAAGCTCCGTGAGCACATCCACCAAAAGTTGTCCATGTGCCATATGAACGGTCATGATAGTATCCAACATACTCCGAACGAATGAATCACCCAAAGCAAAAGGTTGAGGATCAACAGCGGCGGTGGGATTGACAAACTCCTCAGTTGTGGGGTCACTTGAAGAAGAAGGATGAAATGCTGCACCTGTGAAAGACTTTACTTGAGGGCGTTCAGAGCTAGCTTTCATCCGAGTTGTTTTTTGCCTAAGGAAGGTGGCACCTATGGAAGCTATGATATGGACAGGCTCGGATGCAGGAAACTCCTCTAATCCTAAATGTAACAAAATCCTATGAATAAGCACAAGGAAGAAAAGACCATGTGACTTAGAACTACTCCTATGAACCTCAACTAAAGAACAAATGAAAAGAGACGGAGAACACATAGGAGCATCAATCACAAGTAATTGAGCTCAGTAAGCTCATGGGAGGTGATACGAGGATCGGTACCCCAACTAATGGAAGTATCGGTAAGATAGGACATAATGTCATCGAGAGGAGGGGTCTCAGAATAAGGGTATACAGGCTATCGTACCAAAGGTACCCCAAGAGCGGAGGCCACCACTAAAGGAGTAATGGCATACTTTTCATCCCTTATCCAACTCATCACATAATGAGTGTTGGAATCATCGGAGTGGACAGAGAAGTTCGAATAGAACTCTCTTATCAAGGCAGCAGGAGGAGGGTACTCTATATCCATAATAGGTAACCAGCCCCTACGCTCAAAGTTCCCCCTAATCTCCCTATCAAGCTCATCTAAAATCACTTTCCACTCAACCCAAACAGACCTACAAATATTAAGCTTCTCATAGGTCTCTTGGTTTTTCTCAAACCTAAACCTTTCACTATTGAAAGCGGGGATAGAGGGGGTGGTGGTGGATTTCTTGTTGGCTTTAGTCTTCCTAACCATGATGCTAAGGGTTGGAAAGGCAAGATAAAAACAGAAACAAAAAAAAAAAAAAAAAAAAAAAAAAAAAAAAAAAAAAAAAAAAAAGCCTAAGGCAGACTATGTCTAAACCTACTATTAGAGAGCATAATAAACCTGTTTTTGTGCCTACTTGTTACCTTTGTGGTGTTGTTGGTCATATTAGACCAAATTGTTCTTTGTTGAGGCAAAAACCAAAATCCGAGACTAGATTTGTTGTTAGGAATACTGATGTTCCTAAATTCGCTCCTGTTTGTCACTTTTGTGGTGTCTCCAATCACATTCGTCCTAATTGTCATAAATTGAAATTTAAAAATTCTGTATTTCAATCTAGGATATGTGATGATATTTCTCCTGCCATAAGTCCATACAAATTGTTTCATACTCTTTTGAAAAATTTAAGCTTGTTGGTATGTGAAAGGAATTTGTAGGATTTCAACATTTCTCAAAAGATTGGTGTAATCCCTCAAATACACTCTACTTCTCATGGATTTTTACCTACAAAGCTCAAGACTCGTGCTATATGGGTGAGAAAAGATTCTCTAAGGTGAGTGTTGTTTACTTGTCCTTGATTTAATTCTTTCAATTAATTGTGGATATGTTTTCTTTTAGTTTTTGGTTGTTTTATTTTCTTAGGTTGTTTTGTTTAAAAAAATAAATCCAAAAACATTGAAAATTTTCGAAAAGACAAAAATATTTTATTTTGTGTCTTATTTTATTTGTTTTGAGGATCACATGAGTTATAATATCTCTCTCTTGATTTAGAACATACTTGACATTGTGGAGAAACTTGAATAGTATGTGTTATATAAGTGCTAAGCTATTTATGATTTTGTATGAGTATGTAGTAGTTTGTACATTTACTCTTGGGTTAATTAAGAAATTGATATTTCTTGTTTTTGTACCCTCTATAGCTTAGTTAAGCACTATCATGCATAGCTTTGCATTGTTCATTTAGCATAATGTGTGATTTTAGTTTTGGTCATAAAATTTTTTTTGAAACCAAAAAGATTTTTATTTCTTTTGTATTACACATCATGAATATGCAATTGAGGTTGGCCTATTATCTTTACATAACATGCTTGTGTACCTTGTTTAACTTGGATGAGCTTATATTACTGCACTTTGCTAGTTTTGGCTATGTAGTGCATGTTGTGTGGGAATTGTTTATAGTTTTTGATTACATGATCTTGATTTTGAAGTTACATGCTTTTGATTGTTAGGACTAGAACCTAAGAGAAAGGCATAAATAACCATCTTGTCACAGTTTACTAGTCAATCATGAACACCTTAGTACATATCATAAGATTTTGTGCTTGAGAAAGTGTAGCATGCACAAAAAGAACATAAGGTGTAGCATCGAATTAATGCTAAAATTGGTGTGTACATTATTAGGCTATAATAAATTCAAAATAAAATAAAATTGTTGTGTATATTATGAGGCAAAACAAGAAACTTCCATGATTGCAAGCTTGGTTTCTAGAAGATTTGAGAGTTATATGATGTAACTCTTTAGGTGAGAGTCACTTTCAAACTTATGTGATGAATAATGTAGAAATTGTGATTGATTCTTATCTACTTATCACCTCACATGTATTTCATGCTTTTACTAGTTGCACACACTTCACAAGTTATTCTTTGCTAAACTTAGTACATGATATTGTGTGTGAATTTGGTTTGGCCATCCAAGATTATGTTTTCTATGGTGTTTGATGCAATATGTTTAAGGGTTGGTAGAAAATTGTGTTTTTGATCATTAAAAACCTTGTTTTGAAATTTTGGGTTGAAAACAAATGTTTTTGAAAAACTTTTAAACTCATTCTCATGCATTTCATTCATGAAATTATATGGTTTGAGTGTTTTATGCATAAAAATTTTGCTATTTTTCAAAAAATCTTGCTTTCCAGAATTTCAATCGATCGAATGTGTTTTTCGATCGATCAAAATTCCCTTGATTTTTAATCATGACTTTTTGCCTGACTCGATTGGTATTTGATCGATTCTCGATTGATCGAAACTGAAAATTTTTCAGTTTTTAAGTTTTTGACCAAATTTTTTTTATGCATCATTTGTGTTTAGGATTCACATGCATTGCATTATTTTTTATTTATCCATCTTGCGCTTTTGCAGTCATATCTCTCATTGTTTTCACACATAACATACATACACTTTGCTAAATTGGGTACTCAACTTGATTTAAAAATTGATTGATTAATTTTTGAGTCCTTTGTACATTTTAGTATATGCTATTTTTATGTATGCACTGTAGAAATAATATTTTAAACTCATTCTCATGCTATATTCTCTACTTGTTTTGAGTTCAAATGACCATCTGTTTATGGGTCACATAGTGTTAAGTATGCATATATTGAAAGAGATAATATTTTTCTTCAAGTGAATCCTCAATTTTTTTAAAGTTTGGTTTGTGTCTTTTTATTTATCCCCACCTCCTAAATTTTTTCCAAAACTGTTTTTCTCAAAACTTGTTTTGTTTTTTCTATTTTTTATAGGGGGAGAAAAGTTTTTTTTAACCTTTGTCATTTATAGGGGAGTTGTTGCTTTTCATAGGGGGAGTTGTCTCTATTTTCTATAGAGTCGAATTGTTTTGTGTTACCTTAATTCTCTATTTTCTCTTATTCTTTGTTGCGTATGTTTTCTGTCTATCTTCCGATTGAGTTGTCTTTGTCAATACGTGACAAAAAGGGGGAGAAATAGATGATATGTGGGAATCCTATTTGTTTTGTTTAGGGGGAGTTGAAATTGTTTTTGAAAGGGGAGAAAATGAAAATTTTTCATGTATCTAACTTAGGGGGAGAGTTTGTTTGCATATTTTTTATTTGCTTTAGTTTGATTATTTATTTTTTATATGTCTTTCTTTCCACACATACGGTGATGTGTTCTTTTGAGTGTTTTCAAGGCTTTTCAAAGAGAGAAAAGTGTGCCTCCTTTGTATCTAGGCTTTGTACCTAAAAAGCACTCTCATGTCTTTTACCGGTGTTATTCCTTGAAGAATCTCAAGATCCGGTGTTGTAGAAGTTGCTGCCTTCTCTAGTCATTAAAGGTGTTGACGATCTAAACCTTCAAGGGTGGTCTTGGAGTCACAAATAGGAGAGTTTGGGTTTTTTGTTACTAGTGTGGGTGTTTATGTTGCAAAGGCCAAGGAAAGAAGTAGTCCATGGACTTGGAGCTATCATGGGGTCGTGGTAGTAAGTTTTCTTCTCGATGTAGCAATAGGATGTTAGTGGTCTAAATCTTATTGTACAAACTTCAATTCTTTCATAGTGGTTTTGCTTTTTACCTTGAGGATAGCTAAGTTAAATCCTCTCCAGGTTTTTTACCAGTTAGGTTTTCCTAAGTTATCATATCATTGTGTTCTTTATTTTCCATTTCTTTGCATGATATGATTGTTTTGTTTTAACCTAGATCTGAATAATAAACCTAGGTATTCACTTGGTTAATTAATTAGGTTAAACAATCTAGTTTTACAGGGATCTAAAAACATACAAATTTGATTTTGTGCTCTTAATTATGGGGTTCATTCGATTTTAATTCCTAAAAAATAGTAATTATTCAGTACTCAATGAATAATGCTTTCTTCTCTTGCATAAAAGTGTCTTGTTAATTGAATTCAAGGTGAGACCTATCATTTTTGTGAGAGGAAAGTGTTGCTTTCAAAGAGTACTAAATATTTTTTTAATATGTGATTTGACTAATTTGATCCTTAAAACATGAGGCGTCTCTACATCACTTTAGTAATTTAAATACAAAATAGATGGAGATTGTTCCCTTTTTCTAATTTCAGGGAACAAATCCAAACTTTTTAAATTTGATGGATCAAACTAAACTTACATACAAAGACAAAAAAAAAAAAAAAAAAAAAAAAAAAAAAGATTTATCCAAGACTTTAATTGATTGATGCTAAGGTCAACATTAATAAAGTTGCGGCAAAGTATGTAAATTATTAACCTAATTAAGCAAAAAAAACATGTTATGCTTTTATGCCATTGGCAATGACATAGGTCATGATACAAACATAAGATACGATGTGAGTTTCAGTTAATTTAATTAATAAAGTTTTTTGTCTGTGAATAAAAGATCTAAGTTTAAATTCTATCTACACAAAAATTTCAAATCACCTCGTAGGGTGCGTTTGTTTCACATGAAAACCAATTCTGGAAAGCATTTTACACCATTGTGTGTGTTTGGCACCAATCGAAAATATGGTCAAACTAAAAATGTTTTACACTTTGACCGTAAAATACCCCTTCACACCCGTAAAACCATTTCCATAGTTGTTTTACCTTCAAACAACATTTTACTGATCAAAAAGTGGAGAGAGAGAGAGAGAGAGAGAGAGAGAGAGAGAGAGAGTCGCCACTAGAAGCTCATCGGCACTGCTATCCGGATCGTCACTACCCAAGATCGATCCACCCAAACCGATCTCATTCTCGACCCAAAGCTCATCAGTGCCGCCGTTCTCGTTCTCAACCGCCATCTAGATCCACCCACAGCTCATCGGTGTTGTCGTCCTCCATCCACTTTGATCTCTCTCTTTTCCGATCTATCTCTCTTTTCCTCAATCTGTCACTTTTTCTCCATTTGATCTCACTCTTTCTTCCTCTTACTCAATGTTTTTATTTTGATTTTTGGTTGTGTTAAGTGTATATATTGAAATTTTCTGTAATAAAATTTGTTTGAATGCTAAGAAAATGTGAAAAATTTGTAGGAAAATAGCATTTTTAGAATGTTACCAAACACCGAAAATTATTTTCCGGACTATTTTCCATTGCACAACTAAACATCCGGATTTCATTTTCCTTACGAAAATTCACTTTCCTCTGCATTCATTTTACACTCGGAATTCGATTTACATTGAACCAAACGCACCCTTAATTTGATGAATTATCATCATATCATAAAACGGGTCTCGTAGATACAAATCTATCATATTTTAAAGAGGAAAATTAAGGTACCACTAAGCACTAACAGATGCTTTAGCTGATTACACAGTCTCAGTCATGTAGTGAAATTAGCAATTGTGGAAACGTAACTAACAATCATAGGACATAAAGCCATGATTAGGTTCTGTTGAAAAAAATAATCTGCTTACCACTAAATGACATTGACAAACCTAATATCGTCCTCTGCTTTGGATAGGGTTTGGCTCTATGTCAAATCAAATTATTGCTTCATGTTTTGCATTCTACCAAATATTGTCGGTATGGTAGCATGACACCGTCGCAAATATCAGCAAGATATGGTGAAAAGGATTTCACTTTTTGTTGTGTCTATTAAAGCCATCTCGAACAGGGGACAGTATTCTTGTCAGAAAAACAAAAACCTATCGCAAAAATTGTAAATAATATATTTCTAAATACACAATGGGCTCATATTTCCCAATTGGCAAGTCCATTTCCACGAGTACGAGTCACATAAAGTTAAATGTTTTCCTTGGTAGGGGAGGACTACACATGTTGTCAATAATTGAATAGATGTAAACATCCTAACTAATAAAAAGGGAAAAAAAACAAAACATTTTCTTTGTGTTTTAAAAAATAGTTACATTTTAAATTTAAAATCTCTTATCAGTATCTTTAGGCCACTCTCGTGAAAATATGGAATTCATTTATGTAATAACTTAATACGTGTAGAACAGAGAGACCAAATACACTCGAGAGAATAGTTAGATGTTTGAAAAAATTTGAACACCTTTGTTTATAATAAGAAAAATTGTTACAATTAATGAGTTATTTAGAAAAAAAAAATTAATTTCAGATTGTTGAGAGTAATTCAATTATAAAAATTAAAAAAAAAAAAATCTAATCAAATTTATTGAAGCAAGGTAGATTCCAAAAAAACCTTTGATAGTGATAACGACCATTACGTGGTAAAGATAATAATAACAATAATAATAATATTATTATAATAATACCAAAAATTGACATTGCCACTACTCCAAGATTCTGAATAATAAATGTAAGCTATAGTTTCTCTAGTGTGTTCATGGTTATCCCGCTTTAAAAGGTGACTTTCTTATGGTAATACTAATAATCAAACTCATTATAATATAATAACAACATATTAGTGCTTGATTAATTGAAGCCCCAATAGATGACCACCGACAATTGACCTCACAATTGAGAACCACAAAAGATTAGGTCCAAGATGTAGTTGGGGAAAACCCCATTGAGAATTAGTCATTCATGTCATTATTAAGGCATTCATTAATTACATTCCAAGCAAGTGGCATCACATTTGTTACTAAACTATTTTATGAAAAAATTAAATTTTAATATGACATTCATGAAAAATATATTAAAAAAAAAAAAAAAGAAGTTAATTACTTCTTTCTTTTTTCATAAAAATTTCTAAAAATGATTCATCAACAAATGTCCTTAGGACATCAATTAACTTTTCCATTTAAAATATATCCCTTTAAAAACCTTCAAGTGCTTGCAATTTTTCATTTTTAAAAAATGAAAAGGAAAAGTATGAGTTTTTTTTTTTTTTTTTAACAAATAAAAGTTTTTCGGCCTGTTCAAATATCTGATTATTCAATTGGGTGTATGTAGTTCCCCTATTCCATACACACTTACAGAGAGAAATCTCTTAAGGGTGGCCCCCTAGATGTTGGCAAGAGGTTTTAAACCCAAGATCTCGTGGATATCATGAAGAGCCTAAATTTCTACTAATTAATGCTCCATTATATTTTGATTTTCTTTCTTTTGCACATAAATGAATTTTCTATTTGAGCTAACTGTGATGTGCTTGAGAAACTAAACTTTAGATTATTAATTCTAGACACCTAAATATGATTTTAATTTACCAGGATATTTTATTCTTGAAAAATATTTTCTCAAGGAAACAAAATTCTTTGGGTGATAGTTAAAGTCCTAAATAGCCTTTATTATGTAGTAAATATGGAGAAGTGAAAATAGTGAAATGGGTGATATGCTTAATTAGCATTGGTCAATTTACAAAAACCAGTCAAGTATAACTAAAATACCAGTATTGTTCCATGACTAAGATTTTATGCTAATAAATATTTGAAGCTTTTTGGTTGGAAATTAAAGAATTGATTAGAAGAACATTTTAGAAAGGAGATCTTAAGCACGTATTCTGTTTTTGTGCTTGATTAATATTAATAAATAGAACAATTGTAGATAACTTGTGCTGTTGTACATTAATTCCCGGAAGATTCCAAGCCCAAACTTTTGACTTTTAATTTAGGAGTCAAGAAGACGAAGATAATGAATTTAATTATACAAGTTGAAAGAGAGGAAAGGTGGTGGAAGATATATAAAGCATGGACTGCATTTTGAAAATGGCAAATGAATGTTAATTAATTATGTTATGTAAAACCAGCCAGGGCTGCGTCTTGGTTTCACTAAAAACCAGTCCAAATTTTAAGGCAGTAGATCTCTGACCTTTGGGAAGCAATATTTTTCCAAAAGATTTATGACATTAGAAGAATACGTCAAAACGAGTTAAAGCTTGGCTGCATGTGTTTCATAATATTCTAGTAGCTAGCATCTTTGGATCGAATATCTCAAAAGCGAGTGAAAGCTTAGGTGAAATTTTTTACCTGAATTCGTGGGAAAAAACCAAAGTTGCTTTTGTACGGTTGTTAAAATAGGGTCATAAAGTGGATATCACTTTTTACCGATTCTAGACCAATCTTGAAATACACGATGCTAAATTGAATAGCAATGATGCTGTTGTTGATGATTATCTTGTATATATTTTGTTTGAGAATCATGTAGCAGATATTTTGGCGTACAGGCTGAAGAGAATGTGTAATAAAGAATGATCTTGATAACGGGTTTCTAAAAGTAATTGTTTTAAGAAAGTTTTGAATATATTTTTATTTTTTCAATAAAAATTTTCTATAAATATATTTTAAATCAATGCCTTTAAGGCTTTTGTTGACTTTAACTCTAAAGAATAAGAAAAAGAAAAGATGCAAATAATATTTTCCAAGATAACATATCGGTTTCGTTTTACTTCCAAAATAGGTTGTAGTTGTGTTGTTTTAGAGGGGGACTCCCAGGTGTTAATGACAAGATTGATCAATGATAATGAGGTTCTGTCTAAAAAGATGAGATTCAAGCTATGTAGCAATGGCAACCCATTATATAGTGCTATAAACTTAATGATTATCACGTGGAAATATCAATCTAACTAACTCTCCTCTAACAGAATATAATCACACTCCTCCATAATTACAGGCATTAATCACGGAGATTATAACTGATAGATAACCAACTCTAGAGCTGAAGGAGGCAGAGTACTAGAACAATGAACAAGCATAACGCCACTGGTACAAAACACTGTCGTTTAAAATAGCAGTCACTTAACCAAACGGCATCGTTTCTTGAAAGACATTACTGAATACACACCTCTGATGAAAACGCACCGATTGGGAATGTTAGCGTTAGCTATTTGAAATCTGTAACTTTGCTTGAGATTCTGAGCTTCCTCTGTCACTGTCAACCAGTGGTCTGCTAATTGTAGATGTGTGTCGTTGTTCTAGTTTTTTTAATGAATTACGTTACTCTCATATTAAGAGAGAAGATAATAAGTTTGCTCTTAGTCTTGTCAGGTATGTTTTACATATCTCAAACTATATTATGTAGATAGAAGATATTCCACTATAGTTTATTTCTGTAATTCAAGCTGATCGATCTAGCTGTTTTTTCTTAATAAAAGTTTCAATGTCTTTCTTCTCAATAATAATAACAATAACTATCGCAAAACTATTGGAGAAATGAATACTAGACTATTAGAGTTCATAACTTACATTCTCAAAAAACTGTTTTAAGAGTACATTTTTAAACTCAATGGCATCGAGATCCACTTAGAAACGAAAATAAAAGGAAATAAAGAAAGAGATGCATATATTGTTTTTATTTGTAAATATCAAAATTTGATGTAATTTATAATGATCATATGATCTAGTGATATTTCAACTATATATATATATATATATATATATATATATATTTACGTAAAGTGATATTTTCATAATTTACGATAAATGCAATAGAGATTTGTTTTTTTCCTAGACTGTATGACTTGAAATTTATATTATCTGCTTTAAGATGTTAATGTATTTGTTTTTGGTGATTACAGGATTTGCATTGAAATCTCTTTTTTTTTTTTTTTTTTTTTTTTGAAATCTCTTATTCGATAATAAGAGATTTTTGCCAATAAGATTAACTAAAATTTTACTCTCTTGAAATTTAAGTGGATATATACCTTTGAAACTCAAGATTTATTTTATGAAAAAAAGTAAAAGAGTACATATGTGTAATATTAAAATTTTCATATGGACTCATGTTTAGAATTATAGCCTAACCCAACTTTGGTACTTATATATTCTCTTATATTAATTTATTATTTCTTAAAATATGCCTTTGAAAGTAATAATAAATATACGGTTTGAATTAAAGACCATACTATTTCACTCATCCCTCCATTCCATTATGCTTTATATATATATTAAGGAGCTAAATAATAATTAAGGATTAACAAACTAATCTAGTTGAAAAAAAAAAGAATAAGAAAAAAAATCTAATGACTTAAGTTAATTGGCATTTTTTTATTTTTTGAACGGAAACATATAGGATTAAAATCCTTATTTTCCATTAAAAAATTTTATTTTTTATTTTATTTTTTATAATAAAAGGATTAAGAGAATAAAGTTAATGGGCCAGATCATTTTGGGCTGTGCATTCTCTATTTTCTAATGGTCCAAGTCTATCCACTTTTCCACAAAAGAATAACCTGGGTTAGCAATAATGGGTCTAAGGTCGGCTTTAGGTGCTAATCTGCATAGCCCATGTATATACTGCCCCTTAATGTAATAGCAAAATCAGTGGGCCTCTCTCATCACAGTACCATAAGAGTATAAGACCAAAAAATAAGATGAACCAAAAAGAATCTGAAAATGTCACCACGGCCCAAATATCTCTGATGCTGGACCTTCTCAAATCCCTGAATATTATAAACCAAAGCCCAACTCTTTTCAAAAGAGTTAACATCCCTATGAAATTTTTAGGTTTCCTTTGATTTGACATAACAAAACGCTTTCTTAAAAGGGTAATTCTAGGGTATTCCCTTTTTTTTGGGAGGGTATAGTACCTACTAGTAGGCAACCTGTTATATCAGGTTATCAAAACATCACATTTGATGGTATCCTCCTCACATTGTTTAGTACTAACATCACATATAACTGTACTTTTGTCACATTTAGTAGTTCTCTTATTTTTTTTCTCACATTTGATGGTACCACCCTCACATTGTGCAAGACAAACATCACATGTGACTATACTTTTGTCACATTCGATGGTTCCCTTATTTTTTTCTCATATTTGATGGTACCATCCTCATATTGCGCAATACCAACATCACATGTGACTGTACTTTTGTCACATTTGGTGGTTCCTTTATTTTTTCTAACATTTGATGGTACCATCATCACATTGTCAGACAAACACCAATATCACATGTGATTGTACTTTTGTCACATTTGGTGGTTCCTTTTTTTTTTTTTTTCTCACATTTGATAGTACCATCCTCATATTGCATAGTACCAACATCACATATGACTATACTTTTGTCACACTTAGTGGTTCACTTATTTTTTCTCATATTTGATGGTACCATCCTCATATTATGCAGTACCAACATCACATGTGACTGTATTTTTGTCACATTCGGTGGTTCCTTTATTTTTTTTTTTTTTTCTCACAATGGTATTATCCTTACATTGTATGGTATTATCCTTTATTTGAATATACCAATTAACTTCCTACGTATCTCCCTTGGTAGCTTCCATCACATTCAGGGGCATACCTCACTATAAAATAACATAGTTGAGGTCACTCTCTTGATATTTGTATTTTTATTATTTTATATACTATAAAATCGAAGATGTATAACCTTATGTGCTCCCTAATTGTTCTTATGCAACATCTACAACTTAATCACAGTTGTGTGTTTATTGTGGTGTCCAAGGTTGGAAATAGGGTGACTATACAATTAGCAAGTTATGCAAAAAATTCAATCCAAAGATTGTTGACAATTTTAAAATTTTCATTAAACACTTGAATTTAAACTACAGATCCAATATGAAATAGTCATCAATCAAGGCTACTACACCAGGTTTTATATTTTTTAGGCATTTTCATTAGATCCACGTGTGTAAAAGTGTCCCAAATGATCGTGTTCCGACACGGGTATAACCACCCCAAATAAAGTGTCTATGCAATTTTGTTTCATAAAATTATTATTACATTTAGACCCATCTAAAACAAAATAAGCATCCCAAAAAATTTCCACAATAACAGAAATTACCAATAGAAAAGCTAAAAACAATTAAACACATTTGACCAATTTTACCCAAAATGAACAACCTAGTCCTTTTAAAAAAAATTATCAAAATAATTTTGTCCTTGCAGTTTAGCATTTCGACCATGATGATAAGTGTAAGCCTCATTTGAGTCAAAGAGAGCCTCCATTAGTTAAGTCCGAGAGAGCCCTAATAGCACTAAAATGTTTTCGTTGTTGAAGACTTATCGATGCCACAAAGCGATTATCTCTCTCTCTCCTTCTCTCTCGGGGTTTGGCAAAATTTATACAAACTCTTCATTCTAAAGCCGTTTGGTATTTGTTCCTATAAAATATTAGAACGTGTAATTTGAACATAATTGGCCATTAAAAGGTTAATTTTCTGAAAGTAGTGTGTGAATGTACAAAATTTTATAATAATCTTTATTTTTTGATGTGTTGTAGATGGAAGAACCACTTTTATTTGGATAAGTTTGTCTTGTCAATGGAATTCTCCTCTCTTGAACTGATGGAACATTAGGAGATGTGTCCTAAAATACTATTGGGCTTTATAGAATTTCTTAGGCATACTTATCTTGATTTGTGATATACTTGGAATGGAGTGGATTCTTTTTATCTCATTATCGCAATTCATTCATTAGTATGGCACTATTACCAAGAAATAATCCATCACCACTAGCATTTCAAGAAATAATGCATAAATTATTTTAGGTATCTAAAAAGCCCAAACCTTCTCTTTCCTCCTGTCCACTCCTTCCCTGTAGCATCATAATTAGTGGAAGATGCCATTGGAATCCATTGTGGGCAAGTTATGATTCATTTTAAGGTTACAAAACTTTGAACTTGCACATAATTGTACTCCTAAGTTAAATTTGCTGCTATACCAGTTAATAGTTTTAAGCTAATAGTTAAATATGAAGTTAATAGTTTCAACAAAAAATGTCATAGTTTTAACTTTTAACATACAAATTAAGTCCAAGCATGAATGAATTAAGTTTCGCCATTGAATCAAGTTTCGCTATAGAATCAAGTTTTGCTAATAACTTTATTTTGGCTAAAAACTCTATAATATCACATTAGAATCCATACACCATGGCTACATTTTCTCAACAACTAAAACTAATTTGCTCTTTTAAAAGTTGTATATACTTAACAACCAAGTCTGCAAATATCTTGTCGATGGATGGCGTCCACCTTGTCCTTAAACCTTCTAGCTTTGGTTGATGACTGGTTTCATTGTCCATCTACATGTGTAGAAAATGTAAAGTGCATATTTTGTTTCACAGGATCATCCACTACCTTTCCTCCTCCTTAAATTACCCATTGAACAATTTCAGCCCTCTAAGAGAAGAGATCATAGCTAACAGTTAAACACATTTGAATATTTAATACCTGTCTCAAATTCATTACTACATACCAAAAAAATGAAAGAACATAATAAAAAATATATTCAACCAAAAGAAAAAAAATATTGAGAATTAGAAACAATTAGCAAAGCCCAAAAAATGCATGCTAGTAAGTGTAAAAAGAGCAATCAAGTTCTCAAAGCCAACAAATACTTTTTCTTCTAAAATCTTACAACATATCCATAATTGCTTCTAGTGTTGAAACCAATCAGAGAATCTTATTTGATAATTTATAATGCCAACTTTAATTAAGATACACACAAATGAAAGAAATAATAACAGCCCACATAATGATATAAGTCCCGCTTGAACTAGGATGTGAAATTTAAAACACTCATACAAACCAGGACTTTTAATATAGAAATAAGTAAACTTTTTGGAAGAAGTAGATCATAGGCTATGTATCCCAGTAGAACATGGATCTCTTACTTTTTGCAATCTCAATCTTCTAGCTCCATGTGCGTTTAACTACATAAATAACACCCAAAGTCTGCAAGGCTCCTTACCTCCTTTTTCTCACTAAGAAATTACAAAAGCAAGTGGGAGATGAAGCTAATACAAATAAGGGAAGATATTCCCTAACTCAGCAAGCATAACAGAGAGCCAATGCGAATAAAAGGAATATCACATTAATGTCATGAGTCAACATACTAGCAAGGGACCTTAAAGAACTTAAAGAAAGAACCAAATTTTTTTTTACAAATAATCTTTTTGCTTAAAAGAGTCAAGGACTTATTACATCTCTAAAGGAGATCCAACTGCTATGTGTGTCAATTTATCATTGAATGACATATATTGGGATCCTCCACCTCTACGCACCATACTAACTAATTTACGCATTTTAGAACTTCAAAGCCATTGAACAAAAAGAAAGATACACTAGCAATCATAAATGAAAAACCAGAATGAGTGCAAAGATTTATGTCATGAAATCAAATTTTCTATATATTAAATAAATACGTAAAAATTAAAGTTTCACATTACAAACTTGCTTTGAGAGATTCTTCAATGGGAAATTTTCACATGGGGTTTCCATTGGGGGAAAAATCGAAGCAAGTGGCTTGATATGCAATTTGAATCGCCTATTACGAAATTTCAATTCAGATTTCACAACATTATTGCTCCAAAAT
The DNA here is from genome assembly GCA_028216015.1 of Quercus dentata. Lineage (NCBI taxonomy): Eukaryota > Viridiplantae > Streptophyta > Magnoliopsida > Fagales > Fagaceae > Quercus > Quercus dentata. The sequence goes on from CP116444.1 coordinate 9,950,389, forward strand.
TCTTAGAGAAAAAAAAACCAATTAAATTGGCCCAAATCTTGATGATAAATTCAGGGAAAAGGGAGAAGGGATGAAGAAAAAAACCTATCATACCCACACATTCAATTGAAATAAATCATTAATTAAATCCATCATTCAAAAACCCAAATCTTGATGATAAATTCAGGGAAAATGTATGAAGATTGGTTACCTGAGATTTGTATGAAGATGAGGTGAAGATCGGCCAAGAATGATAAGGAGGAGCAAAATTAAAAGAACGCAGTAGAGAAGTAGAGAGAGCACGCAAGATGGTGAGGTGAGAGAGAAAAAAGATAAAAGAAACGTTTTTTTTTTCCCGTGTTTGATTTTATATGTTACTTGCTTGACTGGTAACTGGTAATTCATTAAAATCACATAAACTGCTAGGATGAAAACAAGTGAAATAAATGGTTAGATCAATGGGTGGGTACCGTACCCACACAAAAAAAAAGGTGAGTATGGTAGAACGACCCTTCTTAAAAATAACTCATTTTCGTGTGTTTAGTTGTTAACCTAAAGATGAGAAAAAATTATTTTATGTTATTTAATTAACTCATATGAAAAACTATCCATATTTCTTTTAATTCCAAACAATTATATAAACAAAAATTATATTCATGAAAACATACTCGAGATTAGAAATTATCAAATGGGAAAACTGACTTCAAATGTCATTTGCGGGGAAAAAAAGTCAACAATTAATTAACAGGACTTAACATCCTGTATTTGGTGGTCAACAAAATTTTTTATAGAGAGGAGTAAAGAGAGAAAAGTAACCATAGGAAATTTTTGGGTAAAGTTTGTGTCCATTTCCTTTTGGCACTGAACACGATGCGATTTCTAGACACGTATTAGCATCATATCATATCTAATGCAAAAAAACACTAGACAATGGCCATATTTGAACATTTTTACTTCATAATTATAAGAAGGGTTTAGCTTACCTCTAGTATTTTTTTTAACTGGAATTTTTTTTTTTTTTAATGAGCAACTACCGCATTACTCACTAATTAAATAAAAAGTGAAGATTAAAATTCACTACTACTTGCTATTGTATATTTAAAACAAAAGGAGATCTCCAGTTAAAAAAATACTAAGGGTAAGCCAAACCCTTATAAGAACCATACCAAACATTGCACAATCAATGTTGTTGTTTAGTGGTTCACCAATTTTACCTTTTTTGTTATTAATTAATTAATACATCAAAAAATGATGAAAAAAAAAAATGAAGAGGTAGAAAATTTAATTATAAAATTGAATTTTATTTGAACCATTTAATTTCAGTTTTGAAAGTCTTTTTAAATGTAGTAAACTTAACTTTGACTAATTCATGAATTGAATAAAATGTTCTCTTTAACTAATAAGTGTCGAGCCAGCCCCTACGCACGCACCAATATATATATATATATATGAGTTGGATTCAAATTACACCTAGTGTAACTCTAAGTAATGTTAAGCCACCCAATAACTTGTTATAGAATTCATATTTTGAAAATCCCACCATTGAATTACATGTTTTATATGTTTTTAACATTCTTGCAAATTTTCATGTCAATTGGATGTTATTTACTATTCGATCCATAAACTTATATTTTATGCATTATTTTAAACTACAAAAATTTGAATTTAAGCAATTGATTGATGACATGGCTATGAATCTTTGATTACCATGAAAATTTGCAAGCATGAAGAATATACGAAAATAATGTAATCTAACAAAGGATTTGTCAAAATTGAATTCAATTAAAAAAATATTAATTAAGTGGTGTAACATTGTTTAGAGTTACATCAAGTGTAACATGAATCTATCCACACACACACACATATATTCCCTTAGAAAAAAGGCCCAATCCCCAAAAATTTAGTAAACTTAAATTGGGCTAATTCATGAATTGAATCAAATGTTCTCTTTAACTAATAAGTGCCAAGCCGGCCCCTATGCACACACCAAAATATATATATATATATATATATATATATATATATATATATATAGAAAATCTATATTGTACCAAAACACAAGTACTAAAACAAAATTCAATTATCTTTCCGAATCACTAAATCTTTTATTTTTAAAGTCTCATGAGACACTTTCACATTAATCTAAAGGAACTTAATATTTTAACTAGAATTCTCCATGATAGACAATAAAAGTTGATGTCTAGGATAGTTGCTAACAAAGAATATCTCATCCAATTGCCTGAACTTCCTTGGATCATCTCTCTTTTGCATTGATTTCAAATGAATATTGCTGCCAATAAGGTTAAAAGGAAAAAAAAAAAAAAAAAAACTAATTAAAACAAAAAGAGTTTGGCATTCAATAGCCGATACAAAACCTAGAAGATAATACACTGTAACAATTAACAAATCAGAACTAGGAAAAGATAAACACCTATAGATCTCATAGCTAGGAACAAATCTAAGGACAGGATCTTTCACTAGGAAACATGGAGTAATAGTTAAAGCGGTGAGGTATCAAAAACTAAATTTTTACTCCAGTTTTCAGATGCAAATGGTATATCATGATTGAAAGTAAATAGATATTTTTGAACAATTAAAATGTTAGAAATCGAACAGAATTTTATTTCTGATCTAAACCACCATAAATTTTAATTGTACCTTCATTCCAGCTTCCTCAAAAATGGGTAGAAAAATAAAATCGGGATCAACTGGAGTTGCAATATATTGGCGGCCATCTGTACCGGCCCAAAAAAAAAAAAAAAAAAAATTTATATAGCTTGAATTACTGGAAAGACAAACAAATAGAATCCAAATCAATTACAGTCATAAAAAGTTTCAAGATGATTAGAGACTAGAATCCAAAACAAAACAAAACTCATAATACAAATCAACAATACCTAATACAAAGACTAGAATATGTTTCAAAAAATTAGTTAACTAAAAAACTGATAATAAGAGCAGGGAGAGAGAGAGAGAAAAGAGTTAATGAATCTTGTTGCACATACCTGATTTTGGATAGCATTTGTCCAATACCTTTTCCTGTTTCCCCTGGCCAAGTCTTTCCTAGTTGCAAATCATGCTTATTGCAACACTTTCTCTTCTACTTCAGTTTTAAGTCTTGAGATCCATTCTTGATATAATATGGACACGGTGGCCTCACGTATACAACATAGGACCAAAGTCATGAGCCAAACAATTGACTATCCAAAGAAGATATCCATATCCTGGTAAAACTAAAATCTTGAAGCTCAAGAGGACAAAAGTGATGTTGGATTATTAAAATCCCTGTACATGGCCCTCCCAATTACATAACGCTATCTATAATCAACGATCGAGTTCAAAGTGTATTTCAGAATTGATAAAATTAATTTCAGCCCTGAAGGAAATGTTATTTCATAACTATGATAATACATTCTCGTAGTCTAATCTATACACTCTGTAGAACTCTTTAGTTCCCACAAAACTGATTTTGGTGGTGCAATCTTCCATTCCATAAAAATATGATTAGCGGCTAAACTACTTCATTTTCACCCAATTAACATTAAAAAGCATTTATGTATTTACACCAAAAGCTTCAATTCTACAAAAGCACGTTACCATGCCGCCTCTTTATCGAAATCTTTTGCTTCTTCCACTTATATGTAGCCTCCAATATTCTAAGATTAGTCGTCCGAGTTTCCTCCGGGAACATGTAATCAATGTATTCCTCATATCTCGCAATTTAAACTTGTTAGCACGGGTAAACAAGGAAAGCTTACAAAATGTAATGGAACACAATTATACCTCGGACACCATCCGCCTCCTCCTTTTCAGCTTTTTTGGCAAAATTAGCTTGGACTATACTAATATCATCAATCTCACCAAAACTCGCTTTCCATGTTCACCACTTTTCCAATGGCTTTGCTCTTTCCTCTTTCAACTCAGGTGCGGATGTTCTGTACTAGTTGCTGGTTATCTCAAAAACCCCTGATTCATAGAAAACAAAAGAAAAGTGTTAGTGCTTGTTTCATTGGTGATGAAATTTAAAAATAATCGAGAATATCCACGGTCTTTCACTCTAGTTTGCAACCAAATTAAGTCGCAAACAAGACACGAGGCACTTATGCTTGGTCAATTGCTTTGAGCACAATGCAAGAAGAACCGCTTCGATTTACTTCACACGTCCGACTTATCCTAAGCACCCCGCATGACAAAGTCATAGTCCTTGATGATTTAGAAGGAAATGTAATATAAGGCTACCATAAAAAGTAAAAACTCTAGATAGTGATTCATATAATCACTGTTTCAAAGATAGGCTTCTCGCATGAGATTCATCTTCCAAACCAATGGACAAAAACACACTTCCAAACCAAGGCCCAAATTAGCGAGTTAGTGTCAATGCCTAAAGTACTCGAAATTGGACAATACCAGCAAATATTCTTTGATGTCAATGCCTAAAGTACTAGAAATTTGACATAACTAGCAAATATTCTTTGATGTCAATGGTTACTAACATACATGTTCTTTCAAAAAAAATTAATAAAGCACTTATAAACAAATTAGTATATACTTATTAATACTCTTTCAAATTGCGGAACGACATCATATGAGAAGAGGAGAACAAAAGACTTACTTTTTCACATCAAAGATTTGATGAAATATAGAAATAAAATAGGAAAATCTCCAGCATTGGTATAAAGGTAACATAAGATTTATGTGTTCGCTATTCAATCTAAGCTCGTTTATTCCTTGTTGCAAAAAGGAATGTTCTATTCTCGCTTTGAGTTGGGGTCTCTAGTCAACTACCTTCTCATCTAAGGTGGTAACAATGGATTCCGGCTTATAAGATATTAATAAGTTTTAAATGGGTAATCTACCTACCAAAATCCTTCTCTTGCAAGATTGGACCGATTGACGAAGAAGTGAAGATATTGAGAACAACATAGGCAGAGTTTTAGTATTGATTAAAAATCCAACCTGAACTAATTGAAATAAGGATTCATATACTGTCCCCAATCAATTTGGATTAGGACATGGATAAGTTGAGTTGAGTTAAAGTTAGAGATTCATATGACAAAGCTAATAGTGATACGCATGGCAAAGCAATGTTAGGAATCTGAATAATTAAATCAAGTGAAAGTAATTATCACATTGAAAGAGTTTTAGAATTATAATTCTAAGAAGATGGGGCCTGAAAGCTCAAGCTGTAAAATTGAAGAGCTTCATGACACAGATGAAGCAACTACAATTCCAACGGTAAAACCAGTGTCGTCTAACAAGAGTAAATGAAAAACACTTGTCGTTTATGTTATGTAAATTAGTCTTGGATTAGTGCTTATACGTGTGCACGTGTGAAGGTTAGTTACAGGGATTGTTAGAGTAAGTCTTAGTCTAGGAAATATTTACTTAGATATTTCCTATGCTTTCTCAGATGATATATATATTGTAGTTGACGGACACTATTGTAATCAAGAATTCATTTTATCAATCTCGGTATTCTTTTCAATACCGAAAACTCTCTCTTCCTCTCTATTTTCTTTGGGTTTTTCCTCTGTGCTTTTACATGGTATCAGAGCTTGAATCCACAACAATGGCTTTCGCAAATACAACTTCTTCGTCTCCTACTTCAAATTCAACACCTGCTATGGCTAGTATAGCTTTACCTGTTAATACTTCACCGCTTTTGCTATCCAATATGTCTTCGATGATGACCGTCAAGCTCGATTATGGCAACTACATTGTTTGGAAGCATCAAATTGAGGTAATTCTTGAAACTTACTCAATGATTGATGTAATCAATGACTCTGTTATAGCTCCCGATCGTTTTCTCAAAGATTCTTCTCGTAATTTCACTACTGAGATTAACCCTAATTTCATTTCCTTGGAAAAACCGTGAGCAAGCTATGTTTACTTTTATCAATTCAACTCTGTCTCCTTCAATTCTTGCTCTTCTTGTTGGGTAAAAATCTGCCAAAGGAGTTTGGAAAGTATTGGAAAAGAGATTTGCTTTAATTTCAAGGTCTCATGTGATGAGTCTTCGAAATGAATTGAATGCAATCAAGAAAGGTTTTGATTCAATTGATAGTTATTTTCAAAAGATCAAGTAGACACGTGATAAGCTAGCTGCTGTTTCAATGTTTCTTGATGATGAAGAGCTTCTTCATATAGCTCTTGATGGATTGCCATCTGAATATGATTCTTTCAGTTCTACAATTAGGACTCGTAGTGATGTTCTGTCTATTGAAGAACTTAACACTTTGCTCAATTCTCAAGAGAGAGTGATTAAGAAGAGATCTAAAGCTTTTGCTGTTGATCCTAATTCAGTGGCCATGGCAATGCATTTTCTGCCACAGAATCGGGGTTTCCCTTGAGGAAGAGGTGGTAGAAACAATAATCAGAGAGGCAGAGGTGGTCGTGGATATAATCCAAATGGTGGTCACAATTCTGGTGGATATGGTAATTCGGGATATAATCCTAATTCAGGTTATAATCCCAATTAAGGAGGATATGGCAATTCAGGTTACAATCCTCATTCAGGTCCACAAGATAATTAATCTAAGTCTCAAGGAGGACAAAATCAATCCAATAGGCCAATTTGCCAGATTTGTGGTAAAAATGGTCATATAGCGATTGATTGCTATCACAGGATGGACTTTGCATATCAGGGAAAACATGCTCCTACCAAGTTAGCCTCAATGGTAGCTAACTCTTCACAAGTGCAATCATGTAATGGTTGGCTTACTGATACTAGATGCTCAGATCATGTTACTCCCAATCTATCTCGATTGTCATTGCATCAAAGAACTTGATTCGAGGGCAATGAGACAAGCATTCTTTGTAGGCAATGGACAAGAGCTTCCTGTCACTCATGTGGGTCATGGTGAGCTTCAAACTTCTACTCATAATTTTAGGCTTAATAATATACTTAGAGTTCCCGATCTTGCATCCAATCTCTTGTTTGTTCATAAGTTGTGTCTTCAAAATAATGCATTTTGTTATTTTGATGCTTTGAGAAGTTCTCAATTCAGATTTGCCTTCGGGAGGATCCTCTACAAAGGGTTGAGTAAGGATGGAGTCTATCCCATTCCCACTTTGCTTCTACACTTTCATCCTCTGCTTGCTTTCAACTCTAAGTCCAATTAGTGTCTGTTTTTACTTCTATCAAATCTGATCTAATCTTGCTTTGGCATCATAGACTTGGACATCCAAGTTCTAGAATTTTATATTCTGCCTTGCAAAATGTAATAAAGAATGTGTCTTTGTCTCAGATTAATACACTTTGCTCTTCCCGTACATATTGTATAAGTGCTAAAATGCACAAGTCATCTTTGAATAAGGCTTCCATTGTGTCTAATCCTATCTTGGATATTGTTCATAGTGATGTTTGGGGTCCCGCCCCTCTCACATCTATTCTTGGTTTCAACTACTATGCGATTTTTGTTGATGATTGTACAAGATTTACATGGTTATTTCTATTGAAACAAAAGCATGAAGTTCTTTCTGTATTCAAATATTTTAAAGCTCTTGTTGAAACTCAATATTCTACCAAGATTAAGGTCCTTAGGACAGATAATGGTACTGAGTATACCAACACTGCTTTTCAAGCATTTTGTTCTTCCACTGGCATTCTTCATCAAACCTCTTGTCCCCATACTCCACAACAAAATGGTGTTTCTAAGAGAAAACATAGGCATATAGTTGAAACCGGTCTTTCTCTCCTCACAAATCAAATCTTCCCTATAACTACTGGTCTTATGCTTTTTCCACTGCTGTGTATCTTATCGATAGGTTGCCTTCTTCTGTTTTGAACTTCAAGTCTCCTTGGCAATCCCTTTATTCCAAACCACCTCCTCTTCATGCTCTTAAATCATTTGGTTGTGCTTGCTATCCATATCTGACCCTTTATAATAGGAATAAACTTCAACCCAAGTCCAAAGAGTGCATCTTTCTTGGATATCCTCCATTATCCAAGGGTTATATCTGCCTTGATCCTTCTTCAAATAGAATTTATATTGCTTGTTTTGTTTTGTTCAATGAATCTCTTTTTCCTTTTACTCATAATTCTGCCTGCACTAATCCTAATATTCCTTTCACATCTGATTTCTCTCATTGGTTTCCTTCCTCATCTCCTTCTATTGCTTTGAACCTCTCGATGTTCCCTCTTCTTGTGCATCTTCTTTTCCTTTGGACCTTATCGCTTCTCTACTACCCTCTGCTCTAGCTTCATCATTGCCTATACCTATTGTTCCCTCACCTGATTCCTCACCATCTATACCTGCCGCCTCTCTACGTAATTCCTCCCCACCTATACCTGATTCATCTTCTATTCCTTCCGCCTCTTCTTTACCTGTCACTCATAATAATCATCCTATGATTACAAGATCTAAACATGGTATATTTAAGCCTAAAGCTTTGCAAGTTACCCATGACTACACCGTGACAACCACCACCATCTTTTGCCATTGCTGCTAAACATCCTCGGTGGGTTGCAGCCATGGATTCTGAATTTAACTCTCTTCAAAGAAAAAAAGACTTGGTCTTTGGTTCCTAGGCCAGCTAATAAAAATATTGTTACTTGTAAATGGGTGTACAAATTGAAAAGGAACAGTGATGGGTCCATTGCTAGGTACAAAGCTAGGTTGGTTGCTCGGGGCTATCTTCAATAGTTTGGGTTGGACTATGAGGAGACTTTTAGTCCTGTTGTGAAGCCTACCACTGTCAGGTTGCTTTTGGCTTTGGCTGTGAATCAGAATTGGGAACTAAGGCAACTTGATGTGAGTAATGCCTTCCTACATGGCTTTTTAAAGGAGGAAGTGTATATGGCTCAACCTCAAAGGTATGTTGATTCTAAGTTTCCTAAGCATGTTTGCCTTCTCCATAAGGTTCTCTATGGTCTTAAGCAAGCCCCTAGGGCCTGGTTCGAGCGGTTTACCTCTCACTTATTTCACATTGGGTTTTTCGCTTCAGTCTGATGGTAATCTCTTCATTTACAAGCATGGTTGTCATTTGGTCTTCCTTTTATTGTATGTTGATGACATTGTTCTTACTGGCAATGATTCTACTTTTACTGCTTCTCTCATTCATCAATTGGGTTCTGAATTTGCTCTCAAGGATCTCGGCCCTCTTCATTACTTTCTTGGCCTTCAAATTGACTATACATCCAATGGTTTATTTGTGCATCGGACAAAGTATGCCTCAGATTTGTTGGCAAAGTTTGCTATGACTAATTGCAAGCCTTGCAAGACTCCTTGCTCCCCAAATCAGCACCTTCTTCCTCATGACAGTTCTCTTCTTGCTGATCCTACTCCATGCAGAAGTCTTGTTGGTGCCCTTCAATACCTCACTTTCACACGGCTTGACCTGTCCTTTGCAGTCCAGCAAGCTTGCCAATTTATGAGTCTTCCTACTCAGAATCATCTTCAAGCGGCTAAGCGTATTTTGAGGTACATTCAAGGGACTTTACACTATGGTCTTGCTTTTACCCCTGGCCCTATCTCTTTATCCGCTTATAGTGATGCAGATTGGGCAGGGGATCCTATGGATTGTCGGTCCATTATTGGAATTGTTGTTTTTTTGGGAATTGTCCTATTACTTGGTCTACCAAGAAACAAGCTACTGTCTCTAGATCTTCCACTGAGGCCGAGTATAGAGCTTTGGCCTCTTCCGCTGCTGAACTTTGTTGGATTTGTATGCTTCTTCGAGATTTGGGTGTCTTTCTTCCTCGGCCACCTTTATTGTGGTGTGATAATGTTAGTGCATTGGCTATTGCTTCAAATCCTGTGTTTCATGCTCGGACCAAGCACATCGAGGTTGATTACCATTTTGTGCGTGAAGGGTTCTTAAGCATGATCTTTTGGTGAAGTATATTTCTTCTCATGACCAGCTTTGTCGACATTTTTACTAAAGGCCTGCCTTCTCCACGGTTTCACTCGCTTACATCCAAACTCATGTGGAAATTCCCCTTTCGTTTGAGGGGGGATGAAAGCTCAAGCTTTAAAATTGAAGAGCTTCATGACACGGATGAAGCAACTACAATTCCAATAGTAAAACCAGTGTCGTCTAAGAAGAGTAAATGAAAAACACTTGTCGTTTATGTTATGTAAATTAGTCTTGGATTAGTGCTTATATGTGTGCACGTGTGAAGGTTAGTTACGAGGATTGTTAGAGTAAGTCTTAGTCTAGGAAATATTTACTTAGATATTGCCTATGCTTTCTCAGATATATATATATTGTAGTTGACGGACACTATTGTAATCAAGAATTCATTTTATCAATCTTAGTATTCTTTTCAATACCGAAACTCTCTCTTCCTCTCTGTTTTCTTTGGGTTTTTCCTCTCGTGCTTTTACAGGGCCCAACATTTTATGCAACCTTGAAATCTGCTCCTCTTGATTAATATCCTTAAACTCTTCCTAGAACTCCTCTAAACTTCAAAACTGCATTAAATTTGAAAACATACATTCAGAAAATGTTCATAACCAATTACTGTAACATACTCTTAAGGAATCAAATGACTAAGAAACATGCAACAAGTTATTGAAGCAAAAAATAAGCTTATGAATGCAAACATAAAAGCCACTAATCAAAAACCAACTCATAATTATATTAAATGCCCAATAAATGACACCACACAAATTTTTTATGTTCAAGCATTCAAGCTAAGTTAAAACACATACAACATTGACATAAAACTCATTTTTATGTTTCAAAGTCCTCAACACTAAAGACATTCTAGGGACTTGTCACCTGTGTATATCAGTATATTCTCCATCAATCGCTGAATGTAGCAGCTAAAAAAGAAATTGCTTTTCTTTTTCCATTACTAGGTCTGTAAATGCAGTGGCGGCGCCACACGGAGGTCAAGGTCGTCCCAGGACCACCCCGACCTGAAAAAAAAAATTATATGTAATAATTAAATATTTTTTATTTATCTACCCTTTAAAAAAAAATAGGAACACCCTCAAAAAAATTAGGAATACCCTCAAAAATTTTTTATGCCAATCAAATTAAAGAGAGATGCTATGTCCACAATATTTTTACAATATTTTCATAACAAATCACAGGTGGTTAATTGTTATTAGTTCAAATTTGAACCCAGCACTAAGATTACTTTTTTATGACAACAATAATAGCCAAGAACAACCTACCACTTACGATTTATTGTAAAAATATTGTGAAAATGCCATGGACATATCATTTCTCAAAATTAAATTTTGGTGGATTATTTGTTACATTTCGACCGGTACCATTTTTTAGAAGAAAAAAAAAAATCCCTAAACGGACAAACTTGTTAGCACAAAGATGTCATTACCTGCATCGAATGCCTAAAAAACAAATCTAGCCATCGCAAAGGTCACCCCTACTTCTTCTTCTTCCTTTTCTTCTTCTTCTTATTGTACTATTTTTGGTTGTTGTTTTTTTATTATTTAATTACATATTTATGTTTTAATATTATAAAACAAAGAATTGTTATGTAATAACTAAATGATCTAAGTGTCAAAAAGAAAAACTAAATGATTTATTTTATTTGAGGTTTACTTATTTGGATCAATAATTTTATGGTGTATAAGAAAATATAAATATAAATATATATTATTTTTAATTTTTTTTAGAAACCCCGAAATATCCTGAAATGGTACGTCGAAATAGATCAGTACCAAAATATTCTGTTCCACTAAACAAATCGAAATAGTGTCCAAAACAGTATTCATAACATTGGTTTCAAGCAAAAAGAAAAAGATAAAAAAAAAAAATTGAACTAAAATGTAAAAAAGAAAAAATTGTAATAGAGAATCTAAGAAAAAAAAATTAACAGAGCAAGCCCACCCAGAAACACCTAAAAATATTCCTGGAGTCGCCACTGTAAAAATGTACTAGTACTAATTTGACACAAGATTATTTATGTGCAAGTTAGTTTACTGGCTTAATCTATTTGTATAAATCAATAGCATCTGTGTACAATTTCACCTATATATGTAATGAGGGTGAGTCCGACTTGTTTCCGTAGCAATGAGCTTGGGAGATTGAAAGTAAGAGAACGTGAGAGAAGCAAGAGTTTTATGCATACATATTAAACAGGGAGTGAATCCAGTTGACAAGATTCAAGTTAATTTAGCAGCAAGCTTTGTGCTGGGTAGATCCCGAATTGGGGCCAAGAATTCTTATCATGCACATATCAGATAGTAGTTAACTTTCCTGTTCATTTAAAGCAAACCAATCATCCAAGCAGTGGCGGCGCCACACAGAGGTCAGGGTGGTCCCAAGACCACCCTGACCTGAAAAAAAAAATTATATGTAATAATTAAATATTTTTTATTTATCTACCCTTTAAAAAAAAAAATAGGAACACCCTCAAAAAAATTAGGAATACCCTCAAAAATTTTTTATGTCAATCAAATTAAAGAGAGATGCTATGTCCACAATATTTTTACAATATTTTCATAACAAATCACAGGTGGTTAATTGTTATTAGTTCAAATTTGAACCCAAAGACTAAGATTACTTTTTTATGACAACAATAATAGCCAAGAAACAACCTACCACTTACGATTTATTGTAAAAATATTGTGAAAATGCCATGGACATATCATTTCTCAAAATTAAATTTTGGTGGATTATTTGTTACATTTCGACCGGTGCCATTTTTTAGAAGAAAAAAGAAAAATCCTAAACGGACAAACTTGTTAGCACAAAGATGTCATTACCTGCGTCGAATGCCTAAAAACAAATCTAGCCATCGCAAAGGTCACCCCTACTTCTTCTTCTTCCTTTTCTTCTTCTTCTTATTGTACTATTTTTGGTTGTTGTTTTTTTATTATTTAATTACATATTTATGTTTTAATATTATAAAACAATAATTGTTATGTAATAACTAAATGATCTAAGTGTCAAAAAAGAAAAACTAAATGATTTATTTTATTTGAGGTTTTCTTATTTGGATCAATAATTTTATGGTGTATAAGAAAATATAAATATAAATATATATTATTTTTAATTTTTTTAGAAACCCCGAAATATCCCGAAATGGTACGTCGAAATAGATCAAGATACAAAATATTCTTTCACTAAACAAATCGAAACAGTGTCCAAAACAGTATTCATAACATTGGTTTCAAGCAAAAAGAAAAAGATAAAAAAAAAAAATTGAACTAAAATGTAAAAAAGAAAAAATTGTAATAGAGAATCTAAAGAAAAAAAAATTGTAACAGAGCAAGCCCACCCAGGAACACCCTAAAAAATATTCCCGGAGTCGCCACTGCATCCAAGAGGACAAACAACCATGCCTTACGTCCATCTACCAGTGATTCCAGCATGAAGGCTATTTCTTTAACTTCCAATTAATTAATGTTCAAATTTGGAATAACTTCAAACAAAAAACGAACTCAAGATCATGACTAGAGTCTAGAGGGAAAAGTAAAAAAGAAATATAAAGGAACTCTATTTCTATTCAATGGAATTAAAACTGCTTCCATGTTTAAGAAATCTTGAGAAGCTGTTATACATAGTTTAATCCACCAAATACAAAGAATAGGAAATATGAAAAGGAAAAAAAAAAAAAAAAAAACTGTAGCCTTAGTGGAAAAAACAAGTCTAATAGTGAATGTAATTCTCATAATGGTAGTTTACTGGAGGTTGACAAAAGGTCATATGGGGTTATTTTTCATCAAAAATAACCATAACAATTCAAGCTAAGCTAAGTTATATGGGGTTATTTTTCATCAAAACCTTACTACAATATGGATACATGTACACAAATATATGTACTGTACACACCTCATGAAATATGTGTAATATGTATGTATACGAAACTAAGTTAAGTTAGTAATAAATATTGATGATATGTATCAAACTCAATAAATAAATATTGCATAATATTCTCTCTCTAATTGTTTAAAGAGATCTTTAAAAAAAATAAATAAACATTTAAAGCGGTTGTAGTAAATAAGGTGAGACAAAAAAAAAAAAAAAAGGCCCTTAAAAAATTCTCCTGATACAGTAGTTGACTAATTTTAAGTATTAAATCTCATAAAAATTAATGTTCTATAAAAAGTGTAACTTTGTGGACTTACATTTGAACTTATCTCTATAAAAGATTCTAATAAATGTATGGTATTATTGCACATTTATTGCTTTACCGTATACCAAAATATTTAATTCTAGAGCTTCTCTCTCTCTCTCTCTCTCTCTCTCTCTCTCTTATTTATAACAACTATCGAAGGCTTAGTTTGAGGGACTTTGCTTAGATCCAGTGTATTAGACCTGGTTAGATGGTGACACATATCTAAAAGTAGACACATGTTATCATCTCAATAGGTCCAAGATTACTACTGAATCTTTGATCTAAGCCTTACCCTAGTTTAGGAGTTTATAAGGGAATGAAATAGAATGGAATGGAATGTATTTAAGCAAGGAAAAAGAATGGAATGAAATGGAATTAAGTAACCTTGATTGGATGTTTTAAAATAAAAGAATGAAAATGAATGAAAATAAATGGAATGTAAGTAATTTTGTTTGGGAGTAACATAGAGGGAATGGAATGAAATCATTTTATGACAATATTACTATTAAACTCCTATTTTAAAATAAAGGGTTAAATATATAGGGATATTTTGGAAATTTTAGTAAAAAATTCATTAAATCTAATTCCATTCCCTCTCGTTCCTCCTAATTTCGGGGGAAATGAAAATTTGAGATTTTAAGGGAATAAAGAGGAATGAGTGTTCTCTCTTACCCATTCCATTCCCTCCCACTTAAACTCTCAAATAAAGGAATGAAATTTCTATTCCCTCTATTAAAACTCCCAAACAAGGGACGGGAAGAATATTTTAAAATTATTCTTTTAATTCATTTCCATTCCATTCTATTCCCTCCTTCCAAACGAGGGCTTGGAGAAACTAAGTTTAAACAATAATTGAGCCATAGAAATAACTATATTACCATTCTATTCCTATTGGAATGATTGAAAAAATCTCATACGTCTTGGTATGCAAATCAAAATGATAACACCCCATGTTTCACCTGGGGAATAATTTCGGGTCATTTTAGTGTGTTTCAAACTTTTCAGATTCAATGATGAAGCTCGAAGTTTTTTTGAGAGGGGCTAAAGTATATTAAAAAAAAAAATCCAAATAAGCATCTATTTAGTATTAAGAAACTATTAAAAAATACACAAAATAATTTTTTCTTAATATATTATACACAAATCATTGATTATTAAATTCGTACTATCAACTAATAAACAAATAATTGAACGAACAAAAGGAGGCAAATACAAACAAAATACATATTATGCAGACAGCTCATCACTACAATTCACCCAAAAGTCAACTGATTTTATAAAATTTTAGCAGCTAACCATTCAAAGTTTCAAACCAATTCCATTTTAAAAGGCACCACTAACTGTCATCCAAAACAATAAAATAAAGTAAGACAATTACTAAGCCAATTCCACTTTAACAGCCAACTATTTATTTTATAATTAAAAAAACTATTTATCTTTTTCTATTTATGTCTCATATATATATATATTGAGAAGCATGTCTTTTATATATATATATATATATATATATATATATATATATATATATGTGTGTGTGTGTTTGCGTTTTTTTTGGTTAAAATTCATATAATTTGGTAAAAATATTTAAAATTTATTGGCCCATGTCTCACTTAATATGCTAATTTCTATCTAAAATATTAGCTCATTAATATTAATAAATTTATATACTTAGATGATATGTTGTTTTCATTTTTGATATAGATCTGGCAATAGAAAAAAATGAATAGTCAAATTGTGCACTCAATTGAACACGTGGGTGTAGTGGCGGATTGTCAATTTTTCATGCACACTTAGCAAACTAAAAAAGAAACAGATATGAGGATGTTTTGGGCAACAAAATTAGAAGAGGGGATGGTTTTAATATCTGAAAAAGTGACAGATGGATGATGTGGGCTATATATATATATATATATTTTAGTATAGACGGAGAATATATTAGATGAACAGAAATAGTACAAACAGAAATATTACAAGAACACCATGACTACAGTACATAGAACAACATCAATCTTTAATTTATATATATATATATATATATATATATTTTTTTTTTTTGGGTTGAAGTGAAGATAGAACGACTCTGGAATAGCTTAGCTGGAATTTTAAACTAACATGAAATTGAAGTGCTTTTGTACTGGCCTAGAACAGGCAAGAAAAATACTGATTGATAGAGCACGTAATTGACTCCTTTAATGGAATCAAACTGTGATTCTATAACATTTTTATAATATTTTTACTGTAAATCTTAAATGTTAGGTTATTATTGGTTTCTATTGGTGGGTAAAAAAGTAAATCAATTTAAATATTCAAATTATAATCAGTAATAATTTACCATCTATGATTTACAGCGAAAGTATTGTAAAATTATTGTGAATATAACGTGTAAGCCCCCAGCCAAAACCCGGTTGGTCTGATTAAGGTTACCTAGTAGTCAGTACCCACTGTGATAACAAAATCTTGGTTTCCTTTTAGAATGTACATTTGAGGTGGAGGTCATCACATCTTACACCTAGAGCTAAAATTATTTTATAAAATAGCGATTTTGGCATGATGCATGGTAATTACCTTGTTAAAGTTGGCTCATATAGATCATTTGTTACTAGGCTACTTAATTGGGGCTTTGTGAGCATAGCAGAGTGAAACAGAGAACATAAATGGAACAGAATGGTATGGTTTGATAGTGTTTTTGGAATTTGAACCAAATAGAATTACTATTTATAATAAACGTTATTATAACCCTGATTTCAACTCTTCGTTCTCGTGAAAGTAGGCATGTTGCCGAAACACATAAATTCTCTGTGTTAATTTCAGTCTTTTCTCTTTTTAATTTAATCAAATTATTTCACAA
This sequence comes from Quercus dentata, assembly GCA_028216015.1. NCBI lineage: Eukaryota > Viridiplantae > Streptophyta > Magnoliopsida > Fagales > Fagaceae > Quercus > Quercus dentata. The sequence goes on from CP116444.1 coordinate 9,967,254, forward strand.
CATATCTAGAGTGGTGTTTATTGGCTAGAAAACACAGCAGGAACCAAAATAAGAAAACTTTGGTTGGCATCTTCACCTGACTTGGCCAGAAGAATTAGACCTTAAGTTAGGTGATAGTGCCATTACCAGTTCTGGTCAAATCAATTTCTACTTCTAGGATATACCACGGACAACACTGGAGCATCACCTTTTCACGTCTGTTTCGTTTACTTAGACTAATAAAGTAATGTTTATGGTTAACATTATTTTTCACAAATTGGACTAAAAATATAGAGAAACAGGGATTTTTTTTTTTTTTTTTTTTTTTTTTTTTTTTTTTCACACAGCTTGGACTAAAAATATAGAGAAATGGGGTTTATTTTTCACAACTTGGACTAAAAATATAGAGAAACGGGGTTTATGCCACACGTGACATGACATCCAACCGGCCTCTACCAGACCCAGGAATTTATGTTTTATTATTTTAATTATTTTATCGATATATATGCAAGCAATGTATGAACTTGTAAATATAAGTGCCATGTCATGTCCACTTCAGTATTATTATAGGGAAAAAAAATGCTAAAGCTATTTTACAAATTCTACCAAAATAATCTCTACAAATTGATGTGATAATACATTTGATTGTCACTTTCTTAATATATAATAAATTATTATTTGAATTATTATTATTATTATTATTTAAATTAGATTGTTTGAATTATTTTTTTATGATTAATAACAAATAAATTTATAAAATTATGTAGAAAAATTTGAAAGTATTTCCAACCATAACTATAAAACATTCCACTTTGCATCCCTCTAGAAAACCAGAAAAATGTAATTTTGTTTTATTTATTCATTAGACTTTGTTTGCCCACTTCATATATAATTATTACATGAATTTTCTGATTCCCTCTTTCTTGCTTGTGTGTTTGTCCGATAGTATAATACATATGACGGTGTCTCACTCGGGAATATGGTTACAATACATATGACTTTGTCCCTCACTCAGGAATATGGTTACCTACCAGTATTGGAACCTTTTATTTGCCCTCAGGGCCACTGCCACCTGCCTCACAATACTCGATTACTTGGTCAAGTCAATGGATGCTATGAGTATTTAAAGTTCACTAGCAAATATCAGTATAACGCCTCAAAAAAATAGTTCGTGGATAGCAAATATTAGTTGAAGTCAAGGGGCATATGCCTACGACTAAGGTTACTCTGTTCCAAAAATTTACAAAAAGTAGGCAAAAATGGCCCAATAGTACTATTTGACAAAATATTTAGCAATTTATCACACTGCTCGTGATACATTTAGTAATCTATTACTGTTTTGTAATTTAAGTTTATGAAACTCGAGTTCTACATAAAACTTGAGTTTAGAGTAAGAGTTCTATTAATAAAAGTCCATGGTGGGACTCGATAACGTCGAATTTTGTAATTTAAAATTCCATGTGAAACTAGAGTTTATAACTCGAGTTCGATGTAATACGTAACTCGAGTTTTATAAACTTCAGTTCCTTTTTAACAATACTCAAAATGATTTGCCATGATGCCGCTAGCTTCCACTCCTCTCCTATCTTTTGATACGATAGGAGAGAAATAAACTTGAAATTTCCCATAATTAACTTTTTGCTCAAATAAATCACAAAAGACATCCAAGGCATCTTTAATACTTTGGCAATTTTTTTCATCTGCCTTACCAAAAGGCACTTAATAATCAGCAAAGAAAATGTGAGACTCTAAATTATTATTATTATTATTATTCAATTAGGTATGAATGTTTAAAATAGTCATGACAATCAATGTTCTTAATCTATACTACTATTTAAGGGAGCTTTCCCTGTTTGGACAGGATTTTTTTTGTTCCAAAATACCTCCACACCTCTAGGTTTAAGTAAAGACAAAACTAAAGGATAGACTAGTAAAAATACATGTTTAACTTGCACTAAAACATTGCCTACAAAATGGGAACACTCTTCCACTAATCAACTTCTTAAGTATACATTTATTTTTTTTTTAAAATAAAAAAATAAGTTAAACAACCCACTCAAACGTTGCTTACAAAATAGGACCACTCTTCTGGTGGTTTTCAAATTGCTCTTCTAAATTTTTTTTTTCTTTTGGTAAAGATTACTAATTTGCATCCGTTATAATTTGAAATTGCTACATTTTTCAATCATAGAAAATACCTAAGGTGTGATGAGTGTTTTGCGTTTTGGATGAAATAATTTACTCATCACACCCCGAGGTTTTTTTGTAATTGAAAAATGTAATAATCCTAAATTATAATGGATTCAAATTATTAAATTTTACAAAAAAAAATATATATATATATATATATATATATATATATATATATATATATATATATATATATATATATATATATATATATATATATATATATATATATATAGAAAAGCCTTTGAACATGCGCTCATGTGTGCTTAGAGGCTAGTGACTTATAAAAAAGATGTTAATAAAAATTAAGTACAAAATTTTAATTAACAATTTTACATATTAAAAAAAGTGAACGTTTTTTTTAACTAATATATATATATATATAATTAATATTTTCCATATAAAATTTAAATATTAAAAAAATCACTAACACTTATTTCCTGAAGCCTTAAATTATTCAAAATGTATTAAGTCGACCCAAATGATTAAGCATTAGGGGAGAATAATTTCAAGAGGGACCAACCACCAACCACCATATATTTTTTTCTTTTTTTGTAGGAAAGAAATTTGTTGATTTGGCTTAAATATACCACGTGTGAAAGTCGAATTTGTTTATATTGGTTTGAACAATTTTGCATATAAAAGCATTTGCTCCATGACATCTCCCGATTTTAACAAACATGTTTTCAAAAATAACCATTTTGTTAATACATGGCAGGAAATAAAGCAAGGTTTTTTTTGTTCTAGCCCCACTAGTAAGTGGAAAATGGCTTCTTCGAGCAGGAACAAAGGGAAAGCCCCTATTCAGGGTTCTCCTTCTAAAAAGCATGAAGGCGCTTCTTTTGGTTCGAAACCCGGGAAGTAACATCCCTTCTGGAACATGTTCTGCTCCAAATAACATTTTCAGTGGGTATTAGGACTGTCACTTTGCATGAAGTTTTATCCAGAAATTTTCAATTTTCAAATGGAGTTTATACAAGACTTCCACCCTCCATCAAAATTGTCCTCGATAATCTTCAAAGAGCCTTTACCCAAAACAACAATCGCCTTTTTCAAAGAACCCTCAGAGCACTAGAATTGCACCTAGTAAATCTTGAGACAGAAATTGAGATTGGAAGAAATTCTATTAGTCAACTCTTTGGCAAAGAGGATATCCATTCAATGGATAAAACGACTATTATGGGCACCGATTATGCTAGGTTAAGTCTTAAGACTCTCGAACCAGCTAAGAAGTGTCTTGTTGCCAACTTGCCTTCGATATACAGAACGTATATTTAGAAGCAAGGCCATGTCTCGAATCATGTGACCTATGGTTCAAGCACCTCCAAACCATGGTTATCACTCATTTTCCGAGTTTATGATGAATCGAGAAGATGCTTTGCTTTCATCCTAGCAACTTGGGAAAAATACTTTGGAAGCACCAAAGGATCTATGAGAAGAAACATCCTTTCCCGGCCTAATAATCAACTATGAAGATTGGTCCGTTGATGAAGATCCAAGCTGGCTTTCAAGAATGTTTGAATATGGGTTCGTCCGACTCATCAAAGCTAACAAGCCATGACCAGATCAACCAATTTCCACAGATCGTCCGGACAAAGTTGTTTCAAAAATCAAAAGTCCATTTGTCTCTATCGAGATGTTGGAGTACTCTCCCCCCTTTGGGACAAAACAATTGGATGGATATCCAACCTGCGCACCATCTTGTACTCATCAATGGGTACACCCATAATGGTACATGGTATGAAGGAGACTCTTATCTCCATGATGAAGACCCTAAGGCTCTTGCAAGGTGCTGGAGTGGTTACTTCAACAATGAGATTATAGATGTCACTCATGAGTTATGGCGGAATTACCACTTTGTTGGAAATACTGGGAGAATTACAATATTCACCACCAGGCCGTATTCTCAATCTCTCCATACTGAAAGGATTGACTACATTGAGCCGGATAGATAGTAATGCGACAAGCGGACTCACGAACCTATCCTCAGTATTGTGGCATTTGCGACAAGTTTGCCGGATACCATGAGCATAACTATGACTACGATCCTCCATGGGATCCTTATGATGGTTATCCTTCTGGTCATGATACTGATTAAGTTCCATACAAGCTTCTTGACGCTCCGAACAGCCTCCGAGAAGTCCGTAAATCACCCCCGCAAAGGTTCGGTTACTATTCGAATGTATCCGCATGCAAACAGAGCACTATTCACCGCACATCCGAACACTATGCGAGTTACTATTCGAAAAGCAAGGGGACAAAACACTGTTCATAAACAAAGTGACGATTCTTATTCACTCTACAAGATGCCCGATAGAATCATGGAAATCACTTTTTTGCTTTCTTTGAAAAGATATTCACCTGAAGGTAAAAGCATTTCACCCCCGTAATTCACGCAGTCTCCCGATCTTATCTAAGGCTCTCCTCGGCTATAAAAGGGACCTTTGGCTTCGAGTCTTGAAAGAGGCTTAGTAGGACTTAGCTACCGAAAGCTTAGTTTCAGTCACTACCTCGAGCTTTAGTTTCACATTGTACTTAGAAATACTTTGTAAACCGTAATGGCTCTCTTCTCCTCTCCCCTAGTTTACACTTGTACTAGAACTACACTTGTAACCTATTTATGCTTCCGCCCCCATTGCCCTCTGAATGGCACCCTTTGTTTGTAACTTACCCCCTTTTTGGTATCAGAGCCAAGTTGTGGCCGATAGTAAGTGTTGTAAGTTCTTGTAATTATTTTTGGTTTTCAATCAAGTTGGCCGGTGATACCGCCATAGTTATCCATTATTTTGTGGTTATACATTACTTTGAAGTATGTTATCTTTAACAAACATTATTTTGTTTTACATCTATTTTTTGATAGCACTTCCACTCCCATATGTTGCATTCTTCATCTACTATTTCATCTTAACCAGTTTTTACTATTCTTTCTTTTGGTGGTAGGTCGAGCCTCCCGTTCATTCAAACTTTTTATTATCTTATGATTATCTGTTTAAGCTAATCCTTTGCTCCCGAGTTATCTTTTCCTTCTTGTCTTTGTTTCTTTCCCCACAATTTGTTGTAGATGTGTACTATACCAGTTTACGTGAAGACATGTTACCCAAGAAGACTAGGAGTAAGCCCGGTTTTGTGTCCGTTTGCTCGCCCAAGAAGTCTAGAGTACCGAGGTTGGTGTAAACCTGCGTCAAACAGAAAAGCCCGTCGAGCCGTTAGCCAGGAGAGCGTTAGGCGTTAGGGTGTGAGTGATAGGGTTGTCAACACCAATAATAGGGAATAGCGGCGGTCGGTAGTAGCAGACATCACAAAAGGCATCCGAGCGCGCGATAAGTTGGTAACTAGTCACAGAAGGTGTCCATACACTCCCTGCTTCAGATTTAAGGATAGATCCAGAAATCGGAAGATAAAGGTAGTCTAGGTTGCAATTGATTTCTTAGGCTTCTAATCCAGAATGATAAATAGGATGTTTAGAAGGAGTGACTCTTCCACTTCCATTAGATCTAGCAAGACAACCCTCTTGAGATTCCACAAGAAGATGGAACAATCAACTCGTAGTCGTACCGACTTTCGGATCTAGATCGGAAGTTAGGAGATTGGAACATACCCAAAGTTCCCACAACCCAGGTCTATAAGTCATCATCATGGTCCTTGAAAAAGTCTTTCGAACGGACTACCATGTTAGGACTATAGAACAAGTTTACTGACATTAACAAGGAATATGAAACCTGTTATTTGTTGTCCCCTGCAGCCGTGAAAGCTCACGGGGAAAAAGATCATAAATTCCTCCATATAGGACTTGTCCAAGTTGGAGTAAAACCTTTGATCAGAGAAGGGTTGAACAACTCAATCCTTATGGCCTTTAGAGACACCCGCCTCATCGGGTTTAATGATATTCTCCTAGGAACCATAGAATCCGTTTGAGTAATGGTCCATTCACTTCGATCGTTACCCAAACCTCACGATTGCACTTGACGACCCTCACATCTTAAAGGTCCTCACTTTCAATATCAAAACCCATGGAAACCTTGTGTTATATGGTACTAGATAGATTGCTCTTATATACAGGGTGTATTATAAGTGCATGAGAACCAACATGTCCATTCAAGCATTCGAAAAGAGAAAACCAGGAGAAACTACTCTTATCCAAACCTCGGATGTTAGATCCACTTTGTTCGTACCTAAAACCCCGAAATGGTCTCAAATAACATTCCCAAAGACAATGGACTTTAGAAAATGAGAATTATCCTCTACAAGTTCGAAATCCTGTTAGGAACCCGTATCTAGATATCATCCAGCAGCTAGCCGATGGAACGATTAGACTAAGCTTTGATCAGTCTAGGTTTAGGTCACCCTTAGAACATGATGTACCCGGATCTTTCATAGATTTACACCATAGGTCTAGATCCATAGATCTACGCCAACCCCTTAGGCAGCCAACTATCCTTTTAAAAGATAGACCTGCATCCTAGTGTAGTTCGTCTAGAACACAAGCTCCCTTTCCTACCTCTAGAAGAGACTTAGGTCCACAGTTTCAAGGTGTTAAAGACCACTCCCGTGTTAGTACCCCTTGTTACACAGCCAAACAAGACTCGATTCTTTGATCAAGAAGAAGACAAAGACTAGTCGATAGTCTTAAGCCCCCTTCACCATCAGGATTTGATTTTAAGAATCCTATTCAGCAGGAAACTGAATATGACTATCAGCTCCTAATGATAACAAAGGAATTCATCCCTGATATGGAAGCTCTTGAAAACGAATTTAATTCTGAAAAAAACAGGATTAAAAGAGAAACCTATAGAGCCAACCATACCAAGGAACAAAAGATTGAAGTTTTGGAGAAATGGAAGTTATTCATGAGAGAGGTAAAAGCCGATTATCCTTTCTTTGAATACTTTGAGAAACATTTCCAATGGCATAAAAAGAACTGTGTCATTTCCAAAACTAATTGGACGCTTCTATCCAAAAAGGATGCACCAAGCTCTAGCAAAACAAAAACCATTAGGTCAAGCCATCCTCCCCAAGAAGCCCTACTCTTCAACCATCGTGGTACCAAAGTTGTTGCCTCTCCCTTCAAATGTGCAATTACCCCAGAGGAAAATGTTGTCAAGAAGGTAATAGAGCAAAACAACTATACCAATCGATGTTTAGGAGTCATTGGAAAACAACTTGATAGGATAGAAGATGGTATTGATAACAAGGTTCTCCTTCAACCGGGAAACCCTAGCAAACCAATCCAGATTCTAGAAAAACCCTTTGTCAAGCTCCCCACAACCGGACAAGCTAGCCTCAAACCTAAGGACCAAACAGCCTTAAAAATAGTGGCCCAAAAACTTGAAGATCTCGTGAAAAAGGAACCAGTCAACCCTTCACTAGATCCCACCTCAACCAGCAAAGATTCAAGGTTAATAACCTTGCATGCTCATACAACTTCCAGCAGCTCTAGTAGAACCTCCTTAGAAATAGAAAAGGAGATAGAGCAAATAGAAGACCAATTTCAAGGTTTACGGGTAAATAGGCTTTACCAATCCAAGGTAACCCCAACCAGCCTTACCAAGAATTGGTACCCCAGACCAACACCCCCTGACCTCCAGTATGAGGAAAGGACCACTCGATTCACGCTTCGAGTGCTAAACTCTATGAATGGAACATAGACGGTTTATGTTAACAAGAAATCCAAAACAAGATCCAGCATATAACCATGGTAGCCAATAACTATCTAAATGATGGTATTCCAAATACCGAGGTTGTAGAGCTCATTGTTTTAGGATTTACTAGAAAACTACTACTTTGGTGGAACAATTGCTTAACAAATGCTTCCAAAGAAGATATTAAACATGCTGTTCAAAAAGATGCGGATGAAAACCCTATCTTTGACGAACGCATAGGAAGAGGAGTTCCCGATGGAGTTAATACCCTGATCTATACGATCATGAAACACTTCATAGGCAAACCAAAGAATATCACATCTAGGATTTACGACCAGTTGAGTAACCTTAGATGTAAGAACCTTGGAGAATACCGGTGGTACGAAGATGTGTTCACCACTCGAGTAATGCATAGAAGTGATTGTAACTCTCCATTTTGGAAAGAAAAGTTTATCAATGGCTTACCCACACTGTTTGGACAGAAGGTTAAAGAAACTCTTGCCGGAACCTTAGGAATCATAGATTATGATAACCTAACTTATGGAGATATCTCTAGCACAATCCGAAATGAAGGGATGAAAATGTGTAGAGATCTCAAAATCCAGAGCCAAGCCAACAAGAGCAAAGCCAAGTACGAAATAGGAAATTTTTGTACCCAATATGGCTTACCTTCAATCATTCCCAAAAGGAAATCCAAACATAGAGGTGAAGAACCCTCTGAGAAATCCCATAAGAAGAAACCTGCCTCCAAACATTATAGAAAACAAAAGTTCAAGACTGATGATTTCTATAAGAAAGGTAGATCCCAATCCACAGGCAAGTTCATACCTAAAACATCAGGAACATGTTTTAAGTGTGGAAAGAAAGGTCATTTCCAAAAAGAGTGCAGAGCTAAGGCAAAAACCCTTATCAATACCCTCATTAGTGACCAAACCAACAAGGAAGAAATCTTCAAACTCTTAGAACTCGATCACCTAAGCGGTGAGTCTAGTGACCAAGAAAAACACCAGTTGTTTAGGACATCTTCTGGAACCTCTAGAGTATCTTCTAGTTCCTCTAGTGACACAGATGAAATCCTAGCCTGTCGGGATAGTTGTTGTGGAAACAAGACTGTCCATGTTCTTTCTAAACAAGAAGAGCTACTCCTAGATCTCATAGAACAAATCAAGGACCCTGAAGAGAAAGCTCAAAGACTAAGTGAGTTCCATAAAACCCTAGTCAAGGAAGCCAAGACATCCAAACCTAGGTTTCAGGAACCCAAAGTTGATTTGGAGAAAATTTACGATGATTTACCAAATCCAAGAAAGAAGTAACCATCCAAGATCTCCGAAAAGAGATTAAGGAAAACAAAGCGAAAATAAGAAACCTTAAGCAGGAATTAACCATCCTTAGGGTTGATCATGGTCTCATGGACCTAAGAGTCAAAAATCTGGAGTTTACTTCACATCAAAGCAATGAGGACAGAATCTCATTACAAAACCCTTCTGATGACGAAGTAGATGAAATAGTTAACCCTCTCACAGATATGGAACCAGAACCATCCTCCGGATCGTTCTTGCAAACCATCAGTAGAATTGACTTCCGAAAATGGCATTCCAAAGTCGGGATTGTCATAAGCAAAGATTTTCAATTTGAGGTAATTGCCTTAATAGATTCAGGCGCTGATCTCAACTGCATTCAAGAAGGAATCATTCTCTCTAAATACTTCCGGAGAACCAAAGAAAGGTTAACCTCCGCAAGCGGTGGGAAAATGCAGATTGAATTCAAAATCCCAGAAGCACGGGTTTGCCAAAACAATGCGTGTTTCAAAACCACTTTTGTTCTTGTCAAGAATATAACAAATAGGGTCATCTTAGGAAACGCACTTATGTGTTTGCAGTATCCTTTCACCACGGATAGTGAAGGAATCACTACCTATCCTTTTGGCCAACCAGTCAAGTTTAAGTTTCTTAGAAACCCCGAACCTAAAGAGATTGAGAGTCTCCAAAAAGTTTCTGTTTCTAAAAATCTTAACCTCATCAAAGCCAAGACTTCCTCATTTGGTCCAAATCAAGCCCCGAACCTTGATCCAATTGCACCATCCACCATATTTGATAATTCATTGAGTCTCCATAAACCTCATAAATTATCATCCCATCACATTGCATATAAAAGCATTTGCTCCATGACATCTCCCGATTTTAACAAACATGTTTTCAAAAATAACCATTTTGTTAATACATGGCAGGAAATAAAGCAAGGTATTTTTTGTTCTAGCCCCACTAGTAAGTGGAAAATGGCTTCTTCGAGCAGGAACAAAGGGAAAGCCCCTATTCAGGGTTCTCCTTCTAAAAAGCATGAAGGCGCTTCTTTTGGTTCAGAACCCAGGGAAGTAACATCCCTTCTGGAACATGTTCCGCTCCAAATAACATTTTCAGGTGGTAATAGGACTGTCACTTTGCATGAAGTTTTATCCAGAAATTTTCAATTTTCAAATGGAGTTTATACAGGACTTCCACCCTCCATCAAAATTGTCCTCGATAATCTTCAAAGAGCCTTTACCCAAAACAACAATCGCCTTTTTCAAAGAACCCTCAGAGCACTAGAATTGCACCTAGTAAATCTTGAGACAGAAAATGAGATTGGAAGAAATTCTATTAGTCAACTCTTTGGCAAAGAGGATATCCATTCAATGGATAAAACGACTATTATGGGCACCGATTATGCTAGGTTAAGTCGTAAGACTCAGAACCAGCTAAGAAGTGTTGTTGCCAACTTGCCTTCGATATACGAGAACGTATATTTAGAAGCAAGGCCATGTCTGAATCATGTGACCTATGGTTCAAGCACCTCCAAACCATGGTTATCACTCATTTTCCAGTTTATGATGAATCGAAAGATGCTGCTTTTATCCTAGCAACTTGGGAAAAATACTTTGGAAGCAGCCAAAGGATCTATGAGAAGAAACATCCTTTCCCCGGCCTAATAATCAACTATGAAGATTGGTCCGTTGATGAAGATCCAAGCTGGCTTTCAAGAATGTTCGAATATGGGTTCGTCCGACTCATCAGGCTAACAAGCCATGACCGGATCAACCAATTTCCACAGATCGTCCGACAAAGTTGTTTCAAAAATCAAAAGTCCATTTGTCTCTATCAGATGTTGGAGTACTCTCCCCCACTGGGACAAAAACAATTGGATGGATATCCAACCTGTGCACCATCTTGTACTCATCAATGGGTACACCCATAATGGTCCATTGTATGAAGGAGACTCTTATCTCCATGATGAAGAACCTAAGGCTCTTGCAAGGTGCTGGAGTGGTTACTTCAACAATGAGATTATAGATATCACTCATGAGTTATGGCAGAATTACCACTTTGTTGGAAATACTGGGAGAATTACAGTATTCACCACCAGGCCGTATTCTCAATCTCTCCATCTTGAAAGGATTGACTACATTGAGCCTGGATAGATAGTAATGCAACAAGCGGACTACGAACCTATCTTGTATTGTGGCATTTGCGACAAGTTTGCCAGATACCATGAGCATAACTATGACTACGATCCTCCATGGGATCCTTATGATGGTTATCCTTCTGGTCATGATACAGATTAAGTTCCATACAAGCTTCTTGACGCTCTAGAATAGCCTCCGAAGTCCGTAAATCACCCCCGCAAAGGTTCGGTTACTATTCGAATGCAGATCCGCATGCAGACAGAGCACTATTCACTGCACAGTCCAGAACACTATGCAGAGTTACTATTCAGAAAAGCAGGGGGACAAAACACTGTTCATAAACAAAGTGACGATTCTTCGCTCACTCTACAAGACTCGATAGAATTATGGAAATCACTGTTTGCTTTCGGCTGAAAAGATATTCACCTGAAGGTAAAAGCATTTCACCCCCGTAATTCACACAGTCTCCTGATCTTATCCAAGGCTCTCCTCGGCTATAAAAGGGACCTTTGGCTTCAGTCTTGAGCAGGCTTAGTAGGACTTAGCTACCAGAAAGCTTAGTTTCAGTCACTACCTCAGAGCTTTAGTTTCACATTGTACTCAGAAATACTTTGTAAACCAGAATGGCTCTCTTCTCCTCTCCCCTAGTTTACACTTGTACTAGAACTACACTTGTAACCTATTTATGCTTCCGCCCCCAGTGCCCTCTGAACGGCACCCTTTGTTTGGAACTTTATATATATATAAAGTTCATTAAGTACAATTTTAAGTAGGTGTAGAGGCGAAAAAGTTTATTAATTCATAGAGATAAGTGTAAAAGTAAATAGAGAACTATCTTACATGGTGTTTTCTGCTATAGTGCATATCAAGAGTGAAGCCACATAGCCATCCAACTGTTACCGCATAGAAAATCTTCAATGCAGTCCTTGAAATCACAGATGTAATTCACGCGTGATATTCTTTATTAAAAGTATTTAATAGGCTTGGAGTAGTGTGGAGTCAAATTCGTAAGTACTATTGGAGGTAGAAATTAGGAACATGATATGTTTCAATTATATAAACTTCGATTCTAAAAATGAAATTTTTCTTTGGGTTAGTGTTAACTGTCATATAGTGGTTTTTCCTCTAAATGCATCTTAGATTGATAATTGATTTTTTTGTAATGAAAAAATATAGGTGGATTTTTTTGTATTCTTTTTCCTACCTTCTAGAAGGTATTTAAAATATTTAGTCAATAAAAATTTAACCTAATTAAAACTGTAAATTGTTTAATCCCAAAAAAAAAATGTTATGAGTGTACTAAATAATAATGACAATTATTTTCCTAACAACTTGTAAAATAGGCGTTAATCAAACTTAAATACAAAAATTAAACTATGAAAGCATTATTAGCAAACATATTATATGTATTGTTATTAAGCAACAATTGTTTGCATTAGACCTTGGTGCCTCTATGTCTAGGATTGAAATTCGGTGCATTTAGTATCAAGGCTAAAATTGAAAGTTAAAAGTCAACTAAAATCTTGTATCAATTTTTTTAAAAGACTTTTTAACTTTTCTGATCTAAGAGCTGAAAGAAAAAGTTAACTTTTTAATTTTCAATCTCAGTCTTTGATACTAATTGTATCTAGTGCAATACCTGCTTAATTAGGATCTCAATTTCTATTTCTACATTCAAATTTATGTTAATTTTACAGTCTATGAAAACAACTTTGAAATTATATACAAAGAAAGAATATGTCATTACCAAGAAAAAAAATAGCTATTTTGGCATGATGCATGGCAATTACCTTGTTAAAATTGGCTCATATTTGTTATTAAGCTACTTAGATAGGGGTTTTATGGGCGTAATGGAGTGAAGTGGAATACAATGAATAGAACAAAATGGTATGATACAATAGCACTTATGGAATTTGTAATGGGTATGGTTTTTACTAATAATAGACATTGTTGCGACCCTGATTTATTCATATAGTGGAGTATTAGTTCCTCGTTTCCGTGAATGTAGGTGTTGAGGGCCATTTGTGGAAGCCCAAAGCAGGAGAAAGCCCAATAATGAGGGCCACAAATAATTGACAGGATTAATAGCAAAAAACCCATTAGGCCCAAGCGGCGGGAATAATGGGTCACAGGCCCAACAAATATATAAACGGGTCTTGAAAAGGCAAGCGGGCTTAAAGAAACCAGGAAAGAAATAAATAGCATCCCATGAGCAGAGTATGAGTTAGAAAAGTAAGAAAGGGCCGCCACAGGCCCAACACAAAGCAAACTAAGAGAGTAAGGGGTTTATGGCGGACCCATGAACCCCAAAGATAAGGATAAGGTTATTGGGCCGGAGAAGCCCAATGAAGTTAGTAAAAAGCCCATGGGAGTGTGGAATTAGAAAACGGGCCGAGGAAGCCCAAAGAAAGCAATCGGGCCATGGATGCCCAAAGGGACAGAGGAGCCCATGAGTAGAAAGCAAAACAGTGCCCATAATAATAGGCCACCGAGACAAGGGATAAGCGGCTGGCCCAAAAGGAGGTCCAGCAGATTAAGTTATTACGGCAGAATAATAATTCAACGTGGCAGTGCAAGAAGGAAAATCAAAAGTGGGCTAAAGAAGTGAAAAGCCCATTATCATACGAGGCTCAGCTCCCGAATGGAGCGAAAAACCAAAGGAAAACCCACATGAAAGGCCAGGAAACGCAGATGGCGAGTCTCCAAGTCGCGGCGGACGCATGAGCAACAAGTAGACTCTTGGACAAATTTGAAAGGGAAGCACGCGTAAGGCCCAGGCACCACCAGCCTGTACCCGGCCAATATAGGACATGGTGGGGGCCATGGGCCAGAGGTAAGAGGTAAAGGGGGTGTGGTTTGGTGGTGGGGAGAGGGGAAATGATCTATTTGCGGCTCCTACCCAAGCCCCTTTTGGGAGGTACGTCCTGCTGGGATGATAGACCACCCAAAAGAGGCAATTTGAGGGGGAACCGTTGGGTGCATACTCCGAGAGTGGAGAGAGAAGGCATTAATATCATGGCGGGAAGAAATGCTACGGCACACAGAGGAATAAAACAAATCCGCCTCTGTCTGGCGAGGGTGGGTGTCACACAGTGTGGTCAAGAAGTACACCCGGACCGGACAAAGGCGGTTAAGGGGCAAGATCGTAAAACACTAGCCACGACAGGCGCTATAAAAAGGCCCTTGCCTTGCCCTGTAGGAAGGATCAAAAAACAGAGCATATTTTCGGAGTGAAAGGAAGAAACAGAGCAAGAGAGAGAAAAAAAAAAAAAAAAAAAAAAAAAAGATAAGAAAGAAAACAAAAAGAAAAGAAAGGAAAACTAAGAAAAACGGGAGTTATTTCAAAGAGGGCATGCACCCATAGATCGGTTTCTCTCTCTCCCCCTTTAAATCTTACTTTCTTCAAAAAACGTAAACAAGGACCATCTTTCTTTTGGGCAGCAACCATTTAGGTCCGACTCCCTCAAAGCCATTAATCTCCACGACAGGATCTTTTTCCTGGGGAGGTTATTTGCATTGAGAAGAGGCGTTCTTTCCTCTTTGGCTTTGTCATTGCAGAGAGTTTAAAAACTTAATTTATGCCCATTTAAATTAGCTAGTATTATTCTCTTCAATTTTTCTCTGTGATTGATACCATTGTGACTGTAATCATGCTTTAGTAGTAGGGAATACATAGTCGTTTATTTAAATAAGTCAAAGTACTCTATTTTAGTTATTATTATATCTGTCTGCCATAACTTGTCCAGCAATGATTACGCTTGCCATAACTTGTCCGCAATAGTTACGCTTGCCGTAAACCCGCTCCTGGCAGACACGGCATAAGTTTGTGCACAAACCGGCCTAAGTTGAGTTACAATTGGATCGGCCCCAGCTCCTTACTCGAAAACACTAGGACCCATCACCACCGGAGGCAGCCAAGCCCATTACCGTAGAAGGCAGCCCAACATATCATATCATACAAAAAAGGCCCCTACATTAAATTGGCGACTCCACCGGGGAGTTGGGAAGCGAGGCAAAGGGCAAAGGAAGAGAAAACAGAACCCCTCGCAAACAATGCCACCCAAGTCCAAGACGACACGGAATATGAGTGTCGTACCCTCACAAGCAGAATCCAGGCCGACGACGCCTCACCAAGAGCAACTTAACCAAACGGAAGGTGCCAACAGAACGGGGGCTGATCTGCAGCCTCGGACAAGAGTCCCCGTGGACAATGTCAACACCTTTGTCGAAGTGTTGTAATCATTGCAGCACTCGCAGCAACAAATGATGGAAGAGATCCGTCAATCAAGGCGGACAAAAAAGAAGAGAAAGGCAGCCAAAGATGACCCGGATCATGTTGCGGACGAGAGAAGAGACACTCGGCGGGAGGTGTCCCTCGGAACGCAGACAGCGTTTCATCACCATGGCTGAGGTAGCAGCTCTCTTGGAGCAAGAAAGAGCCGAGCACGCCAAAGGAGAGGTTTTACGCAAGGAGACCTCCCTATCCTTTAAAAGTACTCAAAGCCGTGCCCCCGAGAGGTACGAACCAAGGGCCTTTGTCCAAGACGATGGCGGGAAGGGAAGTGCGGTAGAGCACGTGAGCAAATTTATTGACACCCTTGGTCCTTACGCAGCAAACGAAGACTTATGTCTGCGGGAGTTTTCAAAGTCACTGTGTGACTGGGCATACACTTGGTACATTGGTTTAAAGCCAGGATCAATCCCAACCTGGGATGACATGGTGGACATATTTTGCACCAAATACTTTCACGAGGAAGAAACAGTGACGCTTGCAACTCTGCAGGCGACAAAGCAAAGGAATGGAAAGGATCTAATAGAGTACATCAAACGGTTCGGGGACATAGCACTTGATTGCTATGACCACCGTGAAGAAAGGACGTTGGTAGAAATGTGCATGACCAATATGATTTGGGAGTTCAAAACTGTCCTAGAGAATCTGGAGATTTCCCAATTTGTACAGCTATTACAGAAGGCTAGAAAGACAGCTCGATCCATGAAACCCAGTTCGGATAAGAGGAATGCGCCGCAGGCTATGGCGGTGTCTCACCGAAACCGTAGAAGGAAAACAGAGGGAAGGGAGTATGATACACCCCCACCCCTACCATACACTCCCAAGGAGCTGGATGTGCTACTTGACAAATGGATAGCGGATGGGATCTTTAAACCCAATCGGGTTTCTAGAGAGCCTACGGAGGGAGAAAGAAGGGATCCTCGCTTCTGCCGCTTGCACAACTATGTACAACATCCCACCGCAGAGAATCTTTGGGTGCTCCGCAGTCTGGTGCACCGTAGGATCAAAGAAGGCACATTAGAGCTGACCCAAAGGGAAGTCCAAAGAAACCCACTCCCAAACCACAAGGGAAAAGGTGTAGTAGCAGTGGTGATATGTGCGGACCCGGGAGAAGAAGAGGAAGAAAACTTGGCCTTGCTTGCCGCGGTGATTACCACTCTTGAGTAGAGTGCCAAGTTCAAAAATCTATTTGATCAATTGGGACTTACAACAAAAGAAAGAAAAATAGCTACGAAGGCTTTGGTAAGCATCGCCTCCCGAGCAGGAGTGGAATGCCCGTCAACAGAAATACCGAAAGACAGGGCCCTCCCGTAGGAATCAACGTAAATCACATTTAGCAATGAAGATATGGAAGTGGGATATCCAGATCATAGGAGACCCCTCTATTTAGCAGCATCTATAAATCAAATCCCCATCAAGAGGGCCCCGGTGGATACAAGTGCTTCAGTAAATCTCATTCCATTGAGCACCCCGCAAGCCGCAGGAATTTCAGAGAAAAAGATCCAAGGATGCCCGATGGAAGTAACGGGATTCGGTGGAAGGGGTGAGTACACCGCAGGCCACATTAAGTTATGGCTGAAAGTAGGCCCTATAGCCTCTCTAGCTCGCTTCCACGTTGTCAGAACGAAAGTATCTTACCATGTGCTTTTGGGAAGACCTTGGTTACACAAATACCGACTAGTCCCGTCCACCTACCACCAATGTCTAAAGGGAAGATTGAATGGTAGGATGATACGCATAGCGGCAAACCCCTCGCCGTTCGAGCGGCGAGGAAGCCCATTTGGTGGAAACCATGTTTTATGATCAATGGGCTCCATCGGGAGAAAATGTGGTTGCAAAGCCACGAGACACCTTTGTTCCTAGGTGGGAAGATGTTCAAGATGATCTAGAACCCAATTTAAGAGAGCTATTGGCATGAAAGAAGAAAAGAAAAGAAGCGCCTGCCGCAGAGCCAGACGAGGTACCTCGGTGCATCGGGGTCCAAGGCCTTGATGACAAGATTATCTATAAACTATGAAGGTGCGTGGGGCCCACGGGTGAGATGCAAGTGGGTCCCTCCCAAAAGGGGCAACATAAGAGTTTGGCGTGTTGCGTTCTTCAAAGGAAGTTTGGGAAAAGAAGAAGAGAAGGATGAAGCCGTTACGGCAAAAAGGGACATCCAGGTTATGACAGAAGAAGAATTGGAAGAGGTTGACTTGGGGTCCGACTCGCAAGAACCAAGGCCCATCTCAATTAGTGCAAACCCGATAGAAAAAGAGAAGTCAGAACTCATACTACTGTTGAAAGAATTCAAAGACGTTTTTGCTTGGGATTATGATGAAATGCCAAGGCTCGATCCCAGGCTTGTTGCGCATATGTTGAATGTGGACTCGGAGGCCAAACCGGTGGCCCAGCCTGCCAGGATATTTCACACGAAAATAGAAGAGCAAATTGTCAAAGAAGTACAGAAATTGCTAGCCGCAGGATTCATCAAGCCTATCCAAAGATCCCCACTGCTATCCAATATAGTACCAATAAAGAAGAAGAAAGGGCAAATAAGATGTTGTGTAGATTTCAGGAATCTTAACAAAGCTTGTCCAAAAGACGAATTCCCACAGCCAAACATGGATTTACTGATAGATTCTCATGTAGGAAATGCCATGTTCTCATTCATGGACGGTTTCAGTGGGTACAATCAAATCAAGATGGCGCCAAAGGATGTAGAGAAAACTGCCTTCAAAACACCCATGGATAATTTTTATTATATTGTGATGCCCTTCGGGCTAAAAATTGCGGGTGCAACTTACCAAATGAGCAATGACAACCATATTTCACGATATGATGCATCAGGAGTTGGAAGACTATGTGGATGACATAGTTGTTTAATCAAGGAAAACGGAAGAACACTTTCGGGTGTTAAAAAGAGTATTTGAAAGATGCAGAGCTTTTAAGTTAAGAATGAATACCCTCAAGTGCGCATTCGGAGTATCCTCTAGGAAATTTTTGGGTTTCCTGGTTCACAGCAGGGGCATAGACGTGGATCCGGCCAAAGCCATGGCCATAGCAACCATGAGACCTCCCGCCACAAAAAAAAGAACTAAAGAGCTTCTTAGGAAAAGTCTCATATATCCGAGATTCATCCCTGGATTGACATCAATCACCTCTGCTTTCACCAAGTTGCTTAAGAAGGGGCAAAGTTTTGAATGGGGGAAGCGCAACGACGGCCTTCAAGAGGC
This sequence comes from Quercus dentata, assembly GCA_028216015.1. Lineage (NCBI taxonomy): Eukaryota > Viridiplantae > Streptophyta > Magnoliopsida > Fagales > Fagaceae > Quercus > Quercus dentata. The sequence goes on from CP116444.1 coordinate 9,986,007, forward strand.
TACAGAGATAATGATGAATCTCCCCACAGTACAGGCCCCTATTCATAAAAGACCACTACTACTCTATCCGGCCACCAACTCGTATGCCATCGGCGCGCTAATCGCTCGGGAAGATGGAGGTGGTGTTGAGCAGCCAATATACTATGTCACCCGCGCCTTGAAAGATGCAGAGACCCGTTACCCAAGGGCGGAGAGGGCATGCCTAGCCATTGTATATGCCTCGCAGAGGTTACGTCACTATTTCTTGGCACACGAAGTGTGGCTGATGACTAAGTCACATGCCATTAAAGTTCTCTTACAACAGCCGATTCTCTCCGGCAAGATATCCCGATGGTTGCTACAATTATCACAATACGACTTGGGAATGAGGACACCTAGGATAGTGAAAAGTCAGGCTATAGCGGATTTATTGGCGCAGTTTCCAGGAGAGGAAGAATTCCCGCTGGATGATGAAGTTCCAGGGGAAGTAGCTATGGCAGAAGAAGTCGGGGATCGGTGGGTAATGAAATTCGATGGGTCTTCTACTACCCATTCCGGAGGGGTGGGAGTAGTTCTGTATCATGAAGAAGACAAGACAAAGGGCACTTTGTCATTTAAGTTGGAATTCCCCTATTCAAACAACACGGCGAGTACGAGGCCTATCTAATCGGGCTTGCCACAGCGCTCGAAATGGGAGTCAAACATTTGAAAGTACTGGAAGACTTGAACTTGGTCGTCTGCCAAGCCAATGGAAGTTTTTTCTTAAAGGTGCCCACCCTAGCCCCGTACAGAGCAATGGCCCAAAGAATGGAAGAGAAATTCTCAACTTTTGAGATAGAACATGCTCCGAGAAACGAAAATCGGTTTGCAGACGCTTTGGCCGCATTGGGTTCGCAAATAATCTTTGAAGGGAGTAGCGCTAATATAGAAGTCGGCAAGAGGGAAGAATCCATCATTGAAGTGTTGAAGGAAAAGTTCCGGGAGGAACAAGGTGAAGGGGATTGGCGAATCCCTATAAAAGAAACCTTGGTGAAGGGAAGCGACGCGCGAATTGAAGGTGTTAAAGGACTATGCCTTGGTAAAAGAAGAGTTGTACCGCGAGAGTCGCCAGGTGGGATTTTATCCGGATCGTGGGCCAAGAGGAAGCCCGAGAAAATTGAAGGAAATACATGACAAGACTTGTGGGTCTCTGGGAGAAGTCTGTCTTTATCGCAGACTCCAAAGAGCAGACTTCTATTGGCCAAGCATGGGTAAAGACGCAGATCAAGTCCAAACTCGGTGTGGGACCTGCTAGCTTGCGGTAGATAGGGAGGAGAGTTATGCTGTGTTCATCGGCGAGGATTGGAGCAGCCCTTTCATGCGATGCACTGGCGGAAGGTGTCCCGCCACAAAGGCACGATGAAAGGTACAAGCTTAAGAGGTTGGCAACACGTTACTTCTTGCATAACATGGTCCTTTTCAAAAAAGGATATGATGGAGACCCTTTGAGGTGTTTGGGTCCTGAAGAGGCTAAAGAAATGATAAAAGAAGTACATTCTGGGGAATGTGGTGAACATCAGGGGAAGAAAAGGCTTTACAGGTGCCTGCTGCGGATGGGCTACTATTGGCCAACCATGAAGAAAGATACGGTATATTTTGTAAAGAAATGTCACGCTTGTCGGTACAAGCCAACTTAATTCATACCCATCCACAAGGCTTGCACAGCATGATCACCCCATGGCCCTTCCACACTTGGGGGCTAGATTTGGTAGGGCCAATCAACCCGCCATCACATGGGTACATATGGATATTGGTGGCTACAGAATATTTTACCAAGTGGGCGGAAGCGATGCCATTCCGTAAGGCCACGGGAGGAGCAGTGGCAAACTTCATCAAAGAAAATATAATTGTAAGGTTTGGGGTGCCCCACAAGATCATCAACAACAATGGCATACCGTTTGTCAATAGTGATGTGAGGAGAATGTTAGAGTTCTATCAAGTCAAGCACCACAGGTCATCACCCTATTACCCTCAAGGGAACGGACAGCCAGAGGCAACAAACAAAGTTCTCATAAAGATCATCAGCAAGATGAGCCAAGAGTATGCGGGAGGATGGGCAATGCACCGCCGGATGCTTTCTGGGGTATACAAAAATCACCAAAGTCAGCCACGGGCTTTTCACCCTTTTCCTTAGTCTACGTAATCAAGTAGTGAGTCCGGCAAAAATAGTGATACCATCCCTAAGGGTTATGCGGATGCGAGAAAAAGAAAAAGAGGGAGAAGTCTTCGCGACGAAAAGGTTTGAAGACCTCGAAGAACTTGATGAAAAGAGGGAAGAAGCCCAGGAATGCAGCCGGAGATACAGGCAGAAGATGACCGAAGCCTACGGCAGATGACCAAGGAAAGAGTATTTGCGGAAGGACAACTAGTGCTAAAAGTGGCAGATTACGTCAAAGCGAGGTCCGCAAAGACCATCCAAGTTTGCACCTAAATGGGAGGGACCATTTGTGATAAGAGAAGTGCATCAAAGTGGGTATTATCGCCTAACTCAAATGGACGGCAAGGACTTGATGGACCCCATCAATGGAAAATGGCTCAAGCGATATTTTGCTTAGAGAAGAAAGATAGGTGGTTGACCCCTTTCCTTAGTTGATTGTTTATGTTTCCTTTACTAAACCTTTTCTTTTATTCCTCCAAGTGACTATGTCACAAGAAAAATTGTAACGTGCTTTTATGAGTATGCAATGAAAAAGTACGAAGTATTAGCATCCTGTCATAGTAGTAGTAAAGAAAAAGTAGCAAAGTGTAGCATTATTACAAACTCAAACTGCGGCAAACACAAGCCAAGTAACTACAAAGAGAAAACATAAAAAGTGCTCTGTATGACATAACAAAAAATAGAGAAACAAAGAAAAGGAAAGGAAACGGTGCTATCATCAATGAAGTCCAATGTGAGACTCGATCTCCAAAGCAACCGGGTCTACTAACACCGGAAAGAAGACACACACGGCGGCCCTCCAAATGAGCCACCTCTTTCTTCAAAAGCTCAATGCGAGCGTCTATGGCCTCCACAGCTGGCTAGACTCTCCTCATGAAAAGGGCCCCGGCAATCTCACGTAGATGCTTAAGAATAAACTCCATAGCGAATCTCACACCGATGAGCTCCCGTATCATAGCCCTCTCTTGTAGGATCTTCCCAAAGATATGGAGTCGATGAAGTTATGCTCGATGTCATTTAGCACACATCTCAGCATCTACAAGAAATGCTCCCTAGAAAAGCGACCAAGGTGGAACTCCCGCATAAAATTGCCGTAATGACCGTAGAGCATCACCAAATGTGAGACGTAGTCCTCGGGGACTCTAAAGCCGTAAAAGTCTACGTAGGGAGGACCGGAAACCCAGAAGTCTGCCGGACCAAGGTTGTTAACCTCCGGAAACCCGTAAGTCTGCGGGACCCAGCCTGACTCTCATCATTACGGAGGATATCTAACTCAACATACAAGTACCCTAGGAACATAAGAGCCAGCAGCAAACTCACCCCCGCAGATATTTTGATAGCCAAATGAAAATACAAAGGTTTTATGGCATAGTGGGGGTGGGACCCAAAAACAAACTTGCAAAGCCAAAAAGCAATAAAAGCCGCACGGCGAACAGCGATGAAAACTTAGAGGAAGAACTAACCCAAGAAGACAACTTGGCGTTTCCAGTCATCCTCTTCCTCAGCTCAACCTCAATGGCCTCTTCCTCGAGAGAAAGCTCTAAGGCGGCAGGATCGGTGTCACCGAGAATGGGCAAAGCAACTGGTTGGCCACGTCTTCGAGAGTCACGATGAGTTCGCCACACGAGAAAAAGAAGGTGTGGGTGGTGGTGCACCATCGCCCGACCAAATGACGGAGGTTATAGAGGTCCCGGAAGTTCGACAAACCACGAGACGAGACTATGGCCTTCAAAACGCCGGCTCGCTGCAATAAACCCATGAAACCGATGTTGGAAAGCTCATTGTCGACCTATTCCTTCCAACCCGAGGATGTGCCGGACTCAAACTCAAAATGAAGTGGCACGAAAAGCGAAATACCTTGGCGAATAGATAGATCAGAGATTGAAGAGGCCAAAGGAGCCCAAGAAACATCGGGGTCTCGCCGGACAAGGGTAATCAATACAAGGCTTGGCGGTGGCGGTACATACTCGTCGGGGATTTTGGGGAAATAAGGGTTGACCTCATACCAAGGGTAGATTAAGGGAGCGCATTCACTGCCGGGGTTGCGCTCCGTCTCCTCCTTAGCGGACCGCTCCGAATCGGAACGTTCCACTTCCTCGGGAACGGCAGGAGAATCGGAGGCAACTGCCTTCCCTTTGCGGCGGGAAGAGCTTTAACTTTTCACCGGAGACATGGTGAGGAATTTGGTCGGAGAAAGTGGGTATGGTTGTTTGAAAGAGAGAAGGAGAGTAAGAGATGGAGAGTGTGTGTTTTGGGAAAGGAAAGAGTCTGTGATTAAAGTGCAAAAGGATTCCTCCTTAAATACCCAGGTCATTAATATCAGCACGAAAGGAGGTGACGGGTCAGCCATCAGAAGGGAATGGCATTAATGAAGTGGCGGCTCTGTTTTGAAAATAACTGTCAAATTGGGAAATTCGAAGAGACAACTCTATTTGCGGTAGGAAGGAGAATATATGTATGAATAAAAAGGGGTCCACAGCTTAAAAAAAGACCCGCGAAAAAAGATGAGAGAAGGGCAGAAACGCATTTTCATTCACATATGAATCGCAGGAACGTTTCATATGTTCAGGGGGCTAAATGTTGAGGGGAATTTGTGGAAGCCCAACAGGCAGGAAAGCCCAATAATGAGGGCCACAAAGAATTGACAGGATAAATAGCAAAAAACCCATTACGCTCAAGCGGCGGGAATAATGGGTCACAGGCCCAACAAATATATAAATGGGTCTTGAAAAGGCAAACGGGCTCAAAGAAGCTAAGAAAGAAAGAAATAGCATCCCATGGGCAGAGTATGAGTTAGAAAAGTTAGAAAGGGCCGCCGCAGGCCCAAGGCAATGCAAACTAAGAGAGTAAGGGGTTTATGGCAGGCCCATGAACCCCAAAGATAAGGATAAGGTTATTGGGCCGGAGAAGCCCAATGAAGTTAGTAAAAAGCCCATGGGAGTGTGGAATTAGCAAACGGGCCGAGGAAGCCCAAAGAAAGCAATCGGGCCGTGGATGCCCAAAGGGAAGCCCAAAGGGACAGAGGAGCTCATGAGTAGAAAGCAAAACAGTGCCCATAATAGGCCACCGAGACAAGGGATAAGCGGCTGGCCCAAAAGGAGGTCCAGCAGGATTAAGTTATTATGGCGGGAATGACAATTCAACGTGGCGGGCAATAAGGAAAATCAAAAGTGGGCTAAAGAAATGAAAAGCCCATTATCATACGAGGCCCAGCTCACGAATGGAGCGAAAAAACCAAAGGAAAACCCACATGAAAGGCCAGGAAACGCAGACGGAGAGGCTCCAGGTCGCGGCAGACGCATGAGTAGCAGGCAAACTCTTGGACAAATTTGAAAGGGAAGCACGCGCAAGGCCTAGGTACCACCAAACTGTACCACCAATATAGGACATGGTAGGGCCATGGGCCAGAGGTAAGAGGTAAAGGGGGTGTGGTTTGGTGGTGAGGAGAGGGGAAATGATCTATTTGCGGCTCCTACTCAAGCCCCTTTTGGGAGGTACGTCCTGCTGGGATGATAGACCACCTAAAAGAGACAATTTGAGGGGGAACCGTTGGGTGCATGCTCTAAGAGTGGAGAGAGAAGGCATTAATATCGTGGCGGGAAGAAATGCTACGGCACACAGAGGAATAAAACAAATTCGCCTGCTTTTTTGCGGGTGGGTGTCGCACGGTGTGGTCGGAAAGTACACCCGCACTGACAAAGGCGGTTAAGGGGCAAGATCGTAAAACACTAGCCACGGCAGGTGCTATAAAAAGGCCTTTGCTGTGCCCTGTAGGAGGGATAAAAAAACAGAGCATATTTTTGGAGTGAAAGGAAGAAACAGAGCAAGAGAGAAAAGAAAAAAGATAAGAAAGAAAACAGAAAGAAAAGAAAGGAAAACTAAGAAAAACGGGAGTTATTTCAAAGAGGGCATGCACCCATAGATCGGTTTCTCTCTCTCCCCCTTTAAATCTTACCTTCTTCAAATAACGTAAACAAGGACCATCTTTCTTTTGGGCAGCAACCATTCAGGTCCGACTCCCTCAAAGCCATTAATCTCCACGACAGGATCTTTTTCCTAGGGAGGTTATTTGCATTGAGAAGAGGCATTCTTTCCTCTTTGGCTTTGTCATGCGGAGAGAGTTTAAAAACTTAATTTATGCCCATTTAAATTAATCAGTATTATTCTCTTCAATTTTTCTCTGTGATTGATACCATTGTGACTGTAATCATGCTTTAGTAGCAGGGAATACATAGCCGTTTATTTAAATAAGTCAAAGTACTCTTTTTTAGTTATTATTATATCTGCCTGCCATAACTCGTCTGCAATAGTTCAGCCTGCCATAACTCGTTTGCAACAGTTCTGCTTGCCATAACTTGTTTGCAACAGATTCATTTGCCGTAAACCCGCTCCTGGAAGACACGGCATAAGTCTGTGCACAAACCGGCCCAAGTTGAGTTACAATTGGACCGACCCCAGCTCCCTTACTCAGAAACATTAGGGCCCATCACCGTAGGAGGCAGCCCAGCCCATTACCGCAGGAGGCAACCTAACATATCATATCATACAAAAAAGGCCCCTACAGTAGGCATGTTCCCATAGATCTTAAGTTGATTTCACTCTTCTCTCTTTTTAATTTAATCAAATTATTTCACAACATAACTAGAGTGGTGTTTATTGGTTAGAAAAACACAGCAGAAACCAAAAAAATAAAATAAAAACTTTGGTTGGCACCTTCACCTTAGTTGGCCGTAAGAATTAGACCTTAAGTTAGGTGATGGTGCCATTTTTTGTGACATCACCACATGAGACCAGTTCTAGTCAAATCAACTCCTACCTCTAGGATATACCTCGGAAAACATTCAACCATCACCTTTTGACGCCCTGCTTTTCGACTAATAAAGTAATATCTGGCTATGGTTAACAATATTTTTCACAACTTGGACTAAAAATATCGATCGAAAATAGGGTTTATGCCACATGTGACATGACTTCCAACCAGACTCTTCCAGACCCAGGAATTTATGTTTTATTTCTTTAAAATTCTTTATATATATATATATGTAAGGTTGAATTTATTCAACCATCTAATTGGCTTTATTCCGTGCCAAATTTGCTTGTAATTCAACATTTAGTAACCCCGTATTTAGGTGGGATTGTTGTAAGGGTAGTGAGTGAGATAGAGTGAAGATTGCTCAAGAGTGTGCAAGAAAAGAGTGTGTCGCGGCCGGGACTCGCGGCTGGACTCGCGGCTTCAACCCGCCAGAATCTGCACACGTGCCAAAGCATCTTTGGAAGATGAACAGTCATGCTAGCTGAGCACTACAGACAAAACAGGACAATCGGCCATACGGTTATCTCGCGGATCGAACTCGCGACTTAGTCAAGCCGCGAGGTCAAGCCGCGAGCCACCCTGTTTTGGAAAAACCTGACGTTTCACATTCCTCTTCACTCCAAAGATAAATACCCTTTTAACCCACGATTGAAAGAGAGCTTCCAGAGAGAATTTTGAGAGAGAAACCTAAAGAAAAACCAGATTGTTTCACCCTCAATCTCTACCTTAGAGTCTCATCAAATTCCCTCACTCTCTTCCTCTCCATTGTCAAATCCTTGAGAGGCCTTATAACCAAACCTGGTTCTCACCATTATCATCTCTGAGAGACAGACGTTTGGAGTTAAGAAGCGATTAGGAAGGAGCCAATTTTTATTGGTTGATGCTACGGTGTAGTAGCGGAATCCGTAAGCTAGAGAAGAAAAAGGTTCGGCGCAACCTCGTTGGAGCAAGAAGCTTGGAGGGCTTAGGTGCATTGGGTAGATTAGGCTTGGAGGGTCTATTGTCATCCTTGTATCCCAACTATATTTTCTAGTGGATTGATTACCGCTTGGAGGGCGGCGGAGAGGTTTTTCGCCGAGGTCTTGGTTTCCTCTTCGATAACATATCTGGTGTTATCGCTGTGTTTGCCTCTTCCTTCCTCTCTATCTCTGCCTTTACATTATCTGTTGTGGTTTAATTTGTTATGGCGTAGATAGGTGTTTAACCAATTCCATAATATAGCATATGTTAAGTTTCCGCACATTAATTGTTTGACATATTGCTTATGTTGGTTGAGTTGGTTTTTGGGGGTCTAAACGTTCAAAAGTGTTTTTGTACACGTTTTTGAACTTTCATACGTGTGTGTGCGCGGGCACGCACGCTTAATTGCAAGCAATGTATCATACATATATGAACTTTTAATATTCTCATCCACTTGATATTATTATAGGGCAAATAAATATATGTTTAAGCTATTTTACTAATTTTTTTTTTTTTACAAATTGATGTGACAACTATTATTGCCTTAACATATAATAAGTTACTGTTTAAATTAATTGTTTAAAAAAAAGATTGTTAGATTTTTTTTTTTTTTTTGTGTGATTAATGACAAATACATTTATATATAAAATTATCTAGTAAAATTTGAAATATTCCCAACTACAAATATAAAAAAATATATAAAAAAAACATTCTACTTTGTATTCCCTGATAAAATCTAGGAATGTAATTATTTATTTGTTTGACCTTTGTAAATATAGGTTATGGTTTACCCTCTTCAATATTATTTATATAAATATATATATATATATATATATATATATATATATATATATATATATATATATATATATATATGAATGTAAGAACAATAATAAGGCGGTAGAACCAAATAAGCAAGTATATATCAAAATAATTCAAAGTAAATAAGAACAATAGTTCAAAATAAATGAAAGCAATTTAGAACCATCCGGTATGGCGGTAATCCGTCCAAGGTGGTGCTAGCAATAAGTAAAGTAATGAACATAGAACTGAAAATACTTCTTATTGAAAGTAGGATAAACACTTACAGTAGTAGTAGTGAATACAAGATCTCAACGATTCTGAGGTTAACAGTTACAAAGCTTGAACTAGTCCTAGTTACAAGGTTTGTAGGATTACAAGGCTTGTAGTGAACAAGGATGAACAAGGTAGTAAACAAGGCAGTAGTAGTAGAAGCAAGTGGGTTCTCTCTCTAAGAAGGCTAGTTCTAAGGGAAGAGAAATCAGAACTAAAACTTTGCTTCTAACTTTGCTTGTTGCTACCACCACCACAGACGGATTACCGCCATACCGGATGGTTCTAAATTGCATTCATTTATTTTGAACTATTGTTCTTATTTACTTTGAATTATTTTGATATATACTGCTTGGCTGGTTCTACCGCCTTATTATTGTTCTTACATTCAAGCTATTTACTTCCAAGTTCTTTACATCATTTCCATTTACAATATTATCGTGCTTCCGTCTCATCCTCTTCAAGAAGGTCGTCCCCTTCCCCCTTTATGGTATCGAGGGCATCGGTCTCAACAATTTTGAAAGCACCAACAAGGGGGAATACCAAGACAAGGCAATGTCTTAACATGAGTTTTGATTTGTTGAACAATAGAAGTATGAACATCGAGACCAAGGGGAGGATTACTTTTTAACCGATCAAACAGAGGTTTGCATTGTTTCCTCATATCTTTGTAAAAGTCTGCAACATAGTTTAATGACCCAAGAAATCTTTGGAGCTGTGTCTTGTCAATGATAACATCAGGAAACTTATCGGCAAACCGGATGGCTCTATCTATAGGACGAATCTGTCCTTCAGAGATATCGTAGCCAAGAAAACGAACTTTGGTTTGGAATAGTTTAGCCTTCTTGGCTGAGACAACAAGACCATTTCTTTTGATAGTATCTAGAAACGAATTCAAGTGTTTCCGGTGTTCGTCAATAGAGCTAGAGTAAACAAGAACATCATCAATATAAACAATGGTGAAATGATCGAAGGAGTTAAAAATATCATTCATGATATTTTGAAACTCACTTGGGGCATTTTAAGACCAAATGGCATAACATTCCACTCATAATGTCCAAAAGGAGTGGTGAAAGCGAGTTTTGTACCTATCATTCTCATTAATCAATTTGCCAAAACCCATATTTCATATCAAACTTGGAGAACACAACACCTTCATTCAGCCTATGGACAAGGTCATTCTTGTTGGGAATGGGATACCGAATCCATTCTAAAACCTTATTCAAGGGTTTGTAGTTAATGACTAATCTTGGGGTTCCTCTTTCAATCTCAGCATTTTTTGGACATAAAAGGCTGAACAAGACCAGGAGACTTGCTATTCCTAATCAATTTTTTCTGCAACAAATCATGGATTTCTTTTTGCAAAATTCAACATTTCAACATTCATTTGGATAGGACGAGCTTTAGTGGGAATATTTTTCTCATCAAAATCTTTGACATATGGCAAATCAACAATATGTTTCTTCCTATACCAGAAAGCATTAGGAACATCGGAGCAAACATCATCAATCAACATTTTCTGAAAATTATCAATTTTGGATTGCAACAATTTATCGAAAATTTGTTCAAGAATTTTCTTGTATCTAACTTCTTGTCAAGAAATTGAAGATGTTTAATTTTAGCATGAATCATGTTTGAAGCAATATTAGTATCAATATCAAACTTCGAAGCAAATTTGAACTTTACTTTTTGTCCAAAAGGATCAGTAGTAATTCCATCATGTTCAACAAGGAAAGGATATAAAGCATTTATAAAAAGCAATCCAAGAATCACTTTATCAGTCATATTTTTAACAAGAACAGAAGGAATCTTGAAACAAATATTAGCATGGCATACATGAGCATTATTCAATTCATACTTTATTTTCATCTGAGAACCGTTAGCGAAAACCAATCTTTCAGTAGATTTTTCAAAGTATTTTGAAGAAATTAGTCCTTCTTGGATACAGTTCATGTCCGCCCCTGAATCTATCATAGCAATAACGGTGAAATGATAATCAAGAGAAACAACAATTTTGACTTTTGTAAACCATTTTGGAAGAATTATTTTATTAACAAGAGCAAGTTGAGAAATAGTAACATCATCAGGAATACCTTTACTAGAAAGAAGAGCTTGTTGACAGGATTCATCTCCATCATTATGCTCAAGTCCTTGTTTAAGATTACTTTTAACATCTTTAAAATCATGTTTTAATTCTCTTATCTCTTGTTTAACAATATTAATTTCATGTTGTAAATCATTAACAGTTAGTTCTTTAGATTTCTTTTTGTTAAAATTTTCCAAAGTTTTATCCTCTTTACTCTTGGTGAGAACATTGGTTTTAATAACATTGCAGCAAGAACCTCTACTCCCAATTTTAATATCGGAAGGATTACCAATATTTAGTATGTTGAATTTGTCTTTTAAATTACTAGGTTTTCTTTTACAATTTATATTAAAGTATCCAGATTTTCCACAGTTAACACGTCTCTTCTTAGCATAGAAATAAATAGGTTTAACAAAGTTATATTTGTACCTCAATTGGTGTTTTAACAATTTTTTATCATTACACCTATTGGTACTAAGTTTTTTAATAGTATTGAAAATATCTTCATAGGTTAAATTATTATAATCACTAGAATCATTTTTACTTACTAATTCTTGTTTTACCTTATGAGCAAAGATAGGAGGCAGACCATCAATAAACTTTCCTTTCCAATAAAACTTAAGACAATCTTTCCAGAGCATCACTCTGGAAATAAAAACATCTTGATACCATCTGTATGCAGACATAGTTGGACAACTCAAAACATTTAAATAATCATGAGATGAAATATTGGATGGAGTACCAACAAAGTGTTTGAGAATAGTATAGATCAAGGTATTGACACCATTACAAACAATACTTTCATCAAAAATAGGCAAACATTCATCATTCTTTTTAACAAAGATGTTTAATAGACTCTCTGGATTCTTGATGATATATGAATCCCACCATCCACGAAGAGCACCAGAAAAGCCAGTAACAAGTAAGTTAATAATATCGGGTTGATCAAGATTATGGTTATTTTGATAAGCAATACTAACCATAGACATGTGAATCATTTTAGTAACGATTTCCATTCGGACAAACCATCAATATTCCATTCATAAAGTTCATCGAAGGAACGCAGAAGAAACAGAAGACACAAGTATCAAAATCTGTATTTTCTTGAAAATAATTTCTTTTTGGAAATAATTCAAGCGAAAATGGGGTACTTATAGAGGTACCCTCGGTTTTAACTTTTAAATCGAAAAGCATTTTTTCAACAATTTCAAGAATCTTGGACTGAGAAGTTTTAAACATAACTTTTTCTCTTTGACTGGGTAAATTAATCAAAGGTTTCTCGGTTTTAATAGGAACAGATTTTTCAGAAACAAAAACAGTTTTTTCAACAAATTTTTCTTCAATACGGTTAAGATGTTGACCAATAATATGCAAAGATTGATTAGTAAAACTGTTTTGCTCAATAAGGCTAACAATAAGAGTTTGATCATCAGCAATTTTGAAAGGAGAGGCCTTCACTTCCTCTTTTGTCACTTCATCTTTCTTAGTAGTTATCAAAATTGAATCAAGAGGAGGATGACTAGACCTAACAATGGTTTTATCAATCTTAACAAAATTTGATTTCTTTATCACATATAAATGTTGTTTTGAAACCTCATTATTTGGAACATAATGGTTTTCAAGAAATCAAAGAACAAAATATGTTTTTTCAATTGTTCATCATTTCCAACCATTTTCTTTTAACACGGTCTTTATCAAACTGAGCAAAATTATTTTGGAAATATTTTCTCTTGGTTTTGTTTGATGCAAGCATAAACTCATTGTACAAAGAATCCCAATCAATTTCAAAATCATCATTTAAAACAGTCAAAACTCTTAATTGATTTTGGTAAACAGGAAGAGTTTCAATAGGAGAATCAAAATCGGATGGAGTAATGAAATAAATGTCTTCCTCATCTTCATTAGCGCTTTTTACTAAATGGAGTGGAAGTTTCAGGTTTAGTTGAATAGTAAACAGAGCTAAATTGGGATTTATCACTTGAAATACCTTTTAGCTTTAAATCAGAGGATGTTTCCAAATTCTTTTTCAAAATTTCATTGATCTCGCAATCTCTTTTTGAAATACTTTTAGATCCAGCAAAGGAATGTCTTCCTTTGTTGATCCTCAAAGGTGGATTGTTTTGAAAACTTATTTTAACAGTACCATCAAGATATTGTTGAATATGGGTGAGATCAAGCTCATCAAAAATGGGTTTAGCAGGAGGGGTTTCTTGATCTAACAACCAATCATTAGGAAGTTTAACATCTTGCCATTGAATCATTTTTGGAACTTGGATTTTAACATCAGGAGTTGAACATTGCATTAACATGGTTTTACCCGAAGGTTCTCTAGGAATCATAGCACAAGGATTCATTGGAACTGTGCTTCCGTCTCATCCTCTTCAGCAGTGCGTCCCCTTCCCCCTTTATGGTATCAAAGCCACTCTTTTCTGGCCGGTGGTAGTGTGGTTGTGTTCTTTGTCTCTTGTCCGTGTCTACCCGAACGCTTGATATTCCGTTGTTGTGTTCCCTTCTTACCGTCGTTGGCGCCACCCTAGTCGTAAAGTGAAGTCCTAGAACCTAGCCGTAAGGCCCGTTTGAGCCAAGAGAGGGCGTGTAGGGCATGAGAGGTATAAGGTTGGTTAGGGTATGTGTTACGAAATGCAACGGTTGTGAGAAAAACATGATAACCGAGTGTTGAACCTAGGATAGTATGGATTAGTTGTGGAGATCCAACTCCTTTATCGACTCCAGGACTAGTTGTCTTCCCGATATTGTAAATGAAGAAGATCACACTATTGATGATAATGAGGTGATCCTTGATTTTCATAAATGGACTATTCCTAAAGTTGATACTAAAACTATTTATAAAACTAGTTTTGTTGAAAGTGCTTTTCATTCTGCTTACAAAGCTAGAACTGTTGAACAAATTTTCTCTATTTCGAGAATTCATGAAAAATGCTGTTTGTTCACTAAAAAGAATATTAATGACTTCCTTGCTGCTAAAAAATTCAGTTATTTGCATATTGGTATGGTTCAAGTTGCTATTAAACCACTTACCCGAAAGGGTATTAATGCTTCTGTTCTCATGTGTTTTAAGAGATGCTAGATTTAAGAGTTTTAAAGATAGCATTCTTGGTATGATCACTTTGCTTCTATGTATGATGGTCCTGTTTATTTTAACTCATATCCTTATCTTACTCTTGCTTTGGATGATCCTAATATTGTTAAAGCTTTGACTTTGAATATTGCTTCATCCGGTTATCACATGGAAGAGGGTAGTAAGCCTTTTGCTTTGATCTACCGCATGTATTATAAACTTATGGGTACTCAAATGAATCCTTGTGCTATGATTCCTAGAGAACCTTCAGGTAAAACCATGTTAATTCAATGTTCAACTCCCGATGCTAAAATCCAAGTTCCAAAAATGATTCAATGGCAAGATGTTAAACTTCCTAATGATTGGTTGTTAAAACAAGAAACCCCTCCTGCTAAACCCATTTTTGATGAGCTTGATCTCACCCATATTCAACAATATCTTGATGGTACTGTTAAAATAAGTTTTCAAAACAATCCACCTTTGAGGATCAACGAAGGAAGACATGCATTTGCTGGATCTCAAAGTATTTCAAAAAGGGATCGCGAGATCAATGAATTTTTGAAAAAGAATTTGGAAACATCCTCTGATTTAAAGCTAAAAGGTATTTCAAGTGATAAATCCCAATTTAGCTATGTTTACTATTCAACTAAACCTGAAACGTCCACTCCATTTAGTAAAACTGCTAATGAAGATGAGGAAGACACTGTTTACATTACTCCATCCGATTTTGATTCTCCTATTGAAAATCCTCCTGTTTACCAAAATCAATTAAGAGTTTTGACTGTTTTAAATGATGATTTTGAAATTGATTGGGATTCTTTGTACAATGAGTTTATGCTTGCAACAAACAAAACCAAGAGAAAATATTTCCAAAATAATTTTGCTCGATCGATAAAGACCGTGTTAAAAGAAAATGGTTGGAAATGATGAATCAATTGAAAAAACATATTTTGTTCTTTGATTTTCTTGAAAACCATTATGTTCCAAATAATGAGGTTTCAAAACAACATTTATATGTGATAAAGAAATCAAATTTTGTTAAGATTGATAAAACCATTGTTAGGTCTAGTCATCCTCCTCTTGATTCAATTTTGATAACTACTAAGAAAGATGAAGTGACAAAAGAGGAAGTGAAGGCCTCTCCTTTCAAAATTGCTGATGATCAAACTCCTATTGTTAGCCTTATTGAACAAAACAATTTTACTAATCAATCTTTGCATATTATTGGTCAACAGCTTGACCGTATTGAAGAAAAATTTGTTGAAAAAACTGTTTCTGTTTACGAAAAATCTGTTCCTATTAAAACTAAGAAACCTTTGATTGATTTACCCAGTCAAAGAGAAAAAGTTATGTTTAAAACTTCTCAGTCTAAGACTTTTGAAATTGTTGACAAAATGCTTTCTAATCTAAAGATTAAAACTGAGGGTACTAGTACTTCTACAAGTACTCCAATTGCTCGAACTATTTCCAAAAAAGAAATTGTTTATGAAGAAAATACGATTCTCGACACTTTCTTTCTTCTGTTTCTTCTGTTCTGCAAAAGAATCTTTGATGATGATTTCCCAGAAATTAAAAGATTTGTTGGGAACTCCAAACCCATGTCTTTTACAAAAATTGGTATCCAAAACCTACTCCTCCCGATATGCGGTTTGAAGAGAGATCGTTTCAAACACGTTTTTCTCTCTCTGTTGATAAGCTCTATGAATGGAATATTGATGGTTTGTCTGAACAGGAAATCATTAATAAAATGTGTCACATGTCTATGGTTGGTATTGCTTATCAAAACAACCATGATCTTGATCAACCTGAAATTGTTAACTTGCTTCTTACTGGTTTTTCCGGTACTCTTCGTGGATGGTGGGATTCATACATCACTCAAGAATCCAAAGAGTCTATTAAACATGCTTTGTTAAAAAGAATGAGGAAGGTTTGCCTATTTTTGATGAAAGTATTGGTCGTGGTATTCCCGATGGTGTTAATACCTTGATCTATACCATTCTTAAACATTTTGTTGGTACTCCATCCAATATTTCATCCCGTGTTTCGATTATCTGAATAATTTGAGTTGTCCAACTATGTCGATTATAGATGGTATCAAGATGTTTTTACTTCCAGGGTGATGCTCCTAAAGATTGCCATAAGCCTTATTGGAAAGAAAAGTTTATTGACGGTCCGCCTCCTATCTTTGCTCATAAGGTAAAACAAGAATTAATGGGTAAAAATGATTCTATTGATTATGATAATTTAACTTATGGTGATATTTTCAGTACTATTAAAAAACTTGGTATTAATATGTGCAATGATGAAAAATTGTTAAAACACCAATTAAAGAATAAAAGAAAAGCTAAATATGAAATGGGAAATTTACGTGAACAATATGGCCTGCCTCCTATTGCTCCTTCTAGGCAAAAAGTAAAAAACATGATAAAAGCCATAAAAATACAGAAATAACTTTATTAAACCTAATGATTTCTATGCTAAGAAGAAAAATGTTTCTAAAAAACATGTTAAACAAAGACCAAGTAAAGGTAAATGTTTTAACTGTGGTAAACCTGGACACTTTAGTAAAGAATGTAAAGAAAAACCTGGTAAGTTAAAAAACAAGTTCAACATGTTAAACATTGATGATAATGTGCAAGAAGAATTATTCAAAATCCTTGAATCAAACACCCCGTCTGATTCTTTGGAAGATGATTTTTCTTCTTCATCTGATTCTTGCTATCAATCTGTTGATGATTCTTCCGATTCTCCTAATATTAAAATTGGTTGTAGAGATTCCTGTTGTAATGTTATTAATGCTCTCACTACGAGTGAAGAAGATGAAAAATTGATAATTCAGCTAATAAATCAAATTCAAAACCCTGAACTCCAGAAAGAATATTTGGATAGGTTTAAGAAAAACTTGATAAGAGATGAAATTGGTAAAAAACCAAAATCAACCATAAGTTTTGAAGAAACTTTGGAAAGATTTAATAAAAAGAAATCTAAAGAACTAACTCATTAATGATCTCCAAAATGAAATTCATATTGTTAAACAAGAGATAAATGAATTAAAACATGAATTTAAAAGTATGAAAAGTGATAACCATAATCTCAAACAAGAATTGACAATGCTAAAACTTGATAAAGATCTTAATAAATCCATGAACGAACAAAATGAGCACGGTGATGGAAATGATTCCAGTCAACAGACTCTTCTTTCTAATAAAGGTACTCCTGATACTTTCACTAATCCCCAACTTGCTTTTGTTAATAAATTATTTCCTCCAAAATGGTTTACAAAAGTTAAAATTGTTGTTTCTCCTGATTATCATTTCACTGTTATTGCTATGATTAATTCTCCGTGCGTATATGAACTGTATCCAAGAAGGATTAATTCCCTCAAAATATTTTGAGAAATCTACTGAAAGATTGGTTTCTGCTAATGGTTCTCAAATGAAAATTAAGTATGAATTGAATAATGCTCAGGTGTGCCATGATAATGTTTGTTTCAAGATTCTTTCTGTTCTTGTCAAAAATATGACTGATAAAGTGATTCTTGGTCTGCCATTTATTAACGCTTTGTATCCCTTTCTTGTTGAACATGATGGAATTACTACTGATCCATTTGGACAGAAAGTAAAATTCAAATTTGCTTCAAAGTTTGAAATTGATATTGATAATCTTTCTTATAAGAAAGACTCTCCCATGAATGAACTTGTTCAAGAACTAATAATGAATTCTGATGATTTTAAAGGTAATTTTCATAACACCAAAATGTAAAAAACTATCCATTATCCTAACAATATTAATGATTCTTTGCAAGAATCGGATAATGATGCGTGGATAAATACCACTAATAAGTGGGACAATAATAATATTCATATTTATACCACTAGTAAGTGTATTATTATGGAAAGGAAAAACAAGGGAAAAGCTCCTGCACAGGACTATTCCCAAAGCAAAGGGTTCCCAGTGGGACGACCTTTTAAAATGCATGAAGGCGCATCTTCCGTGTAAAACCCAGTGGATCAACATCCCTTCAAGGAGATGTCCCGCGGAGGTGACATACTCCAATGGTGATATATTAATTGCTTTATAGGAAGTTTTGTCAAAAAATCTACAATTCCACAATGGTACCTATTCGAATTACAGATTCTATTAAATTCATTCTTGATAACCTTCAATTTGCTTTTACCAAAAACCACGGTAATGTTTTTCACAAAACCCTTAGAGCCCTTGAAATCCACCTTGTTAACCTTACTGCTCAAAACGAGATTTATATGAGCCATTATGGTAACCTTATTCCGGATAATGACCTTGCTTCAAATATTGACTTTGTTCCGAGAAAATAACCTTGTTTAAAAAAATGAGGCTCTTGTGAGCCGTCTTAAAGCCTACATTAGTCAACTCTTTGGCAAAGAGGAAATCCATTCGATAGATAAAAAGACTATAATGGGCACGATTATGCTAGATTGAGTCTTAAGACCCAATCCATGTTAAGAAGTCTTTGTTGCCAACTTGTCTTGATTTACAATCTCATATTCGGATAGCAAGGCTATGTCTAGGTCTTTTGACCTATGGTCCAAGTATTTCAAAAACTTGTTCTTGCTACTATTCCCCGACCCTAATGAAGTAGACGAAGGTGATAATGTCTTTATTAAGCTTGAATGGGAAGATCACTTTGGGAGCAGTCTCAGAGTATATGAAAAGAAACATCCATTTCCTGGTCTCCTTATTAATTTTGATGATGGTTCATATTTCACCGATGAAGATTCGGATGATAGTGATGATGATGATCCTAATTCTAGCTGGCTTTCCCAAATGTTTGAATATGGCTTTGTTAGGTTTGTAAAGTTGACATGTCATAAACAAAGCTAGCCAACTTCCACGATCATTCGAATGCTATTAAAGGGTTTGAAAACTCTTCCACTAGACCTTTTGTTACTATTAGATGCTTGAGCACTCTACCAAAATGGGAGAAAAATAATTGGATGAATGTTAACCCCTCAAATCATCTCATTCTCGTTAATGGTTATACTCACCAAGGGCCATGGTTCAAGGGAAATTCTCAATTGTCCTTTAAAGATCCTTTTGGTCTTGCAAAATCTTTGGAGAAATTATTTTAATAATCAAATTCGTGAAGTTGCTCATGATCTATGGAAAAATTATCATTTCATAGGAAGCACGGGTAGAATTGCTGTTTTTGGCCCCAAACCCTATCTTTGATGCCTTTGTTCACCTACAAACAAAAGATCATCCTAATCTAAACAGTCTTCTTATCCCGGGAAAAACTCCAAAGTTTGAGCCAATTTTATATTGTGGATTCTCAGAACAAGTATGCTATTTACCATTAGCATGTATGTGATTCTCCACAAGGTCCTTTTGATGGTTATCCCTCCGATGCTCCCTCTCTTGATTGATGAGGTCACTCTCGCTACAAGACGGGTGTTACTTTATTTGCCTGGCTTGCACAACAAACCAAAATATTCGAATCGATACTCCGGATTTTGCTTGAGGATTTTGATTCTCTTATTTGTCTAGCCTGCACAATGGCCAATGCTCCAATATTTACTACTACTAGAAGCTGGTTTTTCACCATTATGATGCTTCTAAAGGATCCCAAAGAATGAGGTTCACGTGAAGACAACAAAGTGCATGCCTATTAGTGACTTTTTTCTTATTGGCTTCTTTTTGTCTCTTAAGGACACCAATAAGGAGGCCTTGTTCCTACACTCATAGGCCTATTGCTGATGTCTAAGAGGGATTCCCATAATCTTGAGGATTCCTCACAAGATTGGGTCAAAAAGAGAAGAAAAATTCCAATTTACTATTCACCTGTCACTATTCATCTGTCACTATTCATCATATTCTTGTTCATCCGTTACTATTCATGACACTTTTCACTCCGAATTTTGCCTATTTAAGGGGGGTTGTCCCTTATGTTTGGAGGCTTTTCTCAAGCAAAGTTAGAAGCAAAGTTTTAGTTCTGATTTCTCTTCCCTTAGAACTAGCCTTCTTAGAGAGAGAACCCACTTGCTTCTACTACTACTACCTTGTTTACTACCTTGTTCATCCTTGTTCACTACAAGCCTTGTAATCCTACAAACCTTGTAACTAGGACTAGTTCAAGCTTTGTAACTCAAGTAACCTCAGAATCTGTTGAGATCTTGTATTCACTACTACTATTATAAGTGTTTATCCTACTTTCAATAAGAAGTATTTTCAGTTCTATGTTCATTACTTTACTTGTTGCTACCACCACCTTGGACGGATTCTTGTCATACCGGATGGTTCTAAATTGCTTTCATTTATTTTGAACTATTGTTCTTATTTACTTTGAATTATTTTGATATATACTGCTTGGCTGGTTCTACCGCCTTATTATTGTTCTTACATTCAAGCTATTTATTTTCAAGCTATTTACTTCCAAGTTCTTTACATCATTTCCATTTACAATATTACAGTGCTTCCGTCTCATCCTCTTCAACAATGCGTCCCCTTCCCCCTTGCTGATGATCAAACTCCTATTGTTAGCCTTATTGAACAAAACAATTTTACTAATCAATCTTTGCATATTATTGGTCAACAGCTTGACCGTATTGAAGAAAAATTTGTTGAAAAAAAAGTTTCTGCTTACAAAAATCTGTTCCTATTAAAACTGAGAAACCTTTGATTGATTTACCCAGTCAAAGAGAAAAAGTTATGTTTAAAACTTCTCGGTCTAAGACTCTTGAAATTGTTGACAAAACTTCCTGTAAAGCAATTAATATATCACCATTGGAGTATGTCACCTCCGCCGGGACATCTCCTTGAAGGGATGTTGATCCACTGGGTTTTACACCGTAAGATGCGCCTTCATGCATTTTAAAAGGTCGTCCCATATATATATATATATATATATATATATATATATATATATATTGTGGGGCCAGAAAATTTGTGATTCTGGCCCACTTTCCATTAGGGCCCAAGGCCTACGCCGAGGAGAGGTATTACCGAGGACATGCAACGAAAGTCCAAATGGTTTAGAGATGTAGCCAAGGACGATCCTGTCCTCGGCGTCCCAAAACCTAGAAGGAAGGGACGGCACGCCATCAAAGGCGGCCCCTAAAGCTCTCCTAGAAGAAAGGGTGAGTACATTGTAGGAGCAGTTCCGGAAAAACTATCACCTCCGCATTAAATGTCTCAATAAACGTCCGTGTCGCCTTAATGGGGAAAGGACCCCTGAACAATGCGGCGACAAAGAATAAGGGAAAGGCTATCATTACTGCAATTAAATACTCTGCGCTTGACAGAGCCATGCTCTTCAGCTTTTACAACCACCTCCAACCTCTTTGGGTATGGGCCGATAAGACAAATATCAGCCCTATAAAACTGAACCTACACGTGGACGTTCGAAGGGAGGGAAAAGCTAGTATAAAAGGAAAATGATGTATTGCCAAAGGAAGGCAGCACAAAGGGATAAGAAAAATATAAAACTCCTCGGACAAGGGCCAAGAACCAGAGCCACTCAGGCCGTGCCGAGGAGAACGTTTTCTTGGACAAACTCAATTCATCTCTGTGCGACCATCATGAACACCATGACTAACAACTATCCGATGACCAAGGCCTAGCCTTTTAGCCCACTCTCTACAAATTTATTGTTTGGGCCTTTAACGTTCAAACCCAATACACCAATTTGGGATCATTACAAATTGAATCCTTACATATATAAATATATATATATATATATATATATATATATATATATATATATATATATATATATATATATATATATATATTTATACATATATATTTGCTTGTTTATGTTTGTTTTTCAAAATGTTAGTGTATAGCTTAGACTAGTTTAGCCCATTGGGCTTAGCCCAAAGATATCTTGTACTTGTAGTTTACTCCTTTTACTTGTACTTGCACACATACCTAGCCTATATAAGGCTCTCTATTGTACATTATTTCATACATTTTAATATACAAACTATTCAGTCTTTCTCACACTTTATATTCTTAACATGGTATCGAGCCTTTCCTCTCGACTTTCTGTTCCCTGTGGACATCTCCGGCGTTCTTCCGCTGCCCTCGCCTTCATCCAGTAGCCACCGACGAGAAGCGAGTCACCGCCGTCACGCCCACAATCCCGGAACTCTCGGATCTCACTGCTTCGCTCATCCAATCACAAAGCAAAGACATTGAGTGATAGAACAGAAAAATCCCGAGCAAAACCCAACCAAGAACGGCCGAGAAAAACACTTCACACGCGCCGCCACGCGCCGCCGAAGTTTCGCCTCACGAACACGCGCTCACACGCGCCTCCACGCGCCGCCACGCCACGCGCCACTCTCTCCCCCCACGCCCCGCGCGCCCCGGACCCGCGCCACGCGCCCCACGCGCGCCCACGCCCACGCGCCCGCTTCCTTTCGCGAGGTGCCACGTCGGCCCTAGTGTGACGTCACACTGCCACGTCAAGACACGCCGCGACGCGTCGGACACGTCGGCCAGACACGTCATCCGTTGACTTGACTAGCTCTGACCGTTGACTTTGACTTTGACCGTTGACTTTGACCGTTGACCAAGTCAAAAATTTTCAACCGGACCTGTCTTGCTCGATTTTTCGCATAGATTCTGATTTTGGGCTCCGTTTCTGCATTTGAGGTATCTAAATCTCACTTTTTGGTCATTTTATTCATTATGGCTCAACAAAGTGAACGAGATATCATACGTCCTATCACCATCATGTTGGATGGTCCTACTAGCTATCATGCATGGTCTCGAGAATATGACCGTCTTTCTCAAGGGTCGTAAACTATGGAGATATGTGACTGGTTCAATTCCTAAGCGATGCAGGACCCTAAGTCCAAAGCCACAATTTCTTGAAGAGTCTTCCAAGATCTGCTTTGTTACAAAGATGATTATGAAGAACGTCTAGAGGAATGGGAGAGTATTCGAGTAAGATCTTATCTTGGTTTATCAATACCTCTATTCCCTCCATTCATAATCTTCTTCCTCGTCTTGAAACTATTTGAGGCTGCTTGGAAATTTTTGGCCGATCGTTATAATCGCACTAATGATTCAAGTTTGGAGTTTCACATTGAATCAAAGCTTTATCAAATGCGCCAAGAGACAGTCGATCTATTTCTGATTTTTATTCTCGGACTTCTACTATGTGGGAACAACTCTCTGCTGCAGATCCTCCACTGGTGTGTTCTAAGGACATTGAGCTCTTTGTCAAATATCGGGATCGCCGTAGATTTATGCACTTCATGATGGGTTTACGTGAGGATTTTGAGCCTACTAGGGCTTCTCTACTTAGCCGATCTCCTACTCCTTCTCTTGATGCTGCAGTAAAGGAGCTCATTTACGAGGAGAATCGTCGGCCTACTTATCACATGACATCATCTGATCATGTATTGGCTACACCCTCACCACAGCCTCCCATTGTTGCATTCACTGCTCCTCCGCGAATAAACTCCGGGCGTCCCACCTCTCAGTCTTCCAAAGGTACTCACCGCAAGTTTTGCCGTGCCAGAGGCCATGACATCTCTGTTTGTCGTAAGCTACAGAAATTTGTGCAAGAGCGAGAATAAAGCTTCTTTTCCTCGGCAGCTGTTGTATGTCCTTGAGATCCATCGGTTCCTACAGTCCATCTTTGGCTTCCTCACTTACTACGGTGATATTGAGGCGGTTGTTCAACAGTTTTATCCCGCACTTCCACTTTGCCCTTTCTCATCACCTCGGGTAAACAACCTTGGTTTTTTGATACTGCATGTTGTAACCATATGACTCTGATGAATCCCAATTTTACGATAAGGCACCCTTAGAACATCCAATCACCATTTACACTTTCTTGATGGAACTCCTATGCCTGTTAGTCATAAAGGAACAATCTCTTCTCCTTGTTTATCCCTTAGTGACACTTTTCATATTCCAAAGTTATCCCTCAATTTGCTTTCTGTTGGTCAACTTTGCGAATTAGGCGTAGATCTTCTATTTACTAATCATGGTGTGGATGTGCGGGATCCCCGGACGGGTCAAGTGCTTGGGACAGGCCGTAAGGTTGGTCGCATGTTTGAGGTTCATGACTTGAAGATTCCTTCACAAGTTGTTTCTGCAAATGCTACCACCGCCACCTCCTCACCGATCTATGGCATGCTCGTCTTGGTCATCCATCCTTATCTCGTCTTCAATTATTAGCTTCTCAAGGTCATTTAGGTTCATTCGAGTTTCAAAAATTTGATTGTACTTCCTGTCATTTTGGCAAACAAACAAAATTGCCCTTTAATAAAAGTGACTCTTTTTCATCTGCCCCTTTTGATCTTATACATTCTGATATTTGGGGTCCTGCACCTATTCCCACCGAGGGGGGATCTAAATATTTTGTCATATTTGTGGATGATTTTTCTCGGTATACTTGGATTTATCTGCTTCACCATAGGTCCGAACTTGTGTCTATTTACCAAACATTTCATAAAATGATTGAAACACAGTTCAATCGCACCGTTAAAGTCTTTCGATCGGATAATGCTCAAGAATATAATGATAAATCTTTCCTATCCTTTTTAGACAGACATGGTACTCTTCCTCGGTCTTGTCCTTACACTTCTCAACAAAATGGTCGTGCGAACGAAAACATCGTCACATTCTTGATGTTGTCCGCACCCTTCTCATTTCTGCCTCTCTTCTTCCCGAGCGCTTTTGGGGTGAGGCCGCACTCACTTCTTTGTGCACACCATTAATCGTATTCCTTCACCAACTACACACAACAAATCACCTTTTGAGCTTCTCTATGGTCAAACTCCCGACTACTCCTCTCTTCGGGTTTTTGGTTGTGCTTGCTTTGTCTCTCTTCCTCCTAATGAACGAACAAAGCTCCAACCTCGTACTCGTCTCTGTTGTTTCCTTGGTTATGGTGTGTCTCAAAAAGGGTTTCGCTGCTATGATCCCATTTCTCATCGCCTTCGTGTCTCCCGTCATGTTGAGTTTTGGGAACATCGTCCTTTCACGAGTCTTCAGCAGTTTCCTACATCTTCTTCCTCGTAGTCTCCCATTTTTACCGATCTTTTCCTCCCTCTCTATCCTGAACTTGTGGAGGATTCTTCAAAGATCGATTGCCTCCTCTCCAGACGACTCCTCTCCGGTTCTGTCTCCGGCATATGACCCGCCTGTCTTGGATCCTGTGGCACCACCCTCTCCCGAGTTTCCTATTGGTCCTGAACTTCGTCGTTCCACTCGGGTAAGCATTCCTCCCCCTTATCTCACTGATTATCATTGCTCTTTTGCTCTTGCCACTCTCTATGAACCTCACACCTATCGTGAGGCTCATACGACCCTCTTTGGCAGACAAGCTATGAATGAAGAACTAGATGCCCTTCATAAGAATCACACTTGGGATATGGTTGATTTGCCTCCTGGTCGATCTGTAGTAGGTTGTAGGTGGGTTTACAAGATCAAGACCAAGGCCGATGGATCTGTTGAACGATACAAGGCTCGCCTAGTTGCCAAGGGCTTTACTCGGGAGTATGGTATTGACTATGAGGAAACTTTTGCTCCTGTTGCTCGTCTTACATCTGTTAGATGTCTCATTCTTTGTGGGTCTTTGTTCGCCGTTGGCCTCTTTATCAAATGGATGTGAAGAATGCTTTCCTCAATGGAGACCTCCATGAAGAAGTGTACATGCAACCACCCCCTGGCTATCCACACTCGGGCAATCAAGTTTGCCGCCTTCGCCGTGCTCTTTATGGCCTCAAGCGGGCTCCTCGAGCTTGGTTTGAAAAGTTTAGCTCGATTGTTGCTCAGCAGGTTTCACTTGAGTTCTCATGACACTTTGCTCTCTTTGTTCGACGATCCTCTGTTGGTATCACTCTTATTCTTCTTTATGTTGATGATATGATTATTAATGAGATGATTCTGCGGGTATCCGCTCTCTTGAGAACTTCCTTAGTCAACATTTTGAGATGAAAGATCTGGGCACTCTCGGCTATTTTCTTGGGCTTGAGGTTACCTCATCCTCTGATGGATACTATCTTTCCCAAGCTAAATATGCTTCTGATCTTCTCTCCAAAGCCGGTGTCACTGATAACAAGACTGTTTCCACTCCTTTGGAATACAATGCAAAGCTCACACCCTTGGACGGTGAACCTATATCCGATGCTACTCGCTATCGTCGGTTGGTTGGCGATTTGATCTATCTCATTGTTACACGTCCGGATATTTCACATGCCGTGGGTATGGTTAGTAAGTTCATGGATGCACCTCGTTCTGTCCACTATGCTTTGCTGTTCTTGGATTCTTCGATATGTCAAAGGCACACTTTATCATGGTCTGCATTACTCCTCTCGATCTTCTCTCGAGCTTCATGCTTATTCGAGATCTTGGTAGGCGGGTGATCCGACCGATCGATGCTCTATCACAGGTTTCTGTTTCCTATTAGGTACTTCTCGGTCTCGTGGCGCAGCAAGAAGCGGGATGTGGTTTCCGTTCGATCGAGGCCGAGTATCGTGCCCTTGCCGACACCACTTGTGAGCTTGTTTGGCTTCGGCTCTCTTGGGCGACATGGATGCTCCACACCCACCGCCACTCCTCTTTATTGTGACAATCGTAGTGCTATCTACATTGCTCATAATGATGTCTTCCATGAACGCACTAAGCATATTGAGATCGACCGCCACATCACTCGCCAAACATCTTAAGAAAGGAAATCTCAAGTTATTCTCCATCTCCTCTCTGTGACCAGACTGGCTGGCGATATCTTTACCAAGACTCACCCGCCTGGTCGTCTTCGAGATCTTATATCCAAACTCCAGTTGGCTTCCTCCTTACCACCTCGAGTTTGAGGGGGATGTTAGTGTATAGCTTAGACTAGTTTAGCCCATTGGGCTTAGCCCAAGATATCTTTGTACTTGTAGTTTACTCCTTTTACTTGTACTGCACACATACCTAGCCTATATAAGGCTCTCTATTGTACATTATTTCATACATTTTAATATACAGACTATTCAGTCTTTCTCACACTTTATATTCTTAACACAAAAAACAAATTCTTTTCTTCAGGAGGTAAATATACGACCTTGTAAAAGATTTGGGGTTGAAATGTTAGCAGGAGTTTTGTTTAACCTTAGGAAAGATTTTTGAAGCAGATTTATTCTTTGCATTAATTTAGCATTCTTCTTTGATAGAGATCTCTTGTATATGAAGGCTTGGGTTTGAACATATATTTTATGTTTTCGACTGAGCTAAAATTT
Source organism: Quercus dentata (assembly GCA_028216015.1). Classification (NCBI taxonomy): domain Eukaryota; kingdom Viridiplantae; phylum Streptophyta; class Magnoliopsida; order Fagales; family Fagaceae; genus Quercus; species Quercus dentata. The sequence continues at coordinate 10,013,415 of CP116444.1, forward strand.
AACCATGGGAGTTCATGTTGGATATATGTTTGTGTGTGTGGCCGGTTGTGGGTGGGGGGCGCATGTCTTATGTTGCGTTGCATTTCCTTGTTAAATAGCTTTCCATTTTCCTCTTGGCTAATAAAGATGATTATTATCATGCGGCAAAGACAAGTTGTTTCCATTTTACCCTCTCTTTCAAGTAGGAATGGTACTTGGAGATCTTTTATAGGGCAGGTGTGGGGACACGAATGGAATAAGCTTGTTTTGTTGCTATTTAATTTGTCAAAGCTGGGTAAAGGGTAGGGGCGGGCATGTTGTGGTGAGAACTTAGATCTAGTGTTGGAGAAGGGTTTAAGAAGAAATTCCAACAACAACCATTTACGGCAAAGAAAAGGATAATAGGATTGAAGTAAGAACAATCACATATCAATTTCTAAGCTCAAAGAGCTCTAGAAATATTCAAATAGTAACTCTCAAATCCTAGCCCTTCATCTTTCATAAAACAATTAAATCCTAACCATCCAACTTCATTAAAGGTCACATGCTAGTCACATGACTTTTTAGAATACTAAAGACATAATAATAAAAAATAAAATATTTATTTAATTGGTAGTATTGACATTCATTTTTTGGGACTGTCACACATAGTAGGCAAAGGCAGGCAACACTTTTGAAGGTGCCTTTAGTGAGGAGCTCGCCTTAAACCATGTAAATGGCGCTAAGGCGAGAGCCATGCCTTTTTTTTTTGGTCCCTCTTAATACGCAAAAACCACAGTGAAATTCAGTTGAGTATTATGAGTATTCAGACTATGATTTTTGAGGTTCCTAGGCGAAGATGTATATGCATCCAAGGAGCCTTCTAGATGCTGTGTGTGTGTGGTAAAAAGTATGCAAAGTATAAATCATTTGCTCTGTCTTCCACTAAGGAGTGTGCAAATAGGAGTTTTGATTTAGTCCAATTCAAACTCTATTTCAACAAGTATTTTGCTTTCATTACTTATGAAAAAAGGCATTGGCTTTCATTCCCAGAAAATATTTATCTTGTCTTTGTTTTGATAAATGTCTTTTTTTTTTTCATTTTTTTTTCCTCCTCAGGTGCTAGTACCATTTCAGGGTTCTTTGCTGCAGCTTGCAGTTTGCCATTTGGTTATGTCAAAACCCAGATTCAGAAAATGCAACCTGATGCTGAGGGGAAGCTTCCTTACTCTGGCTCTTTAGATTGTGCGCTCAAAACCCTGAAAAGTGGAGGACCTTTTAGATTTTACACTGGATTTCCAGTATATTGTGTTAGAATTGCCCCCCATGTCATGGTACTCTCTCTCTCTCTTTTTCTCTCTATGTGTGTGTGCATTCACATATTGGTGTTGAGTTTTTATACTCATAGATGTTTTTTTTTTTTGGGTCCTGGCACGCCACTGAACCATTTGCTGAAAATTTACTTTCCCTCGATTGTCCACTGTTCTTGGATTTTTTTTTCATGTATTTTCTGATTTTTGGATGTTTGTTTTTTTATGCACTTGACATGGATTTCCTCAACCAGATGCAAAAGCTGGAGAAAAGTGTTGGTTAATAGTTTCTCTGCAGGGATGGGGATTTCTGTACTGGTGAAACTTTAATAATGTTATTTTTCACTGTCTTGTAGTTTTTGCTGATTTGACAGATTCACACCCTCAAAGTAAAACCATTTATTCAGATAATTTCATTGCGGTTGAAGTAGGGATCAACAATTTTCTAAGTTGTATTAGTTATTTTTAGGGTGTGATTGAAACAGAGGATATTACTACCCCTTTGAACCTGAAGAGTCTCTCATGCGAATATTCTTGAGGAGAAATTTCTTAATAAAATGAATTTTTGTACTCTATGAACAGTTATTTGCGGCAAGTTTTGTATTTTGCTTCCATATATTCTTAAGAAAATTTTCTTACAACCAAGCGATGATGAATGGAATATGAATTTCTACGTTCTGTTCTTCATTTTTCTCTTTGGTTTGGTGGCATGTGGATGTGGTTGAAAGCTCATTGCATAAATAAGATCCATAAGTGCACATGGTGATGGTGGTAGATAAAACCCCAATTTTGTTTTCTGCATTTTCTTATCTATTTATAACAGCATTTACATGATTAAATGAATGAATGGCAAGAGCTGGGGGATCCTTCTGGTAGGGACCCTTCATAGCCTTTTATGCCATGAGTTTTTAAGAGACTTATCAACAAGTCTACTAAATTTTTGGATAAAAATAGGATTTTGAAAATTTGTGGGCAAAAAATATTATTTGAGAATTTGTGAATATTGATATTGTCATGGCCATTGGTTTTGGATATTGTAGATAATATTCAATAGCTTCATCACTTCTTGTTTTTTCTTTTTAATGTGTGATAGATTTTGCAAAGGACAAACAATGGGCGTTTCAATTGTAATTAGATGTTCATCATATTTATATGACAAGGGATTGGATTGGAACGGATAGGAGGCTTCCATTTAATTTTAAATGAAAGAGTTTTAAGTCAGTATAGGCACAAAGGTTGAAATGGAAGTATAAAAGTTTTGGAACAAAAACAACTTATGGAATTACTTCAAGTTCAATATATTAAAGGAGTAGTTATTATATATATGCTTAATGACCAGTTTGGATGGAGGGAGAGGGAGGGAGAGTAGAGTAGGACTAGTCGGAAATTAGACAAATTTTTGACCAATTTTACTCTACTCTCCCTCCATCCAAATTAGCCATAAGTAGCAGCCTCAAAATTCATCTCTTTCAAAATGTTAATGCACCTGAGTTGCAGGCCATTACTTGCATAATAATGTTATAAAATAAAACCTCGTCTGTAAAACCAATAAACAGAAAAATGCAGTGAATGGCTTTAGAAGTTGACACCTCTAGTCCTCCTTTAAGGTGATATGTGAGATTGCAGGTTGAAGTCTCTGAGTTAATTATTGCCTACTTAGAAAAAAAAAAGGAACCTACTTGGCAGAAAACGCCATTGAGGGTTATTGTTAATGATGTATGGGATTTTGGTCTAATTAAAGATAGTATGGTGCAATGCGGGTTCAAAACCCCAGGGCAACAAAAATTGTTTCCATAGTCCATTTTTCTCGAGTCTCGGGCCAGCTTCAATCCTAAAGTCCTGTAAAAATCCTGGCTACATTTTTTGGAGGAGAATGACAATAGAGTTTATGCATTGTGCCTATATGAAAGGGGTTTCGGCTCCTCGAAGTACTAATGGGATGAACCTTGATTGGGTGGTTCAAGCTTAATACTTGATGAATCTGCCTTGGGTTATCTTGGATTGGTTTATAGTGGCGGGGTTATCGAGATGATGTGGGTAATCGGATCCAAGGATTTTCTACAAATCTTTGGGTTGACTTCTAACTTCCTCACTAAGTTCGGGCTCTTAGAAATGAGTTATTAAACCTTTAGAGTTCAAATTGTTAGAAATTGAATTGGATGCTAAAGTCATTGTAGATTTTGTTTATAGTGTGAAGGACACTAATGGTCCTATCTCTTCTCTTCTTGATGATTGCAGGCTATTGGTTTCTCAAATTTTCTGTTGGAGACCATCTCAATGTTTCGGGGAGGCAAATTGTTGTGTTGATGTCTTAGCAAAAATTGGAGCCTCCCAAATTGCTGATTTTGTGTCCTTTAGTGCTCCTCCACCCCAGGTTGGTGGTGTTTTTCATTTTGACTAATATGAATTGTATTTTAACAGGCTTTGTCGGGAGTCCTTGTTACTCCCTTAGCTCTTGTTTTTTTTTTTTTTTTTTTGAGATAGCAAATTAATAACTTGGGGCCATTTTTTTTACTGTGGAACATTTCAAACCTCGGGTGAATTGGTGGTGCAAATTGTTTATTGTCAAGACGTTCAGGTGCAAAGTCGTTGCTTATATAGGACATGTTTATAAACATGGCCATCCAAGCCTTAATGAACTCTAAATAAAATGTTCTATGTTCCTCCATGTAAATGGCGGGCTACAAAAAAATCTAAACCATCACCATACTATTGGTCCATTATTAAGGATATAACAATTTGAGTTAGTTGTTGTAATATTATGATTGAGAATGATGTGTCTTTGAGTCCCATCACAAAATCCGAGTATTCACTAACCTAATGTTGCATCATCTACACAAAATGTAAGTCAAAACCCACAGTCTTGGTTTTTTTTTTTGTTTTTTGTTTTTTGTTGTTGTTGTTGTTGATGTTGTTATTGTTTGACTTCTTGTTGTGAATAGAAATACAATTTAAGACAATGGATTTTATACCCCCTTCTAAAAAAAAAAAAAGAAAGAATTTTACAGCCATACTGGACATTCCTTGGGACTACCAAACTATGCTCAAATTGTTGTCAATTCGATGTTAATGACTTGACAATTTGCAAAATCTTACTGAAATATGAATGAAGTTGTCACTTCTTGAGACAACTTTATAGCTATTTTACAGATGCACCAAGTACTTATGGGGAGAAATGGAATACATTCATATATTGCATTGTACTATTCAACCTTTTCTAATTGATGATTAATCAAGAATATTGTTTCTTCGGATTATTTTATTTTATTTTATTTAGTTTTTAAATTTGATTTTATATATATGAAGAAAAGATTGCCAATTTAATTAATTCTTAATGAGATACATCCTGCTCAAGAATACATTCCAAGCCATCGGGTGTTTCCTCAATCCAAACCATCTCGAGACTACGTTACATTGGCAATGTGTTTTTACACTCACCCCACATTAGAACTTTCACCTTTTTTTTTTAAAATCATAAATAATAGGCACAAGGTAAAGAGGTGACTTCCTAGAAATTGGAATACCGACATTCTCTTCCAAGCTAATATCTTCCCTCTTCATCCCATTCGGCACTTCCCAATCAAAACGGTACAAAAGGTTCGCCAATTTAACCATGACAGTAGTAGATCCCATTGAAATTCCAGGACACATCCTCCTACCAAACCCAAATGGTATGAGTTCAAAATTGTGACCCATAAAGTCGATGACATTGTTCGCAAACCTCTCGGGATAAAACTCATTTGTATTCTTCCAACTGTTTGGATTTCTCCCAATAGCCCAAGCATTAATCAAGTTTCTTGCTTTTGGGTTGATGTCATAATCAACTAACTTAAAATGTGACATTGCCTCACAAGTCACAAGGAAGTAAACCAATTGGAGGGTGCAATCGTAGAGTTTCCTTCACCACCATTTTCAAGTACCCAAGCTTTTCTAACTCACTTTCATTGACGTTTGGCTTCCTTCCAACACAACTTCTAATTTCTTTTTGGACTCTCTTCATCACTCTTGGATTTTTAACAAGCTGTGTCTTTGCCCACACAATAGCAACATCGGGGCCGGCCCAAGCATTTTGGAGGCTCAAGCGTTTTGGAGTTCTTAGGCGAAATCTTCAAATGAGGCCTTTATGTTATCACTTAAATAAGGAGTATTTAACTTGCATTTTATATAATAATTTTTTAAAAATCCGTTCTCTTTACATTTTAATATGATTTTTTATAGAGAAAATACTAAAGTTATAACAAATTTTACTACAAACTGGTGTTGTAATGAATGTTATTAAAGACATGAGACTTACAAAAATACTAGAAATATTATAAAATTTATAATATGAGAATTACAAAGATATATCATCAATCACAAATATTCATTCAAAAATGCATTCAATAGCGTAAGGATCAGATTTGGTTTTTAGCCCAAGTGATGGATGAACTCGGACTCAAAAAGTCTAAAACAACGAATTTGTAGAGAGTGAGTTGGAAAATTGGGTTAGAATGAGTTGGATGACAGATAGAGTGGGTCCAAATGACAAGAACAGAAAGATAGATTGATTTAAATTGAAGAAAATCGTCCTTGGCAAAGTCCGAGGAGATCGGTTTTTTGTATATTTCTCTTAAGTTTGATTACAAATTTGGTTCTTGATTGCTACAGTGTTTCTATTTTGATTTCTCAATCCATTTTTCATGAAAGGTCTTTTCTATTATATAGTTCTCTTTAGATGATCTTGGCCTTTCACTTGTTGACTATCCAAGTTTTTACTTGAGTGCTTGTTCCATCAGCCACCCTCTTAGGTCCTTAGTGCGTTGGGGTAGCCAATATGTCTTCTCCACATTAATGCAGCCAGAATGTTAGCTGCAGAGCATTTAATGCAATAATAGCATCTATTTCCTTAGATATTTTAGGACTCCCCCCTTGTCCCATGTTTCTGCAATGTTTACCCATACCATTGGAACTTCTTAGAACATTCCCCTAGACAACATACCACTTTTACGGATCTTGGCTTTGGTTGGCCAAGGAGGCATTCTTCCTCGGCTCAACCTCTTGGGCCATTATGATCAAAATTAACTTCTTCGTTTACTAACACGAGCTCCTTTGACGCTATTCACCCTTCCTTGGATGACCCTTTATCTTCGGCTTGGGCCTCGGGTCCAATATAAACAATGATAGTGAGCTCCTGGGCCCAATACCCCTACAAATAGTTTGTTGAAATCTACCTATCATATTCATTATCACATCAAATTATAAAAGTTATGAAAACGACCATGCACCCTTAGTGCGGTGATCACTCCACAAGTATAAGTTCTTGTGGGGTATGGGTGGCAATGACTGAGATTTAAGTCTCTAGAAGAGAGTTTCATACACATATGCACTTAGATTATGTTAGAGTAGATTTTTTATCTTGTATAAAAATAATTAAATAAATAAAAGTTATGTAGTAAAATTTATAGAATTTTTAACATTTTTCTATTTGAATTACTTGTGATTAGTGACATATCTATTTGTAAGACCTATTTATTTAAATTTGTCTTATTTCTATCTCTAGCATTACTTAATTCTTTGAGCCTTTTTAATAGTGAAAAAAATGTAAACTAAATGTTTTAATATCTCCCAAAAATATTTATATATAAAAAATAAAAAAATAAAAAATTTGCCCCCAAATTTGGAGCCTTCTCTAGTAAGGGGGCCCTAGGCAATGGCCTAATTGACCTAAGCCTAGGGCTGGCACTGAGCAACATAATTTGTGTCTGTTCCATCGAGAAGAATGTCCTATATATATACACACACACAAAAACACAAATTACCGAATTAGATTTGCATGGCATATGCAACTTATACATGTATACATTTTTTTTTTTTAATATCAATGGACAGGATAGAAAAAAAGTGTTGGGAATAGAAAAATTAGGTTAAAATGAAAATTTCATTCAATTAATTCTTATTATTTTACTTTAGTTCAATTATGTTCTCTAACTTTCAAAGTTATTCATTTCAGATATTCTATTAAATTTTGTCAAAGTAGTAGTCGTTAGTTTTAATTTATTTATTTTTCAATTTTTTCTAATTAAAAATTCAGAAAACTAATAATATATATATATATATATATATATATATATATTTTTACAAAAAAGAAGTTCAAAAAAGCTAATATCATATATCAGTCTATTCTTTAGATATCCTATCTAAATTTCAGCTTTTGGTCGACTTAACCATCTCAACAAACGGTATCAAATATACCGTATCCTTCCATTTCTTTTCGTCACGTGAGGAAACTCAATGATTTAGTAAGGGCCAATTTGGATGGAGGTCTAATTTTTGTTCAACTCTATTCTACTTCCACTATCCCCTCTTCCAACCAAATATGTGGAGTTCTATTTTTTTGGCTTCATGGGTCAATTTGTAAAATTCTCTTCATATATCTCTCTCTTTGTTTTCTTCGTTTTAGACTCTCTTGTCTTTACTGGGTTTTTTTTTGGGGTCAATTTCTCAACATAAAATGGGCTAATGCGTAGACCTGTGTGCGCAGTGGGTGTCAAATTTTCAAACTTGTTTTTGTGAAGTTTTATTAAATTTTGTGGGCTTATGATTTGTGGTTGTTTGGGCTCATTCAGTTTTTTTGGGTTGGGTTTGATTTGTGATGTCATTTGGGCTAGATTTTGGTACAAGGGTCAAGATTTTGAAGGAAGAGGCGCCAAGATTTTAGAGGTAATGAGGCCAGATTCTATTTTCTTAAACACAAACTTCAATTAAGCCCAAAAATATATAGGAATTTTTTTTTCAAACCCCCAGCCTCGGGGGGGCTGGGGTGTGTAATGGCTCTTATATGGTTTTGTCCCTGTTCATAGGCATAGGGATCTCTCTCTCTCTTAAAATATGTTTTTTTTATTTTTTTAATTAAAAAAATTGACAAAATTTATAATTAATAGCAACTAGCTCCAACTACTTGACAGAACTTAAAGGAAGACCTAAATTAAATAATTTTAAAAGTTAGAGGACTCAATTGAACAAAAAATAAAGTTAGAGAACTCAATTGAATTTTAGGCAATTAAGAATATAATTTGCATCTTAGCAAAAAATTTAACAAGGAGGTCATTATTGCTAAGTATTTGTCAAACTTTATTTGTTATATGATAAATAGTGATTTTCTTATTGATAGATCAAACAGGAATGGATAGTTTATATATATAAAGATAATACTCTATGTTAAGTTGGTATGATACATTTAAAAAAAAAGCAATTATGGAAATTAAAAAAAAAAAAATTAAAGTGGCCCTAACCCTAAATTTTAATTGATTATAATATTCCTTTAAAAAAATAGAGGGAAACGAGACCCATGGCTAACCAAGAGAACTGCTTTGATGTGTTCTTTTGTTGGAATGAAATGAGTTTTTTCATCCTTTAAAATCTTTAGCATAACATCAACAATGTCTTCTTGCTCTAACTTTGGCCTAGCTGGATCAAGATGTTCATCAAGCAACCTTTCGTATAACGAATCAAATCTATGATAACATTTTTCAATCCGCCGTGGAAGTCCCATTATTGCATCTACAATCCCCCCCGAGCCATGGAAGAATGTCCACAGTCGAAATTGTGCCTAATATTTGCATGGCTTCTTCACTGTGCTCTTTAAGCTTACCTCCCTCAATTTCTTCATAATCTCTAGTTCTCTACTGAATGCTATGTGATATATGATGGAGTATGTTAAAGTAAGTGCTTTCTCACTGAGATCAATTAAGTTTGGCGAATTTTGAACGATGGAGTCAATCGAGTGACATTGACTTTTCTTGTGCACTCAAAGGATTGCATCTTACTTTTAGACTTTTAGCGAAAAGCTCCATCATGAAAAGTTTAAGCATTTGTCTCCATGAATCTTTGTAGGAAGAAAATGCAATGGTTAAAAAATTGTAAGTGAGCTTCTTTTGGGCGTGTAATTTAGGCTCGTGCAACACTCAACATCATGGTTCTTTAACACCTCTTTGGCCATTTGTGGGGATGAGATGACAATCGACAAGAACTTGGTTTTGACCTAGTTGTAAGTGCATGGCAGGTCCGTATTTTTTAGAGAGATTCCATAGGGAATGGTGATTGCGGTTTCCAATTTGATGAAGAGGTTGCCAATGATGGGAAGCTTTGAAGGGCCTGGGGAAAGGTTGGCTGCTTTCTTCACTTTCCTTTGTTTCAAAAGAAATGACAAAGAGAGGATGAGAATGAGTACAAGAAAGATGGTTGGAACCCAATGTAATGAGAGAAAGAACAGATTCATGTTTTTGTTTGGTGATGTAGGAAAAACTATTGTGTGTTAAAAAAATTACGCAAGTATGTGAGGTTGCATGTTGGCTTGATCAAGGGGGGACTATTTAGATGGAGATGGTGTGAGATTTGAGAATATAATAGCTACTATTTGTCTATTTCTATGGTTGGACTATTGTTTAAGTTTAGGTTCTTTAAAGGCTTTTCTTTTTGCATAATTTTTTTTTCTTTCTTAGATAATTGTAATGAATAAGAGAGAGAAAAATGCTCTGGAATTAAATAATTTAGTAAGCAATACATGTGCAATAATACCATACATTTATTAGAATCCAACAATGATTCCTAATGGCATTTTGGACATTTTATAATAGATTATTTTAAGAAAATTTTAATATCACTTTTATTAGAAATATAAAAAATTGTCAAAAAAATCCATTTTTTTTTCCATAAAATTTTTCTAAAAGTACTTAAACCAATGCTCTTAGGGTATTTGTTAATATTTCCATATATAAAATAGGAAAAAGTTAACAAATGCTCAAGGGCATAAGTTTATGAACTATTTTTAGAAATATTTTGTGGAAAAATGATAAAACAATTTTTTATATTTCACATGAGAGTAGTGTCAAAACTTTTTTAAAATAGTTTATTAATAATTACCCTAAAGCCACTCTTAAAAATAAAAGATGGGTTAAATGAGATTTAATAGTTAAAAATAGTCAACGGTGACATTAGCAAAATTTATTTAAGGTTTTTTTTTTTTTTTTTTTTCTCACCTTTTTTATTTCAACCATTGATTTCTCTCACTTTACTTATTCATTTATTTATTCATTAAGTCAAAATGAGAAAAATTTCCTTGGATCATTTTGGTAGAATTTTTTATTATTATTTAATTTCACCCTTCTTGCTATGGAGACTTATGGCATAACATCACAGTGATTCCATTTCCTCACTTGTGTTGCATTTACGTACATATATATTGATGTTAATGGGATTTATTGAAACAAGGGGTAGGCAGGGGATTGGTGCCATCATTTGAAATAGTGCCGATGAGGTGCTTGTTGGAATATCCAAGAGAATAAATGTGTTTTAAACTCATAAACGGATGGGTATGGCTACTGTGCTAGGTGTTGTTAAGTGAAAACTGAAAATGATCAATGGGTGGTATGTAGTAATGTGGATGCTCTTAATGGCGGATATATTTCTGTGAGTGAAGAAGGGTTACTGTTAATGGATGTTAGCTATTGCTTTTATTGTAAAAAAAAAAAAAGAAATCAAACCAAATCTTTATCAAATTGTATATGGATTATGCATAAGATAGAAACTATCACAACCTTATACGAATAGAATTTGTTTGTAATTCTAATTCACCTTCTCTGCAAATTCATCTTCTCTCTCGATTGTTCTCTCTCTTCTCACTCTAAACGTTTAGGAAGTTAGTAGTACAAAAAGAGAAGAAGTTAGTAATAAATATTGAATGATATATATATCAAAATAAATAAATATTGCATAATATTCTCTCTCTAAACGTTCAAAGAGATCTATCAAAAAAATAAATAACGTTTAACGAGGTTGTAATAAATGAGGTGAGATAAAAAATGCCCTTAATTAAATTTTCATGGTGCGGCCATTGACTATTTTTAATTGTTAGATTTCATAAAAATTAAAAGCGTGTTTGGTAAATGTATTTAAATATATATATATATATATATATATTGGCAATCCATAAAACAAGTACAAAATAATTATTTCTTAATACATTGCAATACAATTTATTTATTAGAGAGAATACAACCTTCTTTTAAATTTTGAAAATCATCAATTATTATATTTGTATTATCAACAAATAAACAAATACTTGAACGAACAAAAACAGGTAAATACTGACAAAATACATACTATGTAGACACCTCAGCACTACAATTCACACAACAATCAACTGATTTTATGAAATTTTAGCAACTAACCATTCAAAGTTCAAACCAATTCCATTTTAAAAGGCACCATGTACTGTCACCCAAAACAATAAAATAAAGTAAGACAATCTACTACCGTAAGTTACTACACCAATTCCACTTTAACAGCCAACTATATATATTATAATAAAAAATAAGTCATGCTAACGAGTGTTTTTAGAACATTGATTAACAATTCATTTTAGGAAAGTTGTCAAAAAAGATGTCAAAACTGTCTAAACATTAATTACTTTTTTTTCTTCATAAAAATTTTCTTTAAATGGATTATTAACCAATGTCTTAAGGGCAATCGTTAGCATTTTTCTAAAAAAATACAACTATTTGTCTATTTCTATTTATGTCTTATATATGTATGTGTGTTTATTGGTTAAAATTCATATAATTTGGTAAAAATATTCAAAATTAATTAGCACATATCTCACTTAATATGCTATTTTCTATCTAACATATTAGCTCATTAATAATAATAAATTGATATACTTGGATGATATAACAATCACAACATGTTGTTTTTTATCTTTGATAAATGGCAATAATAGAAAAAATGAATAGACAAATTGTGCACTCAATTGAACACGTGGGTGTAGTGGCGGATTTTCAATTTGTCATGCAGGGGCACACTTAGCAAAATAAAAAAGGAATAGATTTGAGGATGTTTTGGACAACAAAATTAGAAGATGGTGGTTAATATTAGAGAAAAGTGAGTGATGATATGAGCTATTTGTTTTAGATAGATTATTGGTTAAAATGCAAATTGCATTTTATAAGTTTGACTGAAATTTATTTTAATTCTTTAATTTTGCTTTCATTCAATTGAGTCATCTAAGTTTCTTATTTAATTAATTTAGTCATTCTGTCTGATTTCATCAAAAAATGCTATTAAATTTGAAACTTAGAGGACACAATTGAACAAAAATAAAATTAGAGGACCGAAATGAATTTTAGTCAGATTTAGAAGATAGATTTTTCATTTTAGTCTAAATTATTTTATCAATGAATTTTTATTTTTTGGCCGAAATTTGATATTTTCTCCTATATGACATCCTGAATAGCTAGCTAGTATTTTAAACTAACATGGAATTGAATTCACAAAAAAAAAAAAAAAAAAAAAGGCGAAATTGAAGTGTTTTTGTACTAATTTAAGTACCAAAGAATCTGGTTGATAGAGTATGTAATTGACTCTTTTGATGGGATCACACCCTTACGAGGGAAAGCAAGAAGGTCCACCCAGTTGTAACGTGTAAGCCCGGCCCCCTAGCCAAAGCCCAATTGGTCTAATTAAGGTTACTCAAAATCCATTGTGATAACCAACCAAATCTTGCTTTCTTTTTAGAGTGTACATTTAAGGTGGAGGTCGTCACACCTTGCACCTAGAACTAAAATTCTTTAATATTTCATCCATGAGTGTTTATGTAATGGGCAATTTTACGTTGGTTTTTTTTTTTTTTTTTTTTTGGTGGAGAATGTTTGTACGTTGAATTTGAATGGACTTAATTGGTAGACCGAAATTATTGGTAGTTTTTGTGAAGATTTGTGACCTGTGTTTTCTGTTTTGATAAAAGTCGTTTTAACTAGTGAAATTTGTGAAATTTACAAAGCAAATAACTCTTAACTAGAGGAAAATAAGGATTACAAAAATTTTTATATTAGCTGAAAGATGATAAATTTTGAATGCAAGTGGATTTTGCCATTTGGGTGTGTGACAGAGTGTGAGGAATTTCATTGCAAACTCAAAAAAAGAAAAGAAAACAAAAAGCGATGATAATCCAATCAGACTGCTTTATTGCAATAATATTATACATACATACATACATTATATTCATAGATGGCGTTGGGTACTTCCAACCATGCCTATATAAACTAAATTTTATTCTCCAAATTTCTTAGTAAACAAAAATACAAACTGACACACATTCTAGATGCAATAGCTCTAAGCTCGGCTATATTTTTTTTTTTAGTACTTCCTTACTTATAAGACTCAGTAAATAATATGACCCTATAATTGCAATGATTACAACGAATAATACTATGAAGACAATAATTGGTGAAAAAAAATAAACTGTTGCGTACAGGTCTGAACCCTGGGCTATGGTCCCCAATGAACAAGAATAGCCGAGAAAGAGGAATATAGAGACACCGGCTAAAATGTAACCAATGCTTTCGCCTGGTGGAACCAGGACAACCATTACTACGATTGAGATATAAAATATAAGAGAATTACACAACACGAAAATCATAAAACGGTATGTGTTCCAAGTAATGGCTGACCCTGCTCTATGTGGTGCCGTGATATTCAATTTGTACAGATCATCTGCGCTACGTTGGGGTACATCTGTCGTATTGGGTTTGAACAGATCATCCTGCCAAAGTCCCCCAGGAGGGGTGATTGCCGCTTGATAGGTCACTGTTACAAGCAGTGCAGCAACCACCAGCAACGCATTGCGCTTTTCGTCAGATATGCTCTTCGACACTTGATTACCAATATATATTATTTTTACTACCTCAGAAATTCCGGGCATCCTTAGATAATGTGCATAAGAAGAAGTAACAGTAGGAAGAGATGAAGCTGTTAAAGCTCCAGCACTCTCTAGTATAACCCTCATCTCGCTGTTGTCTACTCCTTGTCTTCGTTGTCCTTCCAAGATGTCCAACGCTGTTTGACCCGCTAAATTCTTCTCGTTTATGTTCACAAATCTCCCACCCCAATCTAGTAAGTGAGACACAGCCTGCACGCATAATGTAGTGATACAATACTGTCACAAATCTCATCATCTATGTAAAATATTACTCATGAACAGTCTCAACCGCCATCCCTTTTCTTTGCGATCAAGGACATTGACGTATGAACTATAGAATAGATCCTGTTTAAGTTAGGTCGTCCGTCTTCCCTTTTCTTATTCTAAATTCATAAGACCTCTCTCTTAAATCATGTTTTATTACTTCTAATTTGCAAAGCCAATAAATCCTTAAAAGATAAGATAACTTTTTTATATGTTCCCAGAGACGGAATTATATATAGACCAAGGGAACTAGCTAGGGAGGCCATGACCCTCTAATTTTTTTTTTAAAAAAAATTAAATAATATATTTAGATTTAAAATCTTGAAAAAAAAAATCTTGGCCTCCAAAACATTCAGAAAAAAAAAAATGGTCATCTAGCTAATTCTTAAGGTAGATGATCCTTGTAAAAAAAATTATGTAACAAATCTAAATATGTTGTTAGTACCAAAATTGTATCATTTTTTTTATTATTTAAATTTCTGTGCTTGGCCTTTTTTATTTTTTATTTTTTTAAATGACTATATTTAATACTTTACCATTTGCTATTATGTTGCTGTTTGACTCCATCTAACCAATTCATTTGGAAGTTCTCCTTTTTTTTTTTCTCTCTCTTTTATTTATTTATTATTTATTAAAACTTTGTAACACTAATTATTTTTTTAGTTAAAATAATTTATAAAATATATTAAGATAATAAATATAATTTTTATTTGATTTTTGAATCACAATATTTGTGTATTCTAACCATAAATGTTGTCAAAACAGGTTTCGTAATAAAATGAAAGATGTTTTTTTTTTTTTTTTTTTTTTTCTTTCAGACTCTGATCTTTTACACTAAGAAGGAAATTATTATGCATTTTAGTGTAATAGAAAATTGAGGTCTTGTTTTGTTTTTTTTTTCTTCAATGGTTGGGAGAAAAATAATTTCAACCCTGAATATCTCAGTTGAAAGCACAATAAGGTGCCAACCAATAATTGAGTTGAAATGTAATAAGAAATTGTTATTTTGTATTTTATTTATTTATTTATTTATTCATATATTTTTAATAATAAGTAGATGTTTGTTGGTTTTTTCTATTTGAAGTAGATGATAGTTTGGAATTAAAAATCATAACTAAGGAAATGAGAGAGCTTGCCTGTGTTTGATTTCTAAATATTGCAATGTGCAATACATTATTGCCTTCCACATCCTTCTGCCCCAAAATTTCCCACGAACAAGGCCACTTCCTTAGAAGCCATCCCACCAAGAATTTAAAAGCTTCCAATTTGTCGCATTTGAGGGCAATATGAAGAGCGGTCTCATTTCGTGTCGTCACATCTGTAATAGAATCAGGACAGATTGATAAAAATTTTTCTAATAAAGCTAGGTCATTTGTTGTTGCTGCGTAATGCAAAGGAGTCATACACTCCCTTCCTTTGACACGAACAAGGTCCGCATTGTGTTGTAGAAGCTGACGCACCATCTCTCTATGACCATGCAGTAGAGCAAGGTAAATGGGGGTATACCCATCTGGATTTCGCTTGTTGACAAAAGAGGGCTTTAGTATCATCATCTCACGGGAAAATGGGAAATGCCCAGCAGATGCAGATATGTGTAAAGGAGTATCAACAAATGGGAACTCATCGATGTGCTCCAAAAGTTTTACATCCTCCCGAATTATGTTGTAAAAGGCAACAATATCTCCTTGTTGAGCAATCCCATTCAACCTCTGAATTCTCTCATCCATTCTTGAGAAGGCTATTAATTTTAGGCTTTTCCTTTGTATGAAGTATGAACTTGATGATGCTTAACTTAAATAAATAGTGCTGTGTACAACTTTGTTGATAATGCTCTTTACTTTTTCTTTCTTTAAAAAATTATTATTATTATTTTAATATATATTGGTTTTTAATTGGGAGAGGGAAGTTGATAGTTCCGCCTAATCCTATTTGTTTGGGACATGAGACGTCTTCAGAAAGTCAAATAATTATAACTTTGACATCTGAATTTTGGAATTTTTAGTTGAAAATATCAAAAAATATTAGTTGAACTGTATTACTCTTAACATAGCGTTCACTATGTTTTAGATTCTTATTCTAGACGGTTTTGGTTGGCTTTGAAATTTTATTTCTTTTTGATTTAGTGTCTATTTGGTAAAAATTATTTTTGCTAACTTATTTTACTATTCAGCTTATTTTTGTTAGTATTCACAGGTTTCACTGCACTTTTTGATACTATTTATGAGTCTCATTGTACTATTTCAACTAACTTCTACTTGTGCATTTGGATCCAAATTAAAAAGTTAGCTTATTTTACTATTCAGCTTAATTTTGTTACTATTTATGAGTTCCGCGACATTTTTTGATACTATTCATGAGTCTCACTGTTTTATTTCTGCTAACTTTTATTTTTATATACAATACTTTTAACAAAAAGTTTTCAATTTCAGCAAAATAAGTAAATTCCAAACAGACCTTTAGATTGTGCTCCACGACAAGCTAACTTTAGAGTAATAGTCCCTTTCTTATTTTGTTAGTCTTGTTTAGAAAATCTAGCTCTATAAGGGATCATCAATTAGTACAATCTTTTAAATAAAAAATTACAAAGTTTTCAAAATTACCAACATTAATTTAAACTTGAACGAAGGAAGAGTATTGAATCTTGAAGGTGATTAGGGTATGCAAAAATATTTTTAAAGATAAATTAAACTAGTAAGTCAAGGTTTAAGTCATAATCAAAGAAGGAACCACTAGCTTGGTTTTTTTTTTTTTTTTTTTTTTTTTTTTGAAGGAAATTTGGTTTTAGAGAGATGCAAGTCAAGGTCGTCTCAAGTCATCTCAAAGCTTACTCATTTCCACAGCGAGGAGCCCACATAGATATGAGTGTCCGACATGGATTTTGTAAAAAAATTTAAAATCCTCAAAGGTCATCATTTTCTTCTTACTTTATAGTTTATTCTTTCTATCTTTAGAGTCTGCACCGCCTGCCTCTACTAGCTTCTCACTCTATATTTTTCTTTCTATTCACTGCTCACTTTGGTAAAATATATGAATGGAATTTTTTTCTTTCAATATTTCGTAACATTTCACTCAGAACCTGGAGAGGATAAAATTGAGGTAAATGGACCTGTTCAGTAAGGATAGCTGTAGGCGACGGTACTAAGGAAAGGGACGGTTTGAACATACGAACAAGACGCTGGATCATGTCCTGGACGGAGAAGAAGTAAGACGGACAGACCCTCCATAGTGGACGGATTCTAACTAAACGGACACAAGGGGGACGGATAGCAAAGACACGTGGCATCTATGTGGCCTAAGTGGTCTCCAAGAAACCCTAAATGGAAATGTCTTGTGCCCTACGATTAACCCTAGTCAACGAAATCACTATATGGGAAGAACCCTGCAAAATACTTACATTTATAAGGATCTTCCCCACAAGGAAACATCTTCTTTGCCAAGGAACAAAGGTCGGTTCTACACTACAATAAAAACTCAAAGCCCTCAGAAAATAAGGTACGCATAATTTACCTTAGTTCTGGCACTCTAAAGTTATGAAAATTCTCTAACTTAACTTTCAAAGGATCTTTGGCCAGTACCACACCGGTACTCTCTGTAGGGTTTTTCTTTTTCTTCTTTGTTGTGCAGATTTTGTCTAAAGCACGTGAGGACCGTGTAACTTACTGACGATTTTTTGGCATCATTAGAACCTATAGCCTAGCTTCAGCTAAAGGGAAAAAATATCTTTTACACCTAGTTTCAAAAGAGTTCGGATCCTTCTCCTTTGAAAATAAAAGGTGTAGTTGTCACGCCACCAACCCAATTAATGGGTTACGCACGAGTGAATAGCGATGTGCTTATAAAATTTTTATCTTACAAATATGTATGGCCTTCTTAAAGAGCAATAATAATCTTCAAATAATTATTACATTAAATCAAATCCAATTAACTTCAAGAGCTCAATTGTTAAAAACCTCCAAAGCATTAATGAAAATAGAAGTCCAATCTCAAGAGCATAAGATACTAAATAGCAAGAAAAATACCAAACACAAATCTTATTCCAAATATTCCTAAACATCTCTCGTGTGCACACCCCAGCAGAAACCTAAAAATTGCTATTCCTCATAATCTGAATATGAAAGAGGGAGAAAAAAGGGCAGTGAGTGACAACTCAATAAATAATCAAATCCTAAGTAGTTGGATCAAGCAAATTTATGAGTAAAAAAAAATGCTTTTTACATAAGATATGACTTCGATAAGCTCAGAAATTGCAATTAAGTTCAAATGATAAAATTGACTTATAATGTTTAATGGATTTAAAACATCAATTATATTTGCAATGCGTTCCAAAGACATCAAAACTATCAATTATAAGGAATTCAAAAACTTAAAAATTTTCTTTGGACTTTAAATGGTTCACATATTAATATTCAATAAGATTTTGTATTCTTAACAATCTTTATTTAACTATGGTCATGCTAAATCCAATTACTAGGGCTAGAATCACATGTAAGTCTGTGATATATATGTGCTAAAAGAAACTAGTTATGCTAATGTATAACCCCTATTGAGGGGATCCATAGCATAGTCAAATTGCACATATAAATTACCAGTTTCAATGGGTTTTAGTTAACTCAATTGGTAAAGTCTCTGATGGTTGTATAAGAGATTTGAGGTTCAATTCCCGCCTACACCAAAAACTGATTGGTGTCTTGGTTTGATAATAAAAAGCTATCATTAGGAGGATGCCATAGGTTGAAACCATCTAAAAAAAATTACGACTTTCATTTTAGTCCATATCCAAAATCATATTTCATAAACTTAGTTCAGAAAAATATATTTCATTCAATTTAATAGATAAAAAATTTTATTTTAAGCAAAATATAACTAGGCAAGAAAATGTTACCTGCCTCAAGAAGAGATCACAAAATCCGCACTTCTCCCTAACCTTCCCATCTAAGATCCACAAATACCACCTAAAACAATGACTCAGTTACATAAATCTATATAGATAGTTTTATTTACTATCACTTGTGATATCTGGCCATTACGAAAGCTCTCTAACTATTTATATTCCAAGTTAAGGAATTTATATATAAATACCAATGCCAAAAGAAAAAAAAAAAAAAAAATCTAAGATATCTTATAATCAAGCTAGCCAACCTAAAAACCTCTTGAGTATAGTAGGTGTGTCAATTTGAGTTAGCGTGTTGGGTTCGTGTCATGTCGATGTAGGGGTATTCAATTAAATGGCTCAACCCAAACCCGACCCATTTAATAATCATGTCATGATTCTTCAACCCTAACCCGACATGTTAATAAGGCGGGTTGACCTAACCCAACCCACTTGACACGCTTAATAAATAGGTTTTGTTAAGTTGACGCGAATGTGACACAACCCATTTTAACTTGCTTAATATTAAATATAGCATCCATCTAAAAATAAATTTTTTTTTTTTACATCCCAAAGTTAGTGCATACATTTCAACTCTTCAACCCATTTTAATTTCCAATTATATCCCATGTAAGTTTTTGTAATTACTTACTTTTCTTTTTGAATTTAAAATATAGGTTCGATATAAAAGTTATTTGACAAATCTAAAATAAAATGAATATTTATTTGTCATATGAGTTAAACAGGTTGTGTTAAATGTGTCATTTTTGGTTGATACAAATAAATTGGTGTATCAAATGTGTCTACTGTAGGTCACGTGGATTGATCCGCTTATGACACTCGTTTCTTATTGTGTCGCATTCAGATTGACCTGTTTATGATCCAAACCTACAAGGCCTAACGTTAACCTGTAAAAACCCGTGTCAAGTTTATATCGTGTTTACGGGATGGGTCAAACATTGACACCCCTAATTAGTATAGCCTACAGTAGTGTCACGTTCAGAAACGAACCGCACAAAAGAGTTGGGTCCGCACGTGAATGGGCCCGGACAATATCATTTGTAGAGAGTGGGCTTTAAAGGCTAAGTCGTGATGACCCTGACCGGTCGTTTGTTAAGTTGTTCATGCATGGTTTAGGGGTATTCACCTTTAGAGTCCTTTTTCCCGGAGGGACTGGAGAGACCTTCTTTAGGTTGCATATTTTTCTTTTATACTAGCATGCGTTCAATTTCCTTCGTCCACGTGTAGGGTCGACCTTTCCAAGACCGATACTTGTCCCATCGGTTCCAGACCCAAGTCGTTGGGAGTAGTTGATAAAGTTAAAGAACACGGCTCTATTAGGTGCAAAGCTCTGTCTGGGAAAGGTAGTAAGAGCAGCCTTTCCTAGATATTTTAGATTTTCTTTCAAGATTGTCCCTATGCCGCTTTTGCCCCTTTTCTTAGTGGAGCTTTGGGCCAGTAGAGGGCTGCACCGTCCTCGCTTCTTCTCGGGCCCATTTGTGCTTTGCGCTATTGAGCCTGGACTACCACCTTCTTCGGCTTGGGCCTTAAGGCTTCCCATGAATAGGTGGGCCTGGCCCATATATTGTTGGGCCCCACAATAGCCCCTCAAAACTCTGCTGTCCGACCTCTTGGTTGGAGAGGGGGGTTTTGATAACTCCGAGCCTTTATTACAGCTCATTAAATTCGACCCCTCCCCGGCGTTGGCAATTCTCCGAATGCCCAGAAACGCTCCGATCTACGAGATATCTTTCTTGATTTAGCCTTGATACGTTCTGTCCGTTTGGCTACCCGAAGTAGGTCTTTAATGTTTTCCCTTCACGAGACCTCTCAAATTCAATGGCTCTCGATGACGTGGGGGAGCGGAACAGGCGCACTCTTGCTTTGGCAGATTTCCTTGAAGATCTGAACACATTTAATGCCATCCTCTTCGTCCCTTATATAAAGAGGGTGGACATGAGTTGTTTCTTCCATATGTGAATCCCTTAATCCCCCGTAAAACTGAAGTCCTTAGATTCCTCCCGCAATTTACATTTACCCTCTGATTATACCTCGACCCGTAATACGTTCGCCACAGTCATAGGTGATGAAGAAACCTTCTCCCTCCCAAAAATACCTTGTTCTGACCAAGCTCGAGATGGCTCGGTCGGGGCAAGGATGGCGGAGACTCAAGATTTGTCTCGCCTTCCTTTCAGCCAAAATCCGAAGCAGGAACTCGTCACGTCGCACCTTCGGGCGTGGATCGAGCCGATGACACACAGCATCATCACCACCCGCTCTCTCATGAGCATATCTAATGTGGTACCGGTGTGCTAGGAGTCAAGACTGGGCGGGGACTAAATGCCCCTGCTTCTTCCTCTCTTCGTTCACTGGCGCCACCCTCTACTTTTCTTTCTTCTTCTTTCCACCACCAGCTCCATCCTGGTGCTTTTCTTTCTCCCTCTTTTGCTCCTTTCTCCTTCTTTTCATTTCTTCCCTCTTCTTCTCCTCCTTCTCTTACTCATGTCCTCCATTTTCCTCATTCATCTCCTCCATCTTCCAATTCTTCTTCCTTCTCCTTCAAATTCTTCTTCCTTCTCCTTCATCTTTTCTAAAGAAAGTTCTTCTCTCAATATGAGTAATCTTGAGGCGGAGATCGGAGAGACTTTGTAGATGAGTCCAAAAGACACCTGAATGTTTACTTATATGTATTGCGATTATTATTGCTGCTTCGGCAGTTCACTTTTTGTATAGGCTTGTTTAAGCCCTTCTTTGTACGTTGTAACAATTTTCCATATTAATAAAAGTTGCTGTTTATTTATCTCGCATGTTCTGTTTTTATGTTTTTATAAGTTTACAAACGCTGCTCGGCGCAATAATATAGCATTTGAATCAATTACAACCAACGCTAAAATATTTGTTAATAAAAAGATGCCACCATAACTTTAATAAAATTATTATTCGACATAACAATCCGACCAGTGAGGAACGAGACTTACCTTAAAATTAGCCGAGATGGGAACTAAGTGCTCGATAAGGTGTAAGAAGTAGTTATCCGAGGACATGTCACCCTCCCAATGAACAGTTTCCTTGGGCTAACGATCATCGTGTCGTTTAAGTCGTCTTCTTAACATGCTGGCCTTAACCTTTTCCAATACTTGAGCCGAGAAACTTCTCCATCCGAGTAGTTGGTTTCCCAAAAGGCCTGAGTCCGAGGACCTCGCAAAGCCTGGGTCCTGTTTAAGACTTATGCTTTTTTTTTTTTTTTTTTTTTTTTTTTTTTTTTTTTTTTTTGTGTACTTGGTTTCCCCATAGGCTTGAGTCCGAGGACCATGCAAGCCCTAGGTTCTGTCCAAGACTTATGTTTTTCTCAAGACTTGGTTTCCCCATAGGCTTGAGTCCGAGGACCATGCAAGTCCTAGGTTCTGTCCAAAACTCTTTGAGTTCAGATTCTCACTTTCATCAGGCATTTCTGAGGCGCCGAGCTGGGGTTGTCCTCGGCCACGGCTATTTCTCGGCGTGGGCCACAGTCCCCGGGCCCTCACGCAGAGCGGGCTGGGGCCGCGAATTCACTTAGCCCACGAATTAAGAGATATTTATGCAACCTCTGGCCACGCGGTACTCTCTGACGTCCCAATGATCGAGGTGCATCTTTACGAGGCTTCTTTAATCTTGTGGTTGCAGTTGACGTTGGAAGTTGAACCAGAACCATTTTGTCTGTAGCGTTCCTTGGGACGCTGCGTGAGTTGACCGCCACCACCTTATCTTTTCAAATAAATAGGAGGGAGAGAGAGAGTTACTTTATATACGCACAAATCCTTCAGTTTTCTCCCACATCGTAAATCCCGTATCTGGTGCCTCCCCCCCTTAGCATAACATGTTTGAGGTCGGGGTTGGGAAGAAAGATCTCCCTCCGCCACAGAAGCGCCGTGTCCTCATGAGACTTAACATAGCAAGGTGTGAGCACAGGAAGCATAAGTTCAGGAGAATATTCCATTTCGACCGAGGGAGAAGGGTGTCTTTCTCTCTTTTAACCAAAATCCGAAGCGGGTTCTGCTCATGCCGGAATTTTGGTGTGTCGGAAGAAAGGTTCTCCGCCATCAGCGCCTCTGCCTTGTGGCAGGCGAATATTTAGAGAAAGCCCCTCAACTTCTCACTCCCCGCACCTTTCCTTCAACGGTGTCGGGTTCAAATTGGGCTTCTTTTGTCTGTCATGTGCCATGGGCATGTAAAAGTCTTGAGGAAGAATAAGGTCTTAGAGCTGTAGCCAACCTATCCTCCGACCCACCTCCTCGGCTTTCTCCAATTCTCTTGCATTTTTCTCTCTTGCATTTTCTTTATTGCTTATGTAGTGAGCTTTGACATAGGCTGATTCCAGCTTTTCATTGTACGTTGTATTGTCTCTTTGTTTTAGTAAAAATGGGAATTCATTTACTTGTTTTGGGTATTGCTCTTTTGGCAACACCACTTCGTGAATGAGTGTGCTCCCCGCATGTGTTTTTCCTTGGCGATTCTTAGGGCAAGAGCCCCTTGAAACACGATTCAACTAGTTCTAATTTACCTATAATACCAGGCGTAATAATAATAATTGATAGTAAGTTAAATTTAGGAAACTAACCGAGATAACGGTTGAACGTTCTGTGATATGTGCGAGAATGCTGTCCGAGAACGATAAACTCCAAATAATTCACCCGAGGGGGTGACCGAGCATCGAGCGACTTGATTATGCTTTTGGAAACATGTTGCTCCATTCCGCATCTTGGCCCCTTTGGCGTTGAGGATCCGAGGGCAAACTAGAGAATCCATGTAGATCAAGAATTAACCCAATTGTTAATGGAAAGTTTTCCTCGGGGAGATTCTAAGATCCACGTAACGTAGTTTTCTTTGTAAGTAGTTGGTTTTTCCCAGAGGCTTGGGTTACAAGGCCTTGGTTCCGTCCAAAACTTGTATTCTGTTTGTAAGTAGTTGGTTTCCCCAGAGGCTTGGGTCCGAGGACCATACAAGGCCTTGGTTCATCCCAAAACTTATGTTCTTTTGTAAGTAGTTGGTTTCCCAGGAGGCTTGGGTTACAAGGCCTTGGTTCTGTCCAAAACTTGTATTCTGTTTGTAAGTAGTTGGTTTCCCCAGAGGCTTGGGTCCGAGGACCATACAAGGCCTTGGTTCTGTCCAAAACTTGTGTTCTGTTTGTAAGTAGTTGGTTTCCCCAGAGGCTTGGGTCCGAGGACTATACAAGGCCTTGGTTCTGTCCAAAACTTGTATTCTGTTTGTAAGTAGTTGGTTTCCCCGGAGGCTTGGGTCCGAGGACCATACAAGGCCTTGGTTCTGGTCCAAAACTTGTGTTCTCTTTGTAAGTAGTTGGTTTCCCCCAGGCTTGGGTCCGAGGACCATACAAGGCCTTGGTTCATCCCAAAACTTGTGTTCTGTTTGTAAGTAGTTGGTTTCCCCGGAGGCTTGGGTCCGAGGACCATACAAGGCATTGGTTCTGTCCAAAACTTGTGTTCTGTTTCATTTATCCGCTTCTTAAAGGTTAGCTCATCGAATAAAGCGGGGGAAGCTATCTTGATGTTTGAAGCCCCTAGACTTTCCATGCCACTAGCATTATGAGGCGTAGCCCCTAGTGGGAACTTGTGTCGGAACAACGACAAGGTGTTGCCGGTCATAAAGGCGTCCTCGTAGACCCTTGTTCAACAGAAACTCAACTCCATCGCCGCTCGAGCTCACGCGTAAGCCTTCCCACAGACGGCGCCAATTGTAAGGTCACGTTCCGAAACGAACCGCAATAGTAGTTGGGTCCGCACGTGAATGGGCCCAGACAATATCATTTGTAGAGAGTGGGCTCGAAAGGCTAAGTCGTGATGACCCGGCGGTCGTTTTGTTAAGTTGTTCATGCATGGTTTAGGGGTATTCACCTTTAGAGTCCTTTTTCCCGGAGGGACTGGAGAGACCTTCTTTAGGTTGCATATTTTTCTTTTATACTAGTATGCGTTCAATTTCCTTCGTCCACGTGTAGGGTCGACCTTTCCAAGACCGATACTTGTCCCATCGGTTCCGGACCCAAGTCGTTGGGAGTAGTTGATAAAGTTAAAGAACACGGCTCATTAGGTGCAAAGCTCTGCATGCAGGAAAGGTAGTAAGGGCAGCCTTTCCTAGATATTTCAGATTTTCTTTCAAGATTGTCCCTATGCCGCTTTTGCCCCTTTTCTTAGTGGAGCTTTGGGCCAGTAGAGGTCCGCACCGTCCTCATTTGCTTCTCTGGGCCCATTTGTGCTTTGCGCTATTGAGCCTGGACTACCACCTTCTTCGGCTTGGGCCTTAAGGCTTCCCATGAATAGGTGGGCCTGGCCCATATATTGTTGGGCCCCACACCTATAGTTATTATTATTATTATTATTATTATTATTATTATTGCCTTCTAATCAGATTTAATAGATTAGCAGTTGTCAATTTTGCCAAATATTTAATGTGAACATGAGTAACCATTAGGCAAAGTTTATGGGTCACATATATTGCCTAAAACTCACCGCTTCTGGATCTGAAACTGGGACCGATGTTACTCCTTTTGCGCCTGATGTACCTTCTCCACACTCAAGTGGATCAGAGAGATGCAAGTCAAGGTCTCGAGTCATTGCAAAGCTTTACCGATTTCCACAACAAGGGCCAGAAGTAGGTATCAATTAAAAAAAAAATTTTAAATCCTCGTTATCATATTGTCTTACCATTGTCCTTTCTTATCCTTAACGAGGGCCAGACATAGGTTTCAATAAATTTTTTTTTTTAAATCCTCGTTATCATATTGTCTTAACTTTGTCCTTTCTGAACAATAATAAATACAAACTTTATCATTTTTTTTTTCTTTTCTCTATCTTTTAAAGTGTGCACGCCTGATGCGGAAATAAATAAATAAATCCTCTGTCTCATAAAATAAAAAAAAAAAAAAAAAAAAAAAAAAAAAAAAAAAAAAAAAAAAAAAAAAAAAAAAAAGGTGAGCACGCCTGTCTTGGTTTCTCCCCTAAACAAATAACATAGGGATAGGGTGCACATGTGACCCCAAAAAGAAAGGGTCATATTTTTTATTTTTTTTATACAAGCATCAAATGTTATTTTTATCTTTTTTTTTTTTTTTAAAAATTTGTGTGTGTGTTTTTTTATGAGAAATAAATTGTGTAATTGAAAAAAAAGAAGGGAATTTGATATGATATACTTGTAAATGTATTTAATAAGTTTAAGGGTAATATAATAATAAATAAAATAATTATATGATTTTATATAATAGGAGCATGAAAGTAAATTCATAAAAATTAGATTTTTTATTCTCACATTTTTTTTTAGCCAAACAAATTAGTTTTCCATTTCTTCACTTTTCATCCTCCCAACCAAACATGCTGAGGGAAAATTAAAATTTCTTATATTCTCCACTTTTTCATCCCCCAACCAAAAGAAGCCTAAAATGTAATTAAAAGGAAAGTCAAGAATAAAACTTTTGAGGAGTTCAAATCAATCCATCTATATATATATAAAAGTTTGAGGGTAATATAATAATAAATAAAATAATTTTATATAAATAGGAGCATGAAAGTAAATTCATACAAATTAGATTTTTTATCCTCACATTTTTCTTTTCAACCAAACAAATTAGTTTTCTATTCCTTCACTTTTCATCCTCCTAACCAAACATGCTGAGGGAAAATTAAAATTTTTTCTATTCTCCACTTTTTCACCCCCTAACCAAAAGAAGCCTAAAATGTAATTAAAAGGAAAGTCTTTTTTTTTTTTTTTTTTTGAGAAGCTAAAAGGAAAGTCAAGAATAAAATTTTTGAGGGTTTCAAAACAATCCATTTATATATATACATACATATATATATATATATATATATATATATATATATATATATATATATATCTAAAAGCTGAAAAGTGACATCTATTGCTGTTAAGTTCCTGTTGCGCCATCTCATTGCCACATAACTATTATTTTTCTTACTTATTTTTTAGTCCTATTTTTTTTACAAAAATATAAATAGATTTTTTTTTTTGGGGAGAAACAGATTATTGATTTTAGACGTTCATCTTTGGTGGTTTTAACATTATATAAATAGATTATTGATTTCACACATTCATCTTGGGTGGTTTAACATTATATATAATTTTGCCTTTACATATTTATCTACTTTAATTTAGATGTTTATAAATAAATGATGAAATCAATGAAGAATAAAAAACCAAAAATAATGTCTACATCTATAATAATAATGGAAGTTTTGTAATAAATTTTATAAAGTTCTTTATGCACTACATCTTAAGCATCTTTTATTATTATTTTATTTTTTAATTTAATTTTATTTTTTGCAATTCTTACTTTGTTCAATTTTTTATCTTCTTTAACCATTGTCTTTTTAGTTCAATCTTTCATCCCTCCAATAATTTATTTTTCAATTTTCATTTGATTTTCTTTATATTTAATTTTTTTCCTTTATATCTTCTTAAATTCTACAGTTTCACTTTATTTAACCTTTTATCTACTTTCACCCTTCCTCTTCCATCTTAATTTTCATATAAATTTCTTCTTCATTTCCACCTCTCTCCTCTATTTCTTCCAAGTTATCCACCACAAAAAGGTAAATACTCTCTCTCTTTCTCCAATTTTGTTTCTGTTTTGGTTGCGCCATCTCATTGCCACATAACTATTATTTTTCTTACTTATTTTTTAGTCCAATTTTTTTTACAAAAATATTTATAGATTTTTTTTTTTTTTTGAGAAACAGATTATTGATTTTAGACGTTCATCTTTGGTGGTTTTAACATTATATAAATAGATTATTGATTTTACACATTCATCTTAGGTGGTTTTAAAATTATATATAATTTTGCCTTTACATATTTATCTAATTTAATTTAGATGTTTATAAATAAATGATGAAATCAATGAAGAATAAAAAACCAAAAATAATGTCTACATCTGTAATAATAATGGAAGTTTTGTAATAAATTTTATAAAGTTCTTTATGCACTACATCTTAAGCATCTTTTATTATTATTATTTTTTATTTTTTTTGCAATTCTTACTTTGTTCAATTTTTTATCTTCTTTAACCATTGTCTTTTTAGTTCAATCTTTCATCCCTCCAATAATTTATTTTTCAATTTTCAATTGATTTTCTTTAGATTTATTTATTTTTCTTTTATATCTTCTTAAATTCTACAGTTTCACTTTATTTAACCTTTTATCTACTTCCGCCCTTCCTCTTCCATCTTAATTTTCATATAAATTTCTTCTTCATTTCCACCTCTCTCCCCTATTTCTTCCAAGTTATCCACGACAAAAAGGTAAACACTCTCTCTCTTTCTCCAATTTTGTTTCTATTTTGGTGGTTATTTTTGTTATTGTTGATTTAATTATCACATCACATTTGTTTATTTTTTTGGTAAATTTGTATAAACTTTTATGCATATATAGGTAGTTTGGTATTCCAATTTTTGATCACAAGTTCTTTTTCTCTATCCCATTGGTTT
Source organism: Quercus dentata (assembly GCA_028216015.1). Lineage (NCBI taxonomy): Eukaryota > Viridiplantae > Streptophyta > Magnoliopsida > Fagales > Fagaceae > Quercus > Quercus dentata. Next base: position 10,042,038 of record CP116444.1, read on the forward strand.
GATTTGATTTGGGATAATAATTAATTTTTTTTGCAAGTTAGAATTTGATTTTTTATATTTATCAATTTAGATGTTAAAATATAAGACTTTATTGATTTTTGTTTATTTTTTAATCCTTTGGGGGTGGACAAAGTACTCTTAAAAGTTGTATCAGAAGTACTCTATATTGCCATTTATTTAGAGAAAGGAAAGGTTAATCAAACGAAAATAATCGGATGGGTGACATATTTTAGCTTTAGCAATTTTATTTTAACTATTATTATTATTATTTTATAAAAATGCATATATATAGAAATTTAATTCTTAGATTTTGCTAATATTTTTTTATTTGATAATATGTTTTGGGTGGATGAAATTGCAATTTCCGCAAAGAAAATAACATTAATAGATTATCAACAACAAATTATTTTCTTAATTGGTCTAGTTAATTATTGTTAAGTTTTATTAATTTTTTTAGTTACATTTTTTGGTGTTTTGGATTGTTGGGCAGAAAAAATAAGGTTTTAGAAAGTTTGTTTTAAAATAAAAGAATAATTTTGAACTTTTATATTCTTTTTAATGATTGACAAAATGTTATTAGTAACTTTTATTAAAAAATAAATATTTTCATTAACTTGCCTTTAGAATTTTTGAGAAAAATTATATTGTTTTCATTTTGGTATGACAAAATTTATATTTATGATTTATGATTATTCTTATAATAAATAAAAATATGAATTTTCAAATTAATATTTGTGATTTATGATTGTTTTTATATTATATTTTATGATTATGAAATACTTTACTCTTTATTAATTTAGTCGAAATTGTAAAAAATAAATTTAATAAGACCACTCTAAAAAAATTATCAAGTGCAACATATGGGCTCGTGACTAGTTTATATATAAATACCAATACCAAAAGGAAAAAAAAAGAATACACCTAAGATATCTTATAATCAAGCTAGCCAACCCAAAAACCTTTTGAGCATAGCCTACAATATATATATATATATATATATATATATATATATTTTTTTTTTTTTTTTTTTGCCTTCTAATCAGATTTAATAGATTCGCGGTTAATCAAGCTAGCCAACCCAAAAACCTTTTGAGCATAGCCTACAATATATATATATATATATATATATATATATATATATATATATATATATATATATATATATATATATATTTTTTTTTTTTTTTTGTTGCCTTCTAATCAGATTTAATAGATTCGCGGTTGTCAATTTTCCCAAATATTTAATGTGAACATGAGTAACCATTAGGCAAAGTTTATTGGTCACATATATTGCCTACTCTACACTAAAGTGGATTAGAGAGATGCAAGTCAAGGTCGTCTTGATACAAGGATTCAAGCCATTGAGATGCTACAAGAGCAGGTAAAGTCAAGGTCATCGAGTCATCGCAAAGCTTTACCGATTTCCACAACTTAATATAAGTATTCAGGCCATTGAGATACTGCAAGAGCCGATGAAGTCAAGGTCGCTTTACTAATTTCCACGAGGGTCAGACATAGGTTTCAATAAAAAAAAATTTAAAATCCTCGTGATCATAATTTGTCCTTTCTTATCTTTTTGAATAATAATAAATATAAAACTTTATCATTTCTTTTCTTTTCTCTATCTTTTATAGTGTGCGTGCTGGACGTGGAAATAAATAAATAAATCCTGTCTCATAAAATTAAAAAAAGAAGAAGAAAAAAACAAAAGTGAGCCCGCCTGTCTCGGTGTCTCCAGTCCACTAAACAAATAACGTAGGGATAGGGTGCACATGTGCCCCAAAAAAGAAAGGGCCATATATTTTTTATGCAAGCATCAGATGTTATTTTTATCTTTATCTTTTTGATTTGTGTGTGTGTTTTTTTTATGATAAATGAATTGTGTAATTGAAAAAAAAAAGTGGAATTTGATATGATATACTTGTAAATGTATTTAATAAATTTGAGGGTAATATAATAATAAATAAAATAATTATAAGATTTGAGGGTAATATCATACAAATTAGATTTTTTATCCTCTCATTTTTCTTCTCAATCAAACTCTACTTAAACATAAAGATGTAAAGGATTTTTGAACTAAAAAATGAGAAATCTAAACAATGAAAACTCCTTAAATAGTAATAGACAACAACCTCACTGCTCATCTGGATTTGCGGAGACAATGGCTAAGGTTCAAAATGGGGCAAATCAAATGTGGAAGGAACTGGGGTTCAAATATGGGTTTGGGTTGGTTAGTTTTTTCAATAAGGAAATGGCTATAACTTATACAACTGTTCCGCGTACAACAAACTGACAAAGCTGATAGTGCTCTTTACTTTTTCTCTATTTAAAAAATTATTATTATTTTTTAATATTTTTTTTTTTTTTAGTTTTTGGGAGAGGGAAATTGATAGTACCGCCTAATCCTATTTGATTGGGACTATGGGACTTCTTTAGAAAGTAAACATTACTAGAACTTTTAGTACTTTTTTTTTTCTTCTTAGTAATTTGATAGATAAAAGTAACTCTGAATTTTCGACTTTTAGTTGAAAATATCAAAAAATATTAATTGATCTACAATATTCTTGATTTAGCGTTCACTATGTTTTAGATTCTTATTCTAGATGGTTCTGGCTGACTTTGAAATTTTATTTCTTTTTGATTTAGATTATGCTTCACGACAAGCCAACTTTAGGGTAATAATTCCTCTGTTTTATTTTGTTGGTCCCGTTTAGAAAATTTATCTTTATAAAGGAGCATCTATTAATACAATCTTTTAAATAAAAAATTACATAGTTTAACTTCAAAATTATCAACGTTAATTTAAACTTGAACAAATGAAGGGTATTGATTTTTTTTTTTTTTTTGAGAAATAAAGGGTATTGAATTTTGAGGGTAATCAGGGTGTGCAAAAATATTTTTAAGGATACATTAAACCAGTAAGTCAAGGTTTGAGTCACGATCAAAGAAGGAACCACTAGCCTTGGCTTTTTATCTGGGGAAGGAAATTTGGTTTTAGAGAGAAGCAAGTCAAGGTTGTCGAGTCTTCACTAAGCTTACTCATTTCCACAATGAGGATCCCACATAGATATGAGGGTCCAACAAAGATTTCGTAAAAATATTTAAAATCCTCATAGGTCATCATTTTCTTATAACTATATTCTTTATTTTCTTTAATTCATTCTATCTTTATAGTCAACACCGCTTGCCTGTACTAGCTTCTCACTCTACAATTTATTTTTATTCATTGCTCACTTCAGTAAAATATATGTATGGATTTTTTAGTTTCAATATTTTCCAAACATTTCACTCAGTACCTAGCTTTAGCTAAAGGAAGACAAAAATAAAAACTTTTACACCCAGTTTCAAAAGAATCCTGATCCTTTTCATATTCAATCAGATTGTGTATTCTTAACAATTTTTATATAAATATGGTTACGCTAAGTCCCAATCACTAACCTCTCAAAAAAAAAAAAAAAAAAAAGTCCCAATCACTAGGCCTAGAATCATAGATCATTTAGGCTTGTGATATGCACAAAAAAAAAAAAAAAAAAAAAAAAAAAAAAAACTAATTTATGTGCCAATGTATAACCCTCATTGACTAAGTACAAAGCATAGTAAAATTGTACATAAATTACCACTTTCATTACATTCCATATCCAAAATCATATTTTATAAACTTTGTTTAGACAATTATATTTCATTTCAAATTCTAGGATGCCTTCACAAAATTGACACTTACTTGATCCAATTTTGAAGGGAATAGAACTTTCTAAATAACCAATTAAAACAAATAAAATTAAAAAACTTCAATGAGGGAGAAAATCTAGTTATTTTCTCTAAATCAATGTAGTTTAAACAATTAAATAAGATTTGTAAGGAAAGACCAAGGAAAATTTAATAGATAAAACATGTTATTTTAAGCAAAATATAACAAGGCAAGAAAATGTTTCCTACATCAAGCAGAAGAGATTACAAAATTCGCACTTCTCATCCCTAACCTTTTCGTCTAAGATCCCAAACAAATACCACCTAAAACAATGACCAAGTTACATCAATCTATGATCCATCTAGATAATTTTATTTACTATCACTTGTTTGCAGGGGCGGCTTGATGCATTTGGAGGCCTAAGGCAAAAATTGATCATCTTATTTAGATGTAAAATTACTACTAATTAACATGAACTACATATAAATTTTTTTTTTTGAATTTTTAAGACAAAAAAAATTTGACAAAATTTTTCATACTTGTTGATGTGGTAGGTTGATAGTGGTAAGTAAAACAGTGGTGTTAGTGGTAGATTTAGATGAAAACTGGTAAAAGTTTGCTAATTAAACTCTTATTATTATTCTTTTTTTTTTAGAAGTGCAACATTCACAATATTTTTTACAACAAATCCTAAATTTTAAACTGTTTTTTGTTTTTTATTTGAAAATATCACCATAATTATTTTTTTGCCATCAACAATAGGTCAGTAATAACTTGCTACTTAGCATTAGTTGTACAAGTGTTGTGAAAAATATTGTGGACGACGTTGCATTTTTCTCTATTTTTTTATTTTTTTCATCTAATAAAAAAATTTATTTTATTTATTGATTATAAATAATCCTATTGGTTAAAATTTAGGGACCTTTTTTTTTACTTGGGGCCTTAGGCGGTTGCATTTTTTGCTCCACCATAGAGCCGGCCCTGCTTGTTTGGTTAACTAATATCTTATGATATCCGCCTACTACAAAAGCTCTCTTACTATTTAAATTCCAAGTTAAGGAATTTCTATATACATACCAATACCAAAAGAAAAAAAAATACATCTAAGATATCTTATAATCAAGTTTGCCCAACCCAAAACCTCTTGAGTACAGCCTACAATTTTTTTTTTTTTTTTCTTTTGCCTTCTAATCAGATTTAATAGATTAACGTTGTCAATTTTCCCAAATATTTAATGTGAACAAAAGTAACCATTAGGCAAAATTATTGGTCACATATATTACCTACTCCACACTAAAGTAGCCATATATCTACGCATGACTGTTCAAAGATCCCATAATCTATTCAAAGATCGACAACCCTAAACAGTAGGATTGTAGGAATGCAACCCACTCGAGACAAGAGGATTAGAGAGATGCAAGTCAAAGTCGTCGAGTCATGACAAAGCTTTACTTATTTCCACAATGAGGGTCCAACCGTCCAACATAGACTTCATAAAAAATAAAATAAAATCCTCATAGGTCATAATTTATTCTAACTTTGTCCTTTCTTGTTTTTCTAAAAGATAATAATAAAAAACTTTATCCTTTCTTTTCTTTCCTCTATGTTTAGCATTGCCTGTTTTCACTAATTTCTCACTTTACAATTTTTTTCTTTGGGTGAATGGAAAATGGGGACAAAAGTTAGGAGATTATAATTTTTTATTTGTTTGTTTGTTTGATTGTGAGGAGAAGATGGAGTGGATTTTGGTGGGGCTTGGGTGTGTTTTTTCCTAAGCCTACCAAAAATCAACCCCCAATTTGGGGGAAAACATAGGAGAAAACACGGGCATAAAAACCAAGGAAAATTTAATAGATAAAACATGTTATTTTAAGCAAAATATAACAAGGCAAGAAAATGTTACCTACATCAAGCAGAAGAGATTACAAAATTCGCACTTCTCTCCCTAACCTTTTCGTCTAAGATCCACAAACAAATACCACCTAAAACAATGACCAAGTTACATCAATCTATGATCCATCTAGATAATTTTATTTACTATCACTTGTTTGGTTAACTAATATCTTGTGGTATCCGCCTACTACAAAAGCTCTCTTACTATTTAAATTCCAAGTTAAGGAATTTCTATACACATACCAATACCAAAAGAAAAAATGAATACATCTAAGATATCTTATAATCAAGTTTGCCATACCCAAAACCTCTTGAGTACAGCCTACTATTTTTTTTCTTCTTTTGCCTTCTAATCAGATTTAATAGATTAACGTTGTCAATTTTCCCAAATATTTAATGTGAACAAAAGTAACCATTAGGCAAAATTATTGGTCACATATATTACCTACTCCACACTAAAGTAGCCATATATCACATATATTACCTCCTCCACACTAAAGTAGCCATATATCTACGCATGACTATTCAAAGATCGATAACCCTAAATAGTAGGATTGTAGGAATGCAACCCACTTGAGACAAGAGGATTAGAGAGATGCAAGTCAAAGTCGTCGAGTCATGACAAAGCTTTACTTATTTCCACAATGAGGGTCCAACATAGACTTCATAAAAATAAAATAAAATCCTCATAGGTCATAATTTGTTCTAACTTTGTCCTTTCTTGTTTTTCTAAAAGATAATAATAAAAAACTTTATCCTTTCTTTTCTTTCCTCTATGTTTAGCATTGCCTGTTTTCACTAACTTCTCACTTTACAATTTTTTTCTTTGGGTGAATGGAAAATGGGGACAAAAGTTAGGAGATTATAATTTTTATTTGTTTGTTTGTTTGATTGTGAGGAGAAAATGGAGTGGATTTTGGTGGGGCTTGGGTGTGTTTTTTCCTAAGCCTACAAAAATCAACCCCCAATTTGGGGGAAAACATAGGAGAAAACACGGGCATAAAGACCAAGGAAAATTTAATAGATAAAACATGTTATTTTAAGCAAAATATAACAAGGCAAGAAAATGTTACCTACATCAAGCAGAAGAGATTACAAAATTCGCACTTCTCATCCCTAACCTTTTTGTCTAAGATCCACAAACAAATACCACCTAAAACAATGACCAAGTTACATCAATCTATGATCTATCTAGATAATTTTATTTACTATCACTTGTTTGGTTAACTAATATCTTATGACATCCGCCTACTACGAAAGCTCTCTTACTATTTAAATTCCAAGTTAAGGAATTTCTATATACATACCAATACCAAAAGAAAAAAAGAATACATCTAATATATCTTATAATCAAGTTTGCCCAACCGAAAACCTCTTGAGTACAGCCTCCAGTTTTTTTTTTTTTTTCCTTCTAATCAGATTTAATAGATTAACGTTGTCAATTTTCCCAAATATTTAATGTGAACAAAAGTAACCATTAGGCAAAATTATTGGTCACATATATTACCTCCTCCACACTAAAGTAGCCATATATCTACGCATGACTATTCAAAGATCGCATAATCTATTCAAAGATTGACAACCCTAAATAGTAGGATTGTAGGAATGCAACCCACTTGAGACAAGAGGATTAGAGAGATGCAAGTCAAAGTCGTCGAGTCATGACAAAGCTTTACTGATTTCCACAATGAGGGTCCAACATAGACTTCATAAAAAATAAAATAATCTTCATAGGTCATAATTTGTTCTAACTTTTTCCTTTCTTGTTTTTCTAAAAGATAATAATAAAAAACTTTATCCTTTCTTTTCTTTCTTCTATGTTTAGCATTACCTGTTTTCACTAACTTCTCACTTTACAATTTTTTTCTTTGGGTGAATGGAAAATGGGGACAAATGTTAGGAGATTATAATTTTTTATTTGTTTGTTTGTTTGATTGTGAGGAGAAAATGGAATGGATTTTGGTGGGGCTTGGGTGTTTTTTTTCTAAATCTACCAAAAATCAACCCCCTAATTTGGGGGGAAAACATAGGAGAAAACACGGGCATAAACATAATTACGTATCTTCTCTCTTCTACTCTTCTCTATAACCTCTCAAATTGACTACCTTCACAGCAAACTAACCCCAAAAAGTAAACCCATAATTTCATCATCAGAATGAATATTAAATAAACCAATGAAAACCTAGATTTGAATTGAATTTTGCCCAGAGAGAAAGAGAAAGAAAGCATACGAAGTGTTGGTGCAAGATCAGGAGACTGAAATAAAGCCTCAAAGCTCTGTATCATCTGGACCATGAGGGCACAATTTTGTAGCTATAATTCTTGTGCCAATCAACAGATAACAAAGGGATAGGGCCATTATTGTAGAAATCGTTATTATTATTATTTTTATGGAACTGCCAGATAAAAAAATGGACACCAAAGAATTTTATTTATGAGGTTTTTTTAATAATTTAATTTAATATACTGATCACTTTGATTTTTTTATTAGCTCATTAGTTAATTTTAATTTTATTAATGACATAAAAGTAAAAGTAATAATAATAAATAATAGAATTATATTTTAGAAGTGTTAAAAAGTAATACCAAAATGACCTCTTCTAATTATCTATATAGATTCATGCACTGTACTTTAATTATGCACAATGAAACATAACTAAGTTTATAATTACAATTTCTTATTGGACGAAAATTTTTTTGACACACATTTCAGCCGCATACAATGCCCAAGCTCGGCCTCCTTTTTTATTTTATTTTATTTTTTTTTCACCCATTAACAAATCAGCTAAGAGCTAACCACTTGGCACCGAACCTTGCCGTATTTTAGAGACAGTCTTATGTTATGCCACACTAGCAATAGTTTGAAGAGTGACAACAATAAAATAAATGAGTTTGAGATTTATATTTTTAATAAATTCAAATTTAGATTGGTATTCTTAGCCCAAACTTGTATTTTCTCATTTGTAATTAAGTGTACCAAAATGGACCAAAGTGGTCCAATATAGACCGAATGGATCGAAGTGGACCGAAATGGATGAAATTGAAATGAATAGACTGGAGTGGACCGAAATGAATCAAATAGAGCAAATTGGACCAAATATAGACCAATTGGACCGAAGAGGACCTATAATCTTTAAAAAGGGGGAAAAAACAAGGGGTTATTGAAGCAATTTCTATGCAACAATATATATGCTAGCATGTAACCTTTGCAATGCAGACCTGACAAAATTCTTTAAATGGTAGGATAATGATTTTTTTTCTTTTCTTTAGGAACTCTTTTAGTAGTAGGACAATAAGTATAAAATCTTAATATCAAGATAATGCAAAAACCTTTTATGAGAAAATGATAAAACAATTAATTTTTTTGATGACTTTTATATTTCCAATGAAATAAGTGTCAAAACGTTCATAAAATAATTTATTAATATTTATTCTAAGGGCACCCGTTAACATAGCCCTATAAAATAAAAAATGGATTCAATATCTAATAGTTAAAAAGAGTCTACTGGTGCATCAACAAAAATTTATTTAAGGGTTTTTTTTTTTCTCTCACCTTATTTATTTTTTCATGAAGTCAAAATTAGAAAATTTTTCTTGGATCATTAAGGTTTTTCTCTTTTTTTTTTTTTTAAAAACACAACCATGCACATAGATTTTAAATAACCACATATTACAAAATCTATATTGTACCAAAACACAAATATCAAAACAAAATTCAATTAGCTTTCCGAATCACTAAATCTTTCATTCTTAAAGTCTACGGAGACACTTTCACATTAACCTAAAGGAACTTAATATTTTAACTAGAATTCTTTGCGATAGACAATAAAAGTTGATATCCAGGATAGTTGCTAACAAAGAATATCTCATCCAATTGCCAGAACTTCCTTGGATCATCTCTGTTTTGCATTGATTTCAAATGAATATTGCTGCCAATAAGGTTAAGAGAAAAACAAACTAATTAAAATAAAAAGAGTTGCTATTCAATATCCGATACAAAACCTAGAAGATAATACACTGTAACAAATCAGAACTAGGAAAAGATAAAAACATATAGATCTCATAGCTAGGAACAACTCTAAGGAGAGGATCTTTCACTAGGAAACATGGAGTAATAGTTAAAGCAGTGAGGTATCAAAAACTAAATTGTTACTCCAGTTTTCAGATGCAAATGGTATATCATGATTGAAAGTAAATAGATATTTTTGAACAATTAAAATGTTAAAATCAGAACAGGAATTTTATTTCTGATCTAAACCACCATAAATTTTAATTGTACCTTCATTCTAGCTTCCCTAAAAAATGGGTAGAAAAATAAAATCAGGATCAACTGGAGTTGCAGTATATTGGCGGCCATCTATACCGGGCCAAAAAAAAAAAGTTATATATAGTTTGAATTACTGGAAAGACAAACAAATAGAATCCAAATAAATTACAGTCATAAAAAGTTTCAAGATGATTAGAGACTAGAATCCAAAACAAAACAAAACTCATAATGCAGATCAACAATACCTAATACAGACAAAGACTAGAATATGTTAAAAAAATGAGTTAACTAAAAACTGATAATAAGAGCAGGGAGAGAGAGAAGAGTTAATGAATCTTGTTGCACATACCTGATTTTGGATTGCGAAGTGATAGTATTTGTCCAATACCTTTTCCTGCTTCCCTGGGCCAAGTCTTTCCTAGTTGCAAATCGTGCTTATTGCAACACTTTCTCTTCTCCTTCAGTTTTATGTCTTCAGATCCAGATTTTCCATTCTTGATATAATATGGACATGGTGGCCTACGTATACGACATAGGACCAAAGCTGCGGAGCCAAACAATTGACCATCCCCTGAAGATATCCATATCCTGGTAAAACTAAAATCTTTAGAAGCTCTAGAGGACAAAAGTGATGTTGGATTATTAAAATCCTTGTACATGGCCCTCCCAAATTGCTTGTCACTTGCCATAAGCTACAAAAACATCTGAAAACTTTATCCATAATGGATATTACATAATGCTATCTATAATCAACAATCAGTTCAAAGTGTATTTTAGGAATTGATAAAATTAATTTCAGCCCAGAAGGAAATGTTATTACATAACTATGATAATACATTCTCAGAATCTAACCTATACACTCTGTAGAACTCTTTGGTTCCCTCAAAACTAATTTTGGTGGTGCAATCTTCCATTCCAGAAAAATATGATTAGCAGCTAAACTACTTCATTTTCAACAATTTAATATTAAAAAAGCAATTATGTATTTACACCAAAAGCTTCAATTCTACAAAAACATGTTACCATGCTAGTCTTTATCAGAAATCTTTTGCTTCTTCCACTTATGTGCAGCTTCCAATATTCTAAGATTAGTTGTCTTAGTTTCCTCTGGGAACATGTAGTCAATGTATTCCTCATATCTGCCAATTTAAACTTGTTAGCAAAGGCAAACAAGGAAAGCTTACAAAATGTAATGGAACACAATTATACCTCAGGCAGCATCTGCCTCTTCTTTTTCAGCTTTTTTGGCAGCTTAGCTTGGACTTAACTAATATCATCAAGCTCACCAAAACTGCTTTCCATGTTCAGCCACTCTTCCAATGGCTTTGCTCTTTTCTCTTTCAACTCAGGTGCAGATGTTCTGTAGTAGTTGCTGGTTTTCTCAAAAACCCCTGATTCATGGAAAACAAAAGAAAAGTGTTAGAGCTTGTTTCATTGGTGATGAAATTTAAAAATAATCAGAATATCCAGAGTCTTTTACTCTAGTTTGCAACCAAATTAAGCTGCAAACAAGACATAGGCGCTTATGCTTGGCTGAATTGCTTTGAGCACAATGCAAGAAGAACCGCTTCCAGATTTACCTCATACATCCAACTTATCCTAACCACCCTGCATGACAAAGTCATAGTCCTTGATGATTTAGTAGGAAACGTAATATAAGACTACCATAAAAAGTAAAAACTCTAGATAGTGACTCATATAATCACTTTTGTTCAGCATAGGCTTCTGCTTGAGATTCATCTTCCAAACCAACGGACAAAAAACACACTTCCAAACCAAGGCCCAAATTAGCAATTAGTGTCAATGCCTAAAGTTCTCGAAATTGGACAATACCAGCAAATATTCTTTGATGTCAATGCCTAAAGTACTCGAAATTTGACATAACCAGCAAATATTCTTTGATGTCAATGGTTACTAACATACATATTCTTTCAAAAAAATTAATAAAGCACTTATAAACAAATTAGTTTGTACTTATTAATACTCTTTCAAATTGCAGAACAACATCATATGAGAAGAGGAGAACAAAAGACTTATTTTTCACATCAACAGGAAAACCTCCAACATTGGTATAAAGGTAACATAAGATTTATGTGTTCGCTATTCAATCTAAGCTCGTTTATTCCTTGTTGCAAAAAGGAATGTTCTGTTCTGCTTTGAGTTGGGGTCTGCTAGTCAACTACCTTCTCATCTAAGATGGTAACAATGGATTCAGGCTTATAAGATATTAAGAAGTTTTAAGTGGGTAATCTACCTACCAAAATCCTTCTCTTGCAGTCTTGGACCGATTGACGAAGAAGTGAAGATATTGAGAACAACATAGGCAGAGTTTTAGTATTGATTAAAAATCCAACCAGAACTAATTGGAATAAGGATTCATATAGTGTCCCTAATCAATTTGGATAAAGACTTGGATAAGTTGAGTTGAGTTAAAGTTAGAGATTCATATGACAAAGCTAAGAGTATTACGCATGGCAAAGCAATGTTGGGAATCTGAACAATTAAATCAAGTGAAAGTAATTGTCACATTGAAAGAGTTCTAGAATTGTAATTCTAAGAAGATGGGGGCCAACATTTTATGCAACCTTGAAATCTGCTCCTCTTGATTGATATTCTTAAACTCTTCGTAGAACTCCTCTAAACTTCAAAACTGCATTAAATTAGAAAACATACATTCAGAAAATGTTCATAATCAATTACTGTAACATACTCTTAAGGAATCAAATGACTAAGAAACATGCAACAAGTTATTGAAGTAAAAAATAAGCATATGAATGCAAACATAATAGCTACTAATCAAAAAACAACTCTTAATTATATTAAATGCCCAATAAATGACACCACACAAATTTTTTATGTTCAAGCATTCAAGCTAAGTTAAAACACATACAACATTGACATAAAACTTATTTTTATGTTTCAAAGTCCTTAACACTAAAGACATTCTAGGGACTTATCACCTGTGTATATCAGTATATGCTCCATCAATCTGACACAAGGTTATTTATGCCCAAGTTAGTTTACTGGATTAATCTATTTGTATAAATCAATAGCATTTGTGTACGATTTCACCTGTATATGTAATGAAGGGAGTCCGATTGTTTCCGTAGCAATGAGCTTGGGAGATTGAAAGAAAGAGAACGTGAGAGAAGCAAGAGTTTTATGCATATATATTAAACAGGGAATGAACCCAGTTGACAAGATTCAAATTAATTTAGCAGCAAGCTTTGTGCTGGGCAGATCCTGAATTGGGGCCAAGAATTCTTATCATGCACATATCAGATAGCAGCCTAACTTTCCTGTTCATTTAAAGCAAACCAATCATCCAAGAGGACAAACAACCATGCCTTAAGTCCATCTACCAGTGATTCAAGCATGAAGGCTATTTCTTTAACTTCCAATTAATTAACGTTCAAATTTGGAATAACTTCAAACAAAAACGAACTCAAGATCATGACTAGAGTCTAGAGGGAAAAGTAAAAAAGAAATATAAAGGAACTCTATTTCTATTCAATGGAATTGAAACTGCTTCCATGTTTATGAAATTTTGAGAAGCTGTTATACATAGTTTAATCCACCAAATACAAATAATAGGAAATATGAAAAAAAGAAAAGAAAAAAACTGTAGCCTTGGGGAAAAACAAGTCTAATAGTGAATGTAATTCTCATAATGGTAGTTTACTGGAAGTTGACGAAAAGGTCATATGGGGTTATTTTTCATCAAAAATAACCATAACAATTCAAGCTAAGCTAAGTTATATGGGGTTATTTTTCATCAAAAACCTTAGTACAATATGGATACAAGTATGTACACAAATATATGTACTGTACACCTCACGAAATATGTGTAATAATATGTATGTATACAAAATTGATCAATGCCAACTCCAAATCAAATTTGAGGTGAGGATCTAAATAGAATTTCTCAGTACAATTTTGACTCAACTGAAACTTAAATTTCAACTTGACTAATTGAATTGCATTTTCACAGAACCAGTAATATATTAGTCATTGCACAGAGAAACAAACATATATTCCTATTCACTCCAATTCCAAGAACCACCAATTGCAGGTGAAATTAACCAAAAGGCTTGTTGTAATATACTAATTATCAAATTAGCTAAACATAAACATAGAATTTTCCAAATCATCAACAAACTCTCTGATAAAAACCACAAAATCCACAAAGTCAGCATCAATACTAACTCATATAATAAATTGAGAGGCATCAATTTCAAAGAATTCAAAACCTTAGATACCACAATACACAAAACAAAAATCAAAACACAGCATTCTCCTTTTTTTTTTTTTTTTTCTCGGGAAACAAACAGAGTTAGAGAGAGAGGAGCTGTAAACAAACAGACAGAGTTAGGATATGTTTGTTTTCTGAGAAATATGAAAGGATCTTCACAGCGGACGAGAGCATCTGTACTGTGGCGGCGTTTTGGCTCTTCGTCGTAGATGAAACTACAGATGTGCAAAGAAGAAAGTGCGGGAAAAGTTGAACAAGGAGGGTCACATTAATTTATTTTGGAGGGTTAGTAGTGACCTTGAAATAAGTCTACCTAAATTTATTAGTGTTTGTTTCAACTTTCAACACATATTGCAATAAAGAAGGCGATGGCAATCAGACTGCTTTATTGCAATAATATTATATATACATACAAACATTATATTCATAGATGACGTAGAGTCTTTCCAATCACGCCTATATAAGCTAAATTTTATTCTCTAAATTTCTTAGTAAACAAAAATACAATAATTGACTCACACAATCTAGATGCTTACAGCTCCAAGCTCGGCTCGTTCTACCTTTTTTAATCCTCTTCCATAGAAACTATCACAATTTTATCCAAATGGAATTTGTTTGTAATTCTAATTCATCTTCTCTCGTATGTTCTCTCTCTTCTCACTCTAAACATTTAAGAAGTTAGTAATAAATATTGCATGATATATATCAAAATAAATAAATATTGCGTAATATTTTCTCTCTAAACGTTTAAAGAGATCTATCAAAAAAATAAATAAACATTTAAAGCGGTTGTAGTAAATAAGGTGAGAGAAAAAAAATGCCCTTAAAGAAATTCTCCTATGCAGTAGTTGACTAATTTTAAGTATTAAATCTCATAAAAATTAATGGTCTATAAAAAGTGTAATTTTGTGGACTTAGGCTTGAACCTATCTCTATAAAAGATTCTAATAAATGTATGGTATTATTGCACATTTATTGCTTTACCGTATACCAAAATACTTAATTATAGAGTTTTCTATCTCTCTCTCTCTCTTATTTATAACAACTAAGGCTTAGTTTGAGGGATTTGGTTTAGATCCAGTGCATTGGACCTAGTCAGATGGTGACACATGTCTAAAAATAGACACAGGTCATCATCTCAACGGGTCCAAAGATTACTGGACACTAGACCTAAGCCTTACCCTAATTTAGGAGAAAATTCTTAGGTAGTCTCGGAGTATAGTGAAATGGTGCTCTCTCCTCTCACATTCATAATAGACCCCACCATGAATTTATGGAAACAATACATTTAAAAAAAAAAGCAATTATGGAAATTTAAAAAGGGAAATGCTAACAAGTGCCCTTAGGGTACTGGTTAAGAATCTAATTAAAAAAAATTTTGACATCACTTTTATGGGAAATGAAAAAAGATGTGAAAACATTAATTGTTTTTTTTTTTTTCCCATAAAAATTTTCTTTAACTGGATTCTTAATCAGTGTTCTAAGGGCACTCGTTAGCATGACCCATTTAAAAAACATTTAAAGTGGCCCTAATCCTAATTTTTAATTGATTATAGTATTCCTTTAAAAAAAATAGAGGGAAACAAGACCCATGGCTTACCAAGAGAACTGCTTTGATGTGTTCTTTTGTTCGAATGAAATGAGTTTTCATCCTTTAAAATCTTTAGCATAACATCAACAATGTCTTCTTGCTCTAACTTCGGCTAGGCTAGATCAAGCTGTTCATCAAGCAACCTTTCGAATAATGAATCAAATCTATGATAACATTTTTTAATCCGCCGTGGAAGTCCCATTATTGCATCCACAATCCCCCTGAGCCATGGAAGAATGTCTACGATTGAAATCATGCCTAATATTTGCATGGCTTATTCATTGAGCTCTTTAAGCTTACCTCCCTCCATTTCTTCATAATCTCTATTGAATGCCATATGATATATAATGGAGTATGTTAAAGTAAGTGCTTTCTCACCGAGATCAATTGAGTTTGGCGAATTCTGAGTGATGGAGTCAATCAATTGAGTGACCGGGGACGAAACCAGACTCATACACTGGGGGCCAAAGCTTAAAACCAAAAAAAAAAATTATGAAAATAAAAATTAACATCTATTTCATATTCAACAAAATACTACATACAAAATAAGTATTTCTTAAATATTTCATATTATAAAGCACATCAACAAAGTATAATATACGAAATAAGTGTGCGATTTTTGTTTAGTCCATATTTATTTTTTTATTTTGTTATTGTAGTTAAAGGGGCATGAATTTTATTTTTTTATTTATTTTCTTGTAGGTCCATATCTAAATATTTTAGAGGAGGAGAGACAAATATATATATATATATATATATATATATATATATATATAAAAGGAAAAATCTTAATTTTTTTATGTAGGTCCGTCCCTGATTTTGTCCAATTTCATCAAAAAATGCTATTAAATTTGAAACTTCGAGAACACAATTGAACGAAAGTAAAATTAGAAGACTGAAATGAATTTTAGTTTGATTTAGAAGGTAAAATTTGCATTTCAGTCTAAATTATTTTATCAATTAATTTTTAATTTTTGGCCAAAATTTGATAATTTCTCCGATATGACTCCGGAATAGCTAGCTAGTATTTTAAACTAACATGAAATTGATTCATTAAAAAAAAAAAAAAAACATGAAATTGAAGTGTTTTTGTACTTGCCTAAGTACCGGCATGAAAAATAGTACTAGTTGGTAGAGTATGTAATTGAATCTTTTGATGGGATCAAGCCGTGATGAGGGAAAGCAAGAAGGTCCACCCAGTTGTAACGTACTAACGTGTAAGCCCCTAGCCCAAACCCAATCTATATATATATAAAACCGAAACCTTTGCTGGCACCATAATTTTCCACGTCAGCACAATATTTAAAAAACAATTTTCCACGTCAGCACAATATTTAAAAAATAAAAAATAAAAATAAAAACATTATAACACCTCAAAACCCTAGCAACCTTACCCCTTTCTCAAGTTAAGAAATATAAAGTCACAGTTTCTGCAAACTCTCTCTCTCCAAACGTAAATATCAAATTCAACCCCTTTAATTTTTCTTTATATTTTTTAGGCTTCTATAGAGTTATAGTGAGTTATGCTGACTTTGTTTTTTTTGTGTGTGTGTATAGATGGTCATAATACTCCGGTATTCCAAGAGAAGTTTGTGTTTTCATTACTTGAAGGCCTTAGAGAGATAAGTGTTGCAATTTGGAACAAGAATACAAAAGACGATTTCATTGACAAATGGAAAGTAATTACTTTGTCTCATATTTTTGTTTTTTGAATTGATTTTGTGTGCTTTTTAGACCCTTTTGGATCAATTTTGTTAATTGGGTGTTTTTTTTTTTTTTTTGATAGGGTTCAATTGGGGAAGGTTCTTTCAAAGGATTACGACGACCGCACTTGGTGTCTGTATACTAATAGAGGGGTAAGTGCTATAAATTACTAACCCTTTTAAGTGTATAATCTATTTCTAAAATTATCTATAATATTTTGTCCTCCGAAAATTTTATCTCTTTAATTTTAGTATATTGTGTTTCTTAAGCTATAGACAAATTTTCTTTGTTTCTTATTTTCAATAATAAATCATTTTATTGCAATACCGGTAATTGTTTGAGAAATCCAATATGTTCATATCTCTATAGAATAGAGAATAGTAGAAGCCAATTTTATTACAATTACAAAGTATAGCATGAAAGATAATGGAATTAATTGTTGTAATTTTTATTTTCTTTCCATGTTTTGAATTTCCATGTTTTTATTGTTGATGAGAAATTAAGGCTCGGTTGCACAATATGTGTAAATTCTTGAGAAGGCTACTTTAAATAGTAAGTCAATGTGTCTCTTACATTTGGGTATTAGTTAGAATTATTTTCAAATGATTGTACCAATAAAAGTGAATGTGTATAAATTTTGTTTAACTATCCCGTGCATCGCACGGGTTAGCAACTAGTTGGTCTAATTAAGGTTACTCAAAACCCACTGTGATAACCAACCAAATCTTGCTTTCTTTTTAGAGTGTACATTTAAGGTGGAGGTCGACGTCACACCCTGTACCTAGAACTAAAATTATTTAATATTTCATCCATGGGTGTTTATGTAATGGGCAATTGTACATTGATTTTTTTTTTTTTTTTTTGAGAATGTTTGTACTTTGAATTCGAATGGACTTAATTGGTAGACCGAAATTATTAGTAGTTTTTGTGAAGATTTGTGGTCTGTGTTTTAACAAAAGTCGTCTTAACTTGTGAAATTTACCAATCAAATAACTCCTAACTAGAGGAAAATGGGGATTATAAAGATGATAAATTTTCAACGCAAGTGGATTTTGCCATTTAGGTGTGTGACAGAGTGTGAGGAATTTCATTGCAAACTCAAAAAAAAAAAAAAAAAAAAAAATGGCGATGATAATCCAAACACTGCTTTATTGCAATAATATTATACATACATACATTATATTCATAGATGGCGTTGGGTACTTCCAACAGTGCCTATATAAGCTAAATTTTATTCTCGAAATTTATTAGTAAACAAAAATACAAATTGACACGTATTCTAGATGCAATAGCTCCAAGCTCGGCTATATATTTTTTTTGTTCCTTCCATGTAACTTCGGCAAATAACCTAACCTATGAAACCTCAGCAAATAACGGAACCCGATAGGTGCAATGATTAAAGCGACTCCTCCAATGAAGACATACAATGGTGAACAACCAATAATTATTTTGGCAAACCAGTCTGAAGCCTGGGTTATGATCATCAATGAACTAAAATAGCCGAAACAGAGGTATACAGAGAATACTGCTAAATTCACACCAACGACTTCGTCTGGCAGAACGAGGATAGCCATTGATGCGATTGAGGAGAATACGCCAAGTCGGTTGAGAGTTGGGACGACCTCGTGGACCCACGGACGCTTGCTTTCTACTGCTTAGGCCCGGACCCATCTCCTTACGTCTTGCGCAAAGATTAATATTGAGGAGAAGAAGAGTAAGTGTTTACCTCGTCAATATTGATCTTCACGTGTGTACTTTGGATTTCTTAGTTTTTTTTAGAGATGTCGACCAGGTTCAACAAAGACATGTATGCTAAGATGAGCTCCAAGAAGGACGAACTTTTGGCGAATATTGGCAAGAAGGGTGTCCGTATCACGGGGAAGAGTTCGTCAGTTCTTCCATCTGCAGACACCACTCCCATTGTCTCTGGAGTTGAGAGCTTGCGGGTGGCTTCTCCGGCTACCTCGGTCGAGGAAATTCCCACCCCTTCCTCCAAAAGGCAGCGAGTGTCGGCTAAGGAGAAGGAGAAGGAGAAGGAGAAAGTGGGTTCGTCCGTCTAGGATGACGAGGGTGTGGCCGTGGAGCGGGCGCATGGCGTTGTAAAGGCCGAGGACCTCAAGGTCTTCTCTGGAGTGCCTCTCAACGTAGTTGCAAGTCAGCATGTACACAAGATCGTCCAGGTAAAACCACTTCTGCATTCTCCTTGTTCTCCTTACATATAAATTTCCCTTTTTTTTTTTTTTTTTTTTTTTTTTTTTTTTTTTTTTTTTTTTTATAAACGACGGACTTAATTTGCTTTGTCAGGTGTTGGGGGAGAGCCTTCACCTTGCTTCTGAGTGTCTTACTCAAGAGGCTAAGGTGGCGTCTTTGGCGTCCAGGATGGAGTCTTTGGAGAAGGAGAACTCCACGTTGAAGAAGGATCTTATAGAGTCAATGGACAAGGCAGCTGCTTTGAAGGAAAAGGTCAAGGCCCCGAATGTCGATCTTAGGGTTGAGCATCGGCTAAACCTGGAGAAGGACGACCAGACTTGAGCAGCCAAAGAAAAGCTTAAAACGATTGCTGCTAGGTCCGTCGAAGCCTTCCAAAGAACGAGGAGTACTCCACAGTGCTCTTTAGTTGGTACTTCAAGGGCTTCGAGCTTCTATGTAGGTATCTCGTCAAGCATCCTATCGGGGTTGACATGCCAAGCCTGGATCTGGAAGTGGTAGATCAAGAGATGGCTACAAACGAGGCTGCTCACTCATCGGCCCCTAAAGGTGAAACCCCTGGTGATTCCCTCCCATCCGGTGATGCTCCCCGCCGACGCTCCTACTTGGCCTTGGACACGATACTTGTGTAATTTTGCCCTTTATGTTTTGGGCTTCCTAATAGCATTTTTTTTTTCAATCTATTTTGAGAACAATGTTTCTTGGCCTAGTGTTTTATGGGTCTTTAGGAAGAACAAGGATAATTGCCCGCTTTTTTTGGGCTTTAATTGGCTTTATGATTTTGCATTTTCCTGTCTGTATGACTATGCTTTTGTTGGTAACTAACATGCCTGTGATGTTTTGAGTTCGTCCATACCTTGTACTTAGCATAAATTTCTTAGTTGTGATTTCTCCGTTCGTCCATGATTTGTTTGTCACTCTTGATCCTTTGGAAGGGCTTGGATACAGCCTGAGTTTTGTTTTGATTTGTTGCAAGGTTCTTATCCCTTTTCTTTTTCTTTTTTTTTTTCTCTCTTCCTTTATTTTTTGTGGATTCGTCAATGGCCTGAATTCGTCAAGCGGGATCTTGTCGTTTGCACTTGCTAAAGGATTGTGCTTGTGTTAGTGACTTACATCCGTCAAAGCGAAATCTTATCACTTAGCCATTTCTTGGTGACTTACATTCATTTAAGAAATCTTGTCACTTGGGCTTCGTCAGTGATTTACATCCGTCTTAGCGGAATTTTATCACTTAGATTTTATATGCCTTATACCCGTTGGAGGGATCATCAAGAACTTACATCCGTCAAGACGGAATCTTGTTACTTAACTTTTTATGTCTTAAACCCGTTGGAGGGATCGTCAATAACTTACATCCGTCAAGGTGGAATCTTGTTACTTAACCCTTTTTTTTATGCCTTGAACCCGTTGGGGATCGTCGATAACTTACATTCGTCAAGGCGGAATCTTGTTACTTAACTCTTTTTTTTTTTTATTTTTTTTTTATGCCGTACGATTGGCTAGACCTGCTTACACAAAGACATTAGAGGAATAATTCTTTTATTAACTTCAAGAATGAACATGCCTATTTGTTACATCTACTTGTGGTACTTTTTTAAATGCTCGATGTTCCATGGTCGAGGGAGTCTTTGTACGTCCATGGTTTCAAGGTGGTAACTGCCTTGCCTTGAGTAGTGAGTAACTCGGTAAGGCCCTTCCCATATGGGACCCAGCTTTCCTTGGGTAGGGTCTTTAGTTGCTGTGGTGGTCTTGCGCAGGACGAGGTCTCCTATGTCCAATCGTTTGAGTTTAACCCTCTTATTGTAGTATTCAGCCATCTTCAGCTGGTACTTCGTCATCTTGCTGGATGCATTGTCTCTTACTTCGTCCAAACAGTCCAGGTTGAGTCACGGTTCATCGTCATTGCACCCTAAGTTGAACGTCCCTCGTCTGATGCTTGTTACTCCCACTTCGACTGGAATTACTGCTTATGTGCCATAGGTAAGCCTAAAGGGGGTCTCTCCTGTTGGGGTTCTTGCTGTGGTTCTGTAAGCATACAGGACATTAGGTAATTCTTCTGGTCGGGCACCCTTCGCATCGTCTAGCTTGGTTTTGATAATCTTGAGCAGCGTTCGATTTGTCATTTCGGTCTGTCCGTTTGCACGGGGATGCCTCGGGGACGAGAACTTATTCTTGATCCCGAGGTTTGAACAGAAGTCTTTGAACCCTTGGTTGTCGAACTACCTCCCATTATCCGATATGATCGTCAAGGGAATCCCGAACCTATAGATTATATTCTTCCACACAAAGCTCCGTATTCTTGCCTCGGTGATTGTTGCTAGAGCCTTTGCTTCAACCCATTTTGTGAAGTAATCAATAGCAACAAGTAGGAATTTTACCTGACCTTTACCTTGGGGTAGCGGGCCGATGATGTCGATCCCCCATTGTGCAAATGGCCACGGGGAGGATATGGTCGTCGGTTTCTCTGCTGGAAGCTGTTGTACGTTCCCGTATCGCTGGCACTTGTCGCACCTCTTGACGACCTCAACAGCGTCCACCTGCATAGTTGGCCAAAAATATCCTGTCCGTATTACCTTGTTCACCGTAGATCTAGGGCCAGCGTGGTCACCGTAAACTCCTTCATGGGTTTCTTCCGGTTTGTATCTAGCTTTTTCTTCATCGACACACTTCAAATAAGGCATGGAGAAGCCTCTCTTGTATAAGGCGTCATTAAGAATCGTGAACCTAGCTGCCCTCTTCTTGACCTTTTTAGCTTCTTCTGTGTTCTGAGGAAGGTGCCCGTCCTAGAGGAAGGACATTATGGGTGTCATCAAGTCATGGCGCTCGGATGGCAAACGTCAAAACCTCTTCAATGCTGGGGTGTTTCTAGATTTCCATCGTCAAATCCACGCTAATCTCCCATTTTTCTGCTGACGCTAGCTTCGAGACTTAAATCCTTTCCATATTTTGGCTTCTTGGGATTTGCACGAACTCCACGGTATCGAATTCCCGAGTTAGGTGTTTCGTCGGCCTGAGGTACTTCCGCATCCTTTCTTCCTTCGCTTCGTACTCCCCTCTAATCTTCCCGATTACTAGTTTTGAATCATTTTGGATTAACGGGTTCTTAGCTCCAAGTGCCTTTCCAAGCCTCAATCCCGTCGGTATCCCCTCGTATTCGCCATCGTTGTTGGTAGCTGGAAACTTAAGTTGGACCCCATATTTCAAAGACCTCTCTGGTCGGGGTGTTATGACGACCCCTACTCCCCCCTTCCTCTGGGCCGACGAACCATCGGTTTGTATCGTCCATTTATCTACTTTGTCGGTAAATCTGTCTTCGTCCGGAAGGGTGAACTCTATGATGAAGTACGCCAGAGCTTGCGCCTTGATCACCGTTTTCGGATGGTACTCGATGTCAAATTGACTAAGTTCAATCGCCCATTGGACCATTCTTCCGGTTGCCTCGGGCTTGTTCATTGATTTCTTGATCGATTGGTCCATCATTACAAGGATGGGGTTTGCCTAAAAGTATTGCCTTAGCTTGCACGAGGCTACTATTAACGCAAACGCGATCTTTTCAATCCTTGGGTACCTGGACTCGGTCCCTTGGAAGGCTTGGCTGATGTAGTAAATCGGGAGTCGCCGTGCCCTTTTCTCTCGATCGTGGCTGCACTTATCGCCGAGGCCGACACCGCCAAGTATAAGTATAGGTCTTCCCCTTCTTTGGACGGGCTTAAGAGGGGTGAATTGCTCAGGTAACGCTTTAGTTCCCGGAACGCTACTTCGCATTCGTCGGTCCGGGCGAAAGCCTACTTCAAGGTCTTGAAAAAGGGGAGGCATTTGTCTGTAGCCCCGGAGATGAACCCGTCAAAGTGCTATCCTTCCCGTGAGTTTTTGAACTTCCTTGATGGTCCTGGGTGACGTCATGTCAATGATGGTTCGCACTTTCTCTGGGTTTGCTTCTATTCCTCTTTGGGACACCATGAATCCCAGAAATTTTCCCGAAGCTACCCCAAAAACACACTTACTTGGATTCAACCTCATCTCGTGTTTTTTTAGGGTTGCAAATGTCTCCTTCAGGTCGTCCGGATGTGTGAACTCTTCCTTGCTCTTGACGAGCATATTGTCCACGTATACTTCCATGTTCCTGCCAATCTGTTAATTGAACATTTTGTTCACCAACCTCTGATACGTAGCCCCAACATTCTTCAATCCAAAAGGCATTACCTTGTAACAAAGAGGGTCCTTGACTTGTGATGAAAGCGGTCTTCTCCTGGTCTTCCTCGACCATCTTTATCTGGTTATACCCCGAGAAGGCGTCCATGAACATCATTAACTTGTGCCCTATTGTAGAGTCCACGAGCTGGTCTATTCTCGGTAGAGGAAGTCATCCTTTGGGCATGCCTTGTTCAGGTCGGTGAAGTCTACACACATCCTCCATTTTCTATTTGCTTTCTTTACTAGGACGACGTTCGCGAGCCATTCAGGATAGTACACCTCCCGGATGAACCCCGCCGTCGGGAGTTTGGTAACTTCCTCCGTAACTTCTTGATCTCGTTAAGGGGCGAAGGTTCTTCGTCTTTCTTGGATGGGTTTCCGTTCCGGGTTCACATTTAACTTATGCTGGATGACTTCTAGAGCTATGCCCGGCATGTCCTCGTGGCTCCATGCGAAGACATCTAGATTCTCTTTAAGGAACCTTATGAGTCTTGTTCTCATCTCGGGGCTTAATGTCGTTCCTATCTTGGTCATCTTGTTCACTTCTCCTTCTATCAATTCCACCGTTTCCGGGGCCTCCATTCTGTCTTCTTCCTTTTCTTCAATCATCCATGTGTGGTTCTCCTTTGCAGCCAGGACGGCTTGATAGCATTCTCTTGCCAGGACTTGATCTCCTTTCACTTCACCGATGCCATTATCTGTTGGGAATTTTACCTTCAAACAATAGGTTGACGTCGCCGCTTTCCACTTGTTGAGTGTGGGCCTCCCAACAATGACATTGTAGGATGAGGGGCAATCCACCACTAAGAAGTCTATCTGACGGGTCAACTGCACCGGGTAGGCCCCCGCCGTCATTGTCAATGTCATTATGCCCTTGGGGTATACCCTGTCTCATTGAACCGACGAGTGGAGAGTCAAAAGGCGCGATCTCACGGGATCTAGTCTCGATTCTTTGGAAAGCCGGGAGGTAGATGATGTCTATGGAGCTGCCGTTGTCTATGAGGATCCTCTTAGTATTGAACCCTTCTATATTCAACATTATGACCAAGGGATCGTTGTGGGGTTACTTCACTCCCATGGCGTCTCCTTCATTGAAGGACATGTCCCGATATGTTCGTCAGTGCTTAGACGGAGGTGCGGTGTGGACACTTTTTTACCCGCCTCTGGTATGCCTTCTTGAGTGATTTAAACGATCCTCCCGAAAATGGCCCTCCTGTAATCGTCTTTATCTCGTCGATCACTTTGTGCGGAGGTTGGGACGGACGATCGTCATCCCGGGAAAAGGATTCATGCTGGCCTTTATTATCGTCCCCGAATTTACTATATTCTCCCTTCTTCACATATTTCTCGAACTATCGCTCCTTTAGATCTCTCTGGTCTTCCGTGTTGTGGCCGTGATCTTTGTGGAATCGGCAATACTTGTTCTTGTCGCGGACATTGGGGGATGAGTGCAGTGGTCTAGGCCATTTGAGGTAATGCTCGTCCTTGATCTGCGTGAAAATTTTGTCAACAGGCATAACCAAAGGAGTAAATCTTATCGTCCGAGGACTTTTATTGTCCTTCCTCCTATTCTTGTCATTGTTTCGACGGTCCGATCGCTCTCTCTTTTGCCCCCTACGGTCGTCTTCTTTCTTTGCCTTGTCTCCTGGCTTCTCTGTATCCTTTATAGCCGCTAAAGCGTCTTCAGCGTTCATGTACTTCTGTGCTTGCAGGAGCATTTCCGCCATCATCTTTGATGGATTCTTTACGAGGGAGGCCACAAGATCTCTGGACCTCGATCCTGCTTTGAAGGTCGTCACCTGCACCTTGTCATTGGCTTCGTCCACCTCCAAAGTCTCTCGGGTGAAGCGTTTGACATATGACCTCGGGGTTTCCTTTTCTCCCTGTCTAATGGTGAGTAAGTAGTCTGCCGGCCTCTTTGGACGTTGCCCCCCTATGAAATGGCGCAAGAAGGTATTACTTAATTGCTCGAAGTTGTCTATGGACGAGGTTGGCAACTTCGTGAACCATTCTCTTGCAGCCCCTTTGAGAGTGGTAGGAAAGGAACGACACAATATCTTGTCAAGTGGTTGTTGAAGACCTAGGGTTGTCTTGAAGGTATTAAGATGATCTTGAGGGTCCCCGAGTCCGTCAAATGGCTCAAGCCGAGGTAAGCGAAACTTTGACGGTGCGGGGCATTCAATTACCGCCATGATGAAAGGCAAATCTGTCGCCACGACCATGCTGTCTACACTTCGATCCGTCTTCTCCTTAATGGCGCTCCTCGGTTCGTCCATCTCTTTCCTCATCTCTCGAAGGAGATCTGACTACGCTCGTCCGGAGTAGTTGGCCTCCGAGGGGTACCCCTCCCGTGGCTATCCCCTTCTCCTTCCAGGTTACCCTTGGACCGGTTCTCTTCCTGTTGAGCCTGTTGGACTTGGCTTTGAGTCGTAGCTTCATTTCCTGGTTTTGCTTGGTGAGTTCTTCAATGGTAGCTGCAAAGGCTTGAACTTGCTTGGGCCAAGGTCTTTGAATCTGGATTGGGTTCCATTTGAATGCGGAGGGGTGATGGAAACTACGTTTTCAAATATGAATCAGAAAATGTCGTTTCCCACGACGACGCGCCAAACCGATGAAGCGTGAATTCGTCGGTCGAAATGGGCGGATGGAACTCCCCGTCGGCACCAATGTATCCTTTAAGAGGGTCACCGGTGTGGTGCCTACCACAACGCCTCCAATGCCAAAGTTAGAACAAAAAAGCAATTCGCCAAATGGAAATGAATGAACTAGAATAGTAATGGGTACTTTCTTAGAGTGTCGATGATCTCGTACCTTCTGTTGCCAATGTAAGGGCTTTATATATGTGATTTTGGTTGCTAGCCGTTGGAGTGTTAATGCCTTTCTTAGTAATGCCTCCAGCCCAATAATGGAGCTTTTAATAGGCTCCCAACGGTCTGCTTTTTTCTTTGGTTTCAGAATCGCCTCGGGTTCTTGGTCGGCTTCATTGAATGATTTTCCTTCCTTCGTCGGTGATGACCGATTTCCTCGTCACTAGGGATTATCTCGTCATTAGTGTTGACTTCATCAAGGTAATGCATTCTCGTCACTCCCATCAGAAACTATTAAAAAAAAAACAAAATAATTGTTTCTTAATACATTATAAGAGAACACAACCTTCTTTTAAATCTCAAAAATCAATGATTATTAAATTCATACTATCAACAAATAAACAAATAATTGAACGAACAAATAAACAAATAATTGAACGAACAAAAAGAGACAAATTCAAACAAAATACATATTATGCGAGATGACTCATCACTACAATTCACACAAAAATCAACTGATTTTATAAAATTTTAGTAACAAACCATTCAAAGTTTTAAACCAATTCCATTTTAAAAGGCACCACTAACCATCAGCCAAAACAATAAAATAAAGTAAGACAGTTAGAGCACTATCATCAGGTGTGTCAAATGCCAAATATTTGGCATTTGACACACCAAACACTAAAAACCAACCACCATCGGATATCTCAAATCTCAAAATTTTTAACACACGGCTACAGTACCATCTCATATTTGAGACGGTACAGACAAATGTGCCAAAATTTTTATTATTATTTTATATGCTTTTTCTCTCTCCTCCCCAGACATATCTCTCTCTCCGCCTGGTTCTCTCTCTCCGTCTGGTTCTCTTTCTCAACTCTCATCTCTGTCTAGCCCTCTCTGTTGCTATTTCACAGCCACGCCGATCTCACCACAGTGACCACCACGCCGCACCGCCGAGCTTCGTGCCATCCACCACGTCACACCACACCGCGCCGTTGAGCTTGCCCCATACCATCGAGCTTGCCGTACCATCCGCCACGCCACGCCACACCGTCGAGCTTGTCGTGCCATCCACCCCTACGCCGCCGATCTCTCACAGTGTGAGACATTTCTTATCTTTTGTTTTTCGATGGTGGGTTTTTTTTTTTTTTTTAGTTGCCGTGGGTTTTATTGCTGTGGCTATTGGTTGATTTTCATGGGTTGTGGTGGTGGCTTTTTTTGTTGTTGCCGGTAGGTTGTGAGGTTCAGGCTTATCTAGAGGGATTGGAGGTTGGATTTGTTTGATTTGGGATGGGTTTTGAGGGTTGTGAATGTGCCGGGTTGTGGGTTAGTTGTGGCGGTGGTATTGTAATTTGGTGGTTGTGGTGGTTGTCGGTGTTGTTGGCCGTTGTTGCGGCATGGGTGGGTGGTCGTGGTCGTTGTTGCTGTTGTTGATGAGTGGAGTTAATATATTATTTTAATGTGGTATAAATATTATTTTAATGTATAGAATTGAAGTATAGAACATCCGATAAATGGTAGATTGTAAAATGATGTGTTAAAATGATAAAGTAGGTTTTTGATGTGTCAAAATGACATTTTTTATGAGAGAGCTGATGAGAATGCTCTTACTAAGCCAATTCCACTTTAACACCAACTATTTATTTTATAATAAAAAAATAAAACTATTTATCTATTTCTATTTATGTCTTTTATTTATATATATATATATATATATGTTTATATATGTTATTTGGTTAAAATTCATATAATTGGGTAAAAATATTTAAAATTTATTGGCCCATGTCTCACTTAATATGCTAATTTCTATCTAAAATATTAGCTCATTAATAATAATAAATTTATATACTTAGATGATATGTTGTTTTCATTTTTGATATAGATCTGGCAATAGAAAAAAATGAATAGTCAAATTGTGCACCCAATTGAACACGTGGGTGTAGTGGCGGATTGTCAATTTTAATTTCATGCACAGACACATTTAGCAAAATAAAAAAGAAACAGATGTGAGGATGTTTTGGGTAACAAAATTAGAAGAGGTAATGATATATCTGAAAAAAGTGACAGCATGATGATGTGGGCTTTTTTTTTTTTGGATAGATTATTTTATCGACCATTTTTTTTTTTTTTGGGGCCGAAATCTGATATTTCCCCAGTATTGTTTGTTTGTTAATTTATATGTTTTTTTTTTTTTTATTTAAAATTTTTTGGTTGAAGTGAAGATAGAACGACTCTGGAATAGCTTAGCTGGAATTTTAAACTAACATGAAATTGAAGTGCTTTTGTACTAGCCTAGAACAGGCATGAAAAATACTGATTGATAGAGAACGTAATTGACTCCTTTAATGGAATCAAACCGTGATTCTACAACATTTTTATAATATTTTCACTACAAATTTTAAATGTTAAATTGTTATTGGTTTCTATTGGTGGGTAAAAAAGTAATTTAATTTAAAGGTTCTGAAAGCTCAATTAGTGTGAAAACACTAATGCTTGTTTAGATCCCCAATTTTAAATTACGGCTTAATTGTTTTTACTGTAATTTATTTAAGTCTTGAACAAGAGTAAAGCACACGCAATAAATCGGAACACTACTACTCTAAGCCATAAACAAGTACAATAAGCAATAAATGTAAAGCTTAAAGAGTAGGGAAGAGAGATGCAAACACAAGATAACCGAGATGTGTTATCAAAGAGGAAACCGAAGTACTCGGCAAAAAATCTCTCTGCGACCCTCCAAGCTGAAATCGATTCACTTGTGAATAAGTTGGAATACACAAATATCAAAAAGATCCTCTAAGCCTAATCTACCCAATATACTTGAGCCATTCAAGCTTCTGCTATCAACGGACTTCTCGGAATCTTGTCTTCACCAGTTATCCGGATCCCACAATTCCGCTTGATTGCATCCGGTACTCAATGGCTTCTTCCAATACTTCCCAAAGGCACCAAAACTTCCCTCAACACTCGGAATGAGTGAAGTAAGTGTTTGGGCTAAGAACTTCTCAAGGATGTGTAGATGGAGAGGTGGGAGTAGATGAAAACTTTAGAGGAATGATGTAGAAAATTGTGGATAAGCCAATCTCTAACTCTCAAGTATTTGGCTAAGGTTTCTCTTTCAAAAGTTTCTTCAAAAAATACTCCTTCTTCTTACATTTCGTAAGTAATCAGGGTTTATATAGTATTGGTAAAGAATGGGAAAAGTCACACTCCAAAAAGCAACAGGCATTAGGTTTCACGGGTCACTCGCGACTTGGTGTGAGTCACGAGTCACTCGCGACTTGGTGTGATTCACGAGTCACTCGCGACTTGGTGTGATTCACGAGTCACTCGCGAAAACCAGCCTACCAATGACTCTTCAATTTCCAGCATGTGGTTTCTCACGTGGTTTGTTTCATGGTCGGCAATCGCGATCAAGTTGCGAAAACCACTTCTTCATCGATTCTTCACCAAACTCTCACACACAACTTTTACATTAAATCCCACAAAAATACGGGGAAATGATTGAACAAAAATACAATCAAATTTAACATGGAATTAAAGCCAATAAAAAACATAGTTGTAAATCACAACTTTACAGGTTCAAATTAGAACCACTAAGAACTTGCCATCAATGATTTGTTGTGAAAGTATTATGAAATTGTTGTAAATATAATGTGAAAGCCCCTAGCCAAAACCCGGATGGTCTGATTAAGGTTACTATGTAGTCAGTACTCACTGTGATAACAAAATATTGGTTTCCTTTTAGAATGTACATTTAAGGTGGAGGTCGTCACATCTTGCACCTAGAGCTAAAATTATTTTATATTTCATTCATGGGTGTTTATGTAATGGACTTAATTGGAAGACACAGAAATTATTAAGTAGTTTTAGTGTTTTGACAAAGTTGTCTTAACATGTGAAATTTACTAAGCAAATAACTCCTAACTACAGGAAAATTAATGGGAATTGTACAAAATTATATATTAGCAGAAAGATGATAAATTTTGAGTCAACGCAAGTGGATTTTGCCATTTAGGTGTGTGACAGTGTGAGGAATTTGATTGCAAACTCAAAAAGAAAAAAAAAAAAAAAAAAAAAAAAAAAAAAGAAGGCGATGGCAATCAGACTGCTTTATTGATATAATATTATACATGCATACATTACATTCATAGGTGACGTTGGGTACTTCCAACCATCCCTATATAAGCTAAATTTTATTCTCGAAATTTATTAGTAAATAAAAATACAAATTGACACATTCTAGATGCATCAGCTCCAAGCTCGGTTATATATATTTTATAGTTCCTTCTAAGATTCCGCAAATAACGTATCCTTTTAAGTGCATATTTTAAAGCGACTTGTACATAGTAGATAATACTCAAAATAGCTGGTGAAACCAAAACAATCTTAACGGACCTGTCTGAAACATGGGTTATGAGTAGCAATGAATCAAAATAGCAGTAATAGAGGGAGACAGAGACTGCGGCTAAAATCGCACCACCGCGTCCGACTGGTGCAACGAGGAAACAAGTTGCTGCGATTGCGGACAAAAATATAGCAGAATTATAAATCAAGAACAACTTAAAAGCGAATGATGATTCTGTGTTAGCAATGGCTGACCCTGCTCTATGTGGTGCGGTGATATTGGAATTGGACTCATTAAAAAGTCTCCCTGCAGGACTAGGAGGGCTGAGTGCAGCTGTAGTGGTATTGGGTTTGGACAGATCATTGTCTTGCCAAAGTCCCCCAGGTGGACTGAGTATGGCTTGATAGGTCACTGTTATAAGCAGTGCAGCCACCACTAGATACGCATTGCGCTTTTCGTCTGATAGTGGTTCTTTGACTACTGTCTCAGGAGTAGCGACTTCACTTAGGTAATGTGCATGAGGAGAAGTAACTGTAAGAAGAGATGAAGCTGTTAAAGCTCCAGCACCGTCTAGTATAACCCTCATCTCTCTGTTGTCTACTCCTTGTGTAAATTGTCCTTCCAAGATGTCCAACGCTGTTTTATCCTCTAAATTCTTCTCGTTTACATTGAAAGATGTCCCACCCCAAGCTAATAAGTGACGCACAGCCTGCATGCATAATGTAGTGATACATTAATACTGTCACTAATCTCATCGTTTATGTAAAATATTGCTCAACAGTCTCCACCGCCATCCCTTTTCTTTGGGAGATCGAGGACATGGACGTATGGACAATAGAATAATAGATCCTATTTCAGTAAGGTCGTCCGTCTTCCCTTTTCTTATTCCAAATTCATAACATTTTTCTCCAGTCTTGCCAAGTACCATGTTCCTTTCAAGGATTCTGAGAAACACAATATCAAATACGAGGTAGGGTCTTCGTGTTTTACTTTTTTATTGCATCTTTTTAATTCTATTGTGGTAGTATTATTTTTGGAGGAAGGTCAATTTTTTTAAGGTATTAAATTTGGGGGTTTGGTAGGAATAAATAAACACCGTAAAGCTCCGGTATGGCTTAGCATATCCCCGATCTCAACGTGTGTTTGTTCTTGCAACATGTCCTGTGCTGTGTGACCGTCTAAATTCCTAACGCTTATATTAACCCCACAATTTAGTGACACCCTCACGGCCTGCATATTGCGGTGATACAAACACATTAGGATTTATTTTTGGAAGCAGCTCACCTCCCACCCTCACGGTCTTTCTCAAATTTGTGCGTTGCTTTCTCTTTTCTTTTTCTATCTCTTTCTAGAACTACCCATCATTCTATGGAGCTTTCTGGGCTATCGCCCACCTCAATCTCCCTTCTCTCATTTTCCCTCTCTCTCTCACTCTCTCTCTCTTTTTAAAATCTTTATTCAGATTTTTATTTATGCTCCTACAAGGTTGAAGATTTAAAGATTGAGGGGGGTTTTCAAAATTCACAAATCTCTCAATTCCTCAAGTTGAACATCATTTTAAAATTAGAGAAATAAACGCAACAAGAAGAGTAAAAATCATTCGATTTTCACTATCTGAAAAGCAAAAAAAGAAAAGAAAAAAGCATGCAGATCTGAAAAACTTCAACGATGATAAATTTCGACACAGAGGGAGATGCAAAATCTGAAAAATTTTGTGGGTATGCTTTTAATGAAAAGCATCTGAGATTTGAAACCTCAACGACGAAAAAGCTCATTGGTTTCGAACTTGATTTGAAAATCGAAAATGGAAAACAATTGATTTTCTTGCAAGCACACGATAGGGTCGTCAATGGTAAGATTTAACTTTTCACAGATGGTTTGGGATTTCAGTTTGACTAATATGGTCAGTTTTGGGCTTTCCGTTTATGCTCTATATTTTCAGTTTGGCGTTGTGATGCTGCATAGTTGCAGCGTGATTGGCGTGGTGATGCTGCACAATTGCAGAGTGAGAGGAGAGCCAGAGAGAAAAGGAAGAGGCAATTGGGTCACGGTTGTATTTTTCCAAGTTGGCCTCTTTTTTTTTAATCGCTGGATCAGTTTATTTCCAGGTGTCATTCATCTATCTAAACACGGGAGGAAACAGGAGAAATAAAAATTGGAGGTGAGCCGCTCTTCTTTTTTTTTTTTTTTTTTTTCTTCGTTAAAGTTAAAAAAAAAAAAAAAAAAAAGATCATGATGTATTACTTGCACGATAGACATTCACAACACATGCTTTACTGTGTTTCTTTAGTATGTAGATAATTGAGGAATGGAGAGAGAGCTTGCCTCGGTTTCGTTATTGTATACTGCCACGTGCAAAATAGTGTTGCCATTCTCATCCTGCCAGTTCAGTATGGCATTTTCAGACTTATTTTCTCGGAGCCATCCTACCAAGAGTTTAAAAGCACCCAAGTTGTTGTTTTCCAGGGCAATATGCAGAGCGGTTTGGTTTTGAATCGTCACATCTTCAATAGAATTGGGACAGTATGACAGAAATTTGAATAATAAATCAAGTTGCTGCTCTGTTGCTGCTGCTGCAGCAACATCATGCAAAGGAGTTCTACCCTCCTTTCCTTTTACACGGACAAGGTCTCCATCTACCTGTAGAAGCCGATGCGCCATTTGGGTATGCCCTTCTTGTAGAGCAAGGTGAATGGGGCTATACCCATTTAGATTTAGCTTCCTGGCAAATGAGGGCTTTAATCTCATCATCTCCATAGCAAATTGGATGTGTTCTGGGCTCCCAGCAGATGCAGCTATGTGTAAAGGAGTATCAACAAATGGTAGCTCATCAATGTCCTCCAAAATTCTTACATCCTCCCGAATTATTAATCTATAAAAGGCTTCAATATTTCCATGTTGGGCAATCTCGTTCAACTTAACAATTCTCTTACCCATTATAGAGTAGACTGACATTGTAAGGCAGGTTTTCCCGCGTTATATATGACCTAAAATAGTGGTAATTAATGGTTATAGGCTGATAGCAGCTAGCTGGAGTGAAGAAAATGGAGTAGAGAGACCACCAGCATTGGTTTCTTATTTCCACATCGATGCTCTCGCACGATATGAGGGTCATCACCGATAGGGAGATATGAGGGTCCGACTTATCTTGAAATATCGAAACAGCCAATTAGCAATCAAGACCCGTGCGTATTCACTAATTTTAACCATTTTTTTTTATAGGTAAGAAAATTTTGTTGATAAGAGACTACTTCATGCCGTCTTGCATGAAATATCCTAAAGAATTACATACAAATAAAAAAATTACTTAAAGTTATGAACTGAAAATTTTAACAATGATAATATGGACTTAAACAAAAACAATAAGGATATGAAAATAAAATATACGCATTATATACGATCAAAATTACGATCCTCCACATTACATACGCATAAACTATATAGAAGATCCAGTGAAGATTCAGGGATTTTATTCTGACGCCACAGAATTGTCTGCCAAAGAAAGCAAAGAGGACCAAAACAAAACAAAGCCCGGTACTAATAAGACTGTAAACTAAAACTGGCCCAGATTCGCATATGACTCCCAATGAAAAATAGTGGGACACCCACAATTGGACAAGAGCCATCTTGAACAGCGCACTAATGTACCCTCTTGGAAGGAGTAGAAAAGTCATCAAGGGTAAATTAAAATCTTAAATTAAATAAAAACATTTTTAAGGGTAAATTAAACTAGTAAGTCAAGGTCGTCGAGTCATGATCTAAGAGGGAAGCACTAGCATTGGTTTCTTATTGGGAGATGAAAATTTGGTTTTAGAGAGATGCAAGTTAAGGTCGTCTAGTTATCACAAAGCTCTTATTTCCACAACGAGAGTTCCACATAGATATGAGATTCCGACATAACTTGAAAAATCAAAATAGCAAAATAGCAATTAAGGATATATATGAAGTATGAAGTATGAACATCTTTTTATGGATAGGATCAAAACTTGTGCATATTCACTAATTTTAATAGTGTTAATTTTTTTTTTTTATAGGTTAGAAAATTTTATTGATAAGAGACTACTTCATGCCATCTTGCATGAAATATCCTAAAGAATTACATACAAATAAAAAAAATTATATAAAGTTATAAACTGAAAATTTTAACAATGATAATATGGACTTAAACAAAAAACAATAAGGATATGAAAATAAAATACATTGATTGAATCAATATAATCACCACATATGAAATATTTCCGTGGCCATAATTTCGAGTCTTTCAAGTTTCAAACCTAAGACTTTTACCATTCTTATCTCTTAAAAAAAGGAAAGGAAAAGCAAATTCATGTTTATTTTTCTCTGTTTACAAAAGCCATTGATAGGAGCCCAAAACCTATTTAACTAAAATACTCAACAAAATGCCAAAAACCAATTTAACCAAAATTTTCAGAACTCATACGGATATGCTTACAGTTTCCAAGAACATTGGAATAATCTTAGGCAATATCTTATAGAGCAAGCTCAGGTACAATGACTCGGTGTCTTTGTTCTTTATGTTCTATTCTTAAAATTTTGCCATGTGGATTTTTTCTCATGGGTTGAGTGTATTTTTTAGTTAAATAGCCACATGATTGAATCTGAAGAGAGGAACCTAAAGAACAGTACCTAAGATACTATAACTATGTTTTGTCCTGTCTTATAAATCTATCTTCAACCCTCACTATTTGTACCACTTCTTTTTCTCTTTTCATTTCTATTAAAAACACACACACACCAAAATAAATAAATAAATAAATAAAAAACAAAATAAAAGAACATGCACTATGCTTATCTACACAAAACATCAATAAAAGCCCACACAAATATCTTATCTAGCAAAATTGAGCCATTTGCATAGTGAAATATTGGTTAGTGAAGGATTTAATTCTTAATAGAAGAAAAAAAAATCAAACCATATATATGCCTAACATAAGCAAAACTCAAATGTATTTGTTAGTAATAGTATAGATGAGCATTGATTCTTTAATGGCCACGAGAAACTATTTCACAGTTCATGCTTCTACAACTAATTGCAAGTATTTTTTTTTTTTAATACAAGATAGAATTTATACTCTAACCTAATCTAAGTATATATGTGTGTGAATCTCCCTCCTGGAGACTTGAATCCCGGCCCTTGCCCCCCACACCCCACAAACACTTATACTTGTGAACCGACCATCGCACCAAGGGTATGCGGTGATGCAAGTATTAAGAACATTATCTAAAACTCTTAAATTAAGTAGTTGGTGGTAAGTTATAAATCTGTAAAGCATTTAGAAATCCCTTTAAATAAGCAGATCGAGTGCATTTCTGAAATTAATAGTCATGCCAGTTTAAAACATCAAAAATGAAAAGATTATATCCAGATTTCAAGGTTCCATCTGAGCTGTCCATTGAAGTCCAAAAAAACTAAAGCCCAAAGTTAGCAGCAGAATCAATTACACACCTGCTAGGAAAATCCACAATGAGATATAGATGCCTAATAATAAGATTGACATACTAATCTTAAATAGATTAAATTTAACAGCACAAGAGGATTTTTAATCATGTGCCAGAAGGGGTAAAATTAGGTTCAATTGCAATGTTTTTTCATATGCTAGAACTTTTTAAGAACAATGGCTAACACGTACAATTAATAAGTTTCATTTTTTTTTTTTTTTTAACAAAAGAACAAATAGCAGTTTCGGAGGGAACCACCAATCTTCTAAGAAGGAACCCCAAAAGTCCAGGTGATGCACTCATCAGAAAGATTAATGAAACCATATAGCAAACATAATTTTCTTTAATTTACTCCTCTATCGAGTCTATCTTACATTCAATACTAAGAATATCTATCTAGCTCAACCCTCCCTTAAAAGTTACCATGACTTTTAAGTAGAGTTGTGGTATGCCTTTGTGTTAGAATTAGAACCCCTTCTCTCTCCCTTGTGTGTGTGTTTGTTTCTCCCAAAAAAAAAAAAAACACTAAGAATATCTGTCTAGATTTTTGCTCTCTTTCAATATCCTCCACACGTACCACTCCATACCTCTAGATTATTATTTCTTCTTGTTTGATGATTAATTTGTGGTCCGGTGACACGAAAATGATTGATATCTAACAAATTAAATGTTGTGTCATGTTCCTCTCAAAAGAGAATATGTGTCATTTGTGGACAATTCATATTTGTGGACACAATCTTGTATTACAATACAATGAAAAAATGCTAATTTTGTTGGTAGTGACTTTTCAAAGTTTTGTTTGAGGGCTTTTAGATATTAGGACATCAACGTTAGAGGCTGTGAACATGTTAGCTTATTATCTCTCTTTTTTTGTTTTTTTTTTTTCCTTTGAAGAAATCAAATACTATAGACTTGTAGTTGAATTCTCCGTGATCTACCAATCAAATAAAAGTCATTTTAGTGATAGAGATTTATTTTACAACTCGGTTTGTTTCAACATTATTGTTTTCTAGAAAAGGTTTATTTTCTGAAAAACATTTTCTAAAAAACTATCTCATTTTCCGGTGTTTGGTAATGACTTTGCAAATGAGCTTGAGAATTTTTTTTGGTGTTTGGTATGCAATTTTTTTATTTATATTTCTTGTATAATTTAAAACATGTACACACACACACACACACACACACACACACACACATATATATATATATATATATATATAAATTGACAAGGGAATACATCTTTAATAAGTACAAATAACAATAACTTTTAATTGTCTACTATTTTTACTAGTACAGTAATTGTTTACTATGGCCAACTACAAGTTTTCAATATTACTCTAAATTATGTATTTATGTAATGTATTTGTATAATATATCATCATTGCATAATGCATCCGCCAACAAATACAATTCTCCTAAACAATTATCATTTATTATATAACAATATTATTAATTTACAGTAAATATTGTCCTATGTAAAAGCAATTTAGAGCCACAGAGTGACAGAGGCACTATATTTAAAATTTTCATCTTTTACTTCACTCATTCATTCTTCTTCTTCTTCTTAATTATTTTTTTTAGCACTTTTATGTGCAAAAAAGAAGTAACTTCTGTTTGGAATCCATCAAACCGAAAATTTCTTAGAGAAAAAATAAAATCAAGCTTGAAATTTAAAGCAAAAAATTGGGATTTTGGTAGAGAGGAATGAAATAATAATTGCTACAAATTTGTTTGCCTTTGCAAGTTAGAGCTATTGACCAATCAGTAAGGGAAAAAAATATAATCGGAGAATTGTATTAAAGAGGAGAAGAGAAACATGGAGAAAAGAGAGACGAGAGACAAATTGAGAGAGAGAGAGAGAAAGATCTATGAGAAGAGGAGAGACCAGAGTTAGTGACAGGTGAGGGTGTGAGGATTGAGGAGAGAAAAAGTAAAAGGAAGAGAGAAAAAGTGAGAGAGCTTACCATGAGAGAGAGAAGGTGCCAAAACATTATGTTTCCCATAGCTACAGATGAATATAATATTTATAAGAAATGCAACACATGAGAGAGAGATTGTTTTCCATTTTTTTTTTTTGGAAAACAACATATAGAAAATAAGCTTTATTTTTATTAGTGTTTTCCGTTGACTAAAGATAGTTTTCTATTGACCAGTTCTTTTTTGTGATACCAAACACTGGAAAATGTGGAAAACTATCTTTATAGAAAGTTTTTTAGCGAAATAAACAGAGCATAAATCTTACAACAACATAACAATTCAAATAATTTCTTGACTTATTATATAAAAAAACTAATTTTTTTAATTTTTTTGAGGGAAATGTTTTAATTTTTAATTCCATTATTTTTCTATTGAGTTTTCATTTCTTTATTATTATTATTATTATTATTATTATTATTTAAAATTTTAAGCTATTTCATTATTTCCCTATCTTACAAATCTATCATACCAAAAATTAGAAAAAAAACATATTGATGCTAATAATTCACTACACAAATCAATAAAGTTACAATTTATTACAAAAAACAATAAAGTTGCAATTTTTTACTCACCAGTGGGTAGGACCAATCATACATACAATACAATTTCAATTTTGGTTTCTTCCTACTACTTTCCCATTGGCCCCTCACTAGCAAACAAAATTTAGCACACTCTCTGCCTCTTCTATTTTCGATGAGTGGAGAGAGTTCCTACCTCACTTTATTTTTATTTGATATTCGTGGTTAGGTCAAAACTTCATATAGAAGTCACAACTTAGAGCATTAAAGCATTCCCATCCAGAAATGTCATCCTATCCTATTTTACCATCCCAAAAAGTTATTTTATCAATTATACCATATGATAGGCCAAAAACGTATTGACCCCTTGTGATAAATTAATTGATTAATTAGTCAAGTTTATTAATTAATAAAATTAACATGCAAAGTACGTGATAGCACAAACAAATCACCAATTAATTAAAGTATGCAACGGAAATTAAATTGACATGGTGATTTGTTTACAATGGGAAAAACCTACACGGCAAAAACTCCACCGGGTGATTTTAAAGTCACCACTCCCGAGAATCCATTATTATCAAAACAAGCGGTTACAAGTGAAGGAATCCTAGTACCTTATACCAACCTACAATTGAACCCTTACCCCAATATCCAATTGGACTTGTTTTGTAATGACAATCTCTCCTTGTAATGCACGGCTCCCAGTACATGACTAACCAATTACGCGGATCCCAGTACACGACTTCAATCACCAACTAGAGAAGGTTGTTGGCTACAAAGTTCTTTAGATCATGAAGTTGCTTGGTCATAAAACCCTATGGTGTACAAACATAGCAGCTTCTTCAAGAACTAGGGCAAAACTAGGTTTCCGGTCACAATTCTTCACTCTTGTGAAATTTGCTTTTGTGCTATTGTGTGTCACCTTTTACGGCCCTTAAAATAATCCTTATATATGTTTAGGGTTGTGAGAAAAGAAAGCCCAAACATACATTCACGGATTGGATGAAAAACAGTCTGAAAAAACCGAGTTTCATAAACCTCAACAGATACCTATCTGTCGAGCTACTGTCGAGCCATGGGCTGAAACAGCTCTTCAAGTCTCGATAGATGCTAGATGTCGAGGTTTAATGAACAACACTTTTCACACTTGAATCTTGGATAGACTTGCATGGCTTTAACACTTGAACTTGAAATCTTGTTTATTGAAGCATTAAACACATCCTAGATCTACCCAATTACAAGTAAAGTGCGTTTTGTCAAAGGATTACCCAATTACATAAAATAGTGACATATGTTCCTAACACTTTAATCACATATGTCCTAACACCATACCATTTTACAATACTTCCAACATCCCAACTTTTATTTTGCAATACTACACACTAAAATAATATAAATTATACAATAAAATAATAAACAAATTATCTATCACTCCTCTCTCTTCATCTCTGTCCTTGCCTCTCTGAGTCTTTGTCCCTCTCGCAACAACCAAACAACCCAATCATCACCACACCACCACCACCATGCCCACCACACCACCATTGCCCATTGCCCACCAAAATCTCACCGGAACCAAAAACCCAAATTAAGAAGAAAAAAAAAAAAAAAAAACCCACCAGATCACTGCCACATCCAACCATTTGAAGCCAAAAGATAAAAATCAATCCATGTCTCACTGCAAAACACACACAAAACCCATCATCGGCAATAAACTTGACACAAAACCCACCAAAATATAATTTAACTGGCACTACTATGAGTTTCAAAAACTAACTAAACTAACCAAATCCAAATCTAATTCAAGTAGGTAAAAAAGATATATTTACCCCAAAAAACAAGTGGGTATTTATAGGACAACCACAATTGACCAAGTAGTGTTCGAATAATGCGGCGTTAACGGAATGCTCCGCCGTCCATCTAGTTCTGTTAGAATTCATGTATATCGACTTCCCCAGTCTCACCTCCATGTCATCGTCTCAGTCAATTTTCGTAACGGAGTTACCCTCGCTCTTTATTGCCTCAACTGGAGGACGCTTCACTTCCAATACTTGGACCCGCTAGTCCAGTAGGTCCAGCTTTCGCCCAAATTGAATCATGCGAGCCCTCAACCACCGGTTCAGCTAAGCGCTCCCCTTTAGTTTCCGAGCCTATGGTACTGGTTTGGTGTCGGGTTCGAATGGGTTTTCATCGGCGAAACCACTAGAACCACAACGCCACTAGATCCACGTCATTGCCAGGACCCATGTTGGACCCATGATCCACGCCAGAATTGCCCACCGTGAGACGTGATGAGAAAGAGAGGTTGTTGTGGAGAGAGAAAGGAGATGAGAAACAAAGAAGAGAAAATAAAGTGAGAAAGAGAGTCAGATATGTGAATAAAAAAATATTATTTAGTTTTACAATTGTGCTAGAATGCGATTTTACATTTAGAATCGCACAGTAGCACAATTGCAAATTTTTTTTGCAATAGTTAGATTCTGCAAGACCAGCTCTTGGGGGGTTTTAGGGCTTAGATGCTAAATACTACCAACATATGGCATATGCCATTCCCAATGTGAATGCTCTTAGTATCTAGTTTCTA
Organism: Quercus dentata; assembly: GCA_028216015.1. Taxonomy (NCBI): domain Eukaryota; kingdom Viridiplantae; phylum Streptophyta; class Magnoliopsida; order Fagales; family Fagaceae; genus Quercus; species Quercus dentata. Next base: position 10,083,529 of record CP116444.1, read on the forward strand.
AAAATTATCTCATTTTACCATCTCAAAATCTACTTTATCTATTATACCATAGCATTTTACAACATAGCCAACATCTCAAATTTTATTTTTGCATACAACACATTAAAATAATATAAATTACACAATAAAATAATATATAAAAAAATCTATCTCTCTTCACTCTCTAATTTCTATCTCTCCATTTCTCTTTCTCAACCAACCCAAACCCAAAACAACCACCCACCACCAAACCCAATTAGCACCGCCATTAAACCAACCTAAACCCCGAACAACTACACACCACCAACCCAAACCCAGAACTATCACCACCAAACCCAATCAACACTACCACCAAATCCAATCAACACCTATGGCAAAAACACATACAACACAGCAAAAATCTGAACACACAACAAACCCACATACAACAACAATCCCAAAACCCAAAACAAAAATTTGGAGAAAAACCCCCCAACAAACCACCCCCATCAATCCACGCCAATCTTTGTCGGGATTGAAGTTGCCACTACCGTCGAACCCCAACAAACCACCACTATCAATCCATGCTAATCTTTGTCATGATCAAAGTTGCCACTGCCACCGATTTCTTTCCCGTTTTACTTGCTAGAGAGATCTCACAATTACCTATATACCCCTCAACTAGGTATTTCCCACTTTTCCACTGACGATCGATTTTTGTTTGGTTCTCCGGAAGAAGGGGAAAAAAAAAAAAAAAAAAAAAGACTAATCCCCATGAAGTGGTGTCTTTAGTTTTATTGAGTTCCACCTCATACGTCGCCCCATGCTAATCTAAGAGTGAGGAAGGATAGAGAGGCGAAGATAGAGAGAGTGGGAAGAGAGAGAAAGGAAGGGTGGCTGTGAAGAGATGAGAAAGACTTGGACACGAGAGAGAGAGAGAGAGAGAGAGGGGGGGGGGAAGATGCTTTTGAGGAGAATGAATAAGAAAAAGTATTTTATTTTTGCAAGTGAGCTATAGTACCATCATAAATTTAGGATGGTATTGTAGCTCAATTGTAGATTTTTTTACAATTACAATACTGGGTAATGCAAAAGTAGTTTGATGCTAAAATTTAGCATATTGAGAGTTTTACAACTCTGATAGTGATGCTCTTAGATGATCAAATCAACCAACAAAAGTTCAATATTTTTTGCACTAGAGATTGGAATATGAGATATATATATACCAAATCTAGGGTGGTGGATTGATGGTTCTACTTCTAGTTATGCTACTACTATTCTTGTTGTTGTCCGCCTCTCTTTGCTTCAAGTCTCGTAGTCTCACTTCGTCACTCTCTCTTCTCTTCCCTCGATTAGCCACTTAGGTTTTCTGTTTTTTTTTTCTTTTTTTTTGGGTTCTTGCGTATTGTGGTGTTCTCGGTTCCCACAAGTTTTTATTTTTTATGAACAAAAAATGGATAGGGGGCGACCTGAATTGGCGTCTTCCACCTAGGCGTGTCCATGGTAACACCCTACCCATTGGGCCTAGGTCTACTAGAGCAGGGGATCGGGATGGGGTTTTTTTTTTTTGGTGCCTTGCGTGTCTTTATTTTGTGTAGTTAGTTGGGCTTAATTTTGCTATTGGTAATTTTTGTTGTTGGACTAATTTTTTTGAACTTGTTTATCTTAAATTTTAGATCTATAATCTATACTACTATTTAACGGGCTTCCAAGCCGTCTAAGTCATGGATTCTAAGCCATGTACTCTAAATAAAACTCCTAAATTTTAGGTAATTTTTTTATTAAAAAAAAAGTTTTTTTCAACCTCATTTCTTCATATCCCATAAAATTAGGCTCCACCTCTCCTTACACTTTCTAAATTTTTTTTTTTTTTTTTTTTTTTTTTTTTATAAATTATAACAACTTGGATTTATTTTTGATAGAGTTGAGCATGTGCAAAAAAGAAAAATGTGAGAGAGAAACAAAAAATGAGAGAGATTTTATGATGAATGAAATCTATTAACCTGTATTAAAAAATAAAAAATAAAAAAATTAAAAAATAAAAAAGAGCCTCGAAGCGTGCACGTGGAAAAATTGTATAGTTCTCATAGTAGACTACGTCACTTGTCCACAATTCCATTAAAGACTCTTTTTTGTTTAAAATTACTAAGTCAGCTTATGATAAAAAAAATAGTTAAACCGACTTAGTGGAATGGTGGGCAAGTAACATGGTTTACCATGAAGACCTTATAATTTTTCACGCATGTGAGGGTTGTTTTTTTTATGGCTTTTAAAAAGATCAATAATATTGCTAAAAGGACTAAATTTAATTTTGTTAAACCAAATTACTAAAACTAATACACATGTAAATAATAGTTTTTTTTAAAAAATATTGGGGGGGGGGGGGACATTGCCCCATGTCCAACTATTGCTCCGTCCCTGGATAAAGAGCTGTACACTTGTGGGCAATAGCAATTTGGACTGCTAGCAACAACTTTATTTCAAAAAATGCATGGTGCAAGGACTACTACGCTATTTCCAGAACACAACACAGCAAACTGGAGTATCGACTTGAGAAAACTAATAGAAACAACAATCTTTCCTACACATAGACTCTAAGTCTACAGGCAAACTGCGATTTTTTAAACTAAAAGACTTAAGGGAATGCAAACACATTCTAGCTGCTTTATGGGTAGCTTGATTACAAACTCTATTAACCCAGCGAGAAGAAACACTAGAAAAAGACTCTTTGAGACTTGTTAAATATATTAGCAACGCGATGTGTTATACCATATTGTATATGTTAGAGTGGATGCAGAATGAGAAATATAGAATAAGAACACTAAGAACATTTGGGCTACATGGTTAGGACCTACATTCATGGAGGAATCCCTTAAGGGTTACATCTTTATTATGTAAGAGTATAGTATAATAACCTATGTTACAATGAACTATAACATGAGTATATATAGGCGACTAAACCCTAAATTACTAGTACAAGTAAGAGTGAGCTTGGGCCTATTACATTAGGCTAGTATGTCTAACATATCTCTAACAAGACTTAACACATTACTGATCAAGTTGCTGGTAGTCCAGTCAGGGGAAAAATCTAGTGATGAAATTGGGTCGAAGCAATCCTTTGCATCACCCTAAAAAATGATATGGTTCCAGTTGAGAGATTATGCTAACTGAACAGCCCATAGAATAGCAGAAGCTTCGGCTTGTAAGGGGGAGCAGGAAATGTGCAGCTTTGTCCACACTTGTAAGACTTCTCCTTTGGTATTGCGAGCTATAGCGGCAAAGGCAAAAACATTGTTAGAGATGGCTGCATCTGTATTGATTTTTATCCAACCCAATGTAGGGGGAATCCATGAATGTTGGACAGGTTCATGCTCAAGTAGGGTGGATTCATTGGTATTCCACAAGGAGGAGAGTTTGGACATTTTCAAATGGATGTGAGAAATAGCAGCTTGGATGTTGATGTGAATTCCTTGATAAAAGGCTTGGTTTTTGAGGAGCCAAATTTCTTTAATGATTAAGGCCATGTTGAGTGAGATTAGCCATTGTTCATCTTTGGGACATGAGTAGTGGGCAATGCAAGTGGGCCAAAATGACGAGGTATGGTATTACATATATCCACCCTCTCTCACAAGGGTGAACCCCACACTTGTGAGATCAACCCCATGTGAGAGAGTGGATACATGCCAAAAGATTAACCCAATGAACAAGTTTCTCTCCAAATTAGTTTGGAGAGAAACTCTTCAAACTTCTCATATAAATTTTACTTTAGGGACTGATGACTTATTTTGGCCTAATATATAATTAGGCGCAAAGACCACTTTGCTCATTATAATGCATAGAAGCAATAACGTTTGGATTGCAAATTTTGAGTAGATGACATTGGGTGCTTGCCTTAGAAACATAAGCTAATTAAATTTTATACTTGAAAATTCTTAGTGGGAGAAGAAACAAAAATAAAAATTGACAAACATGCACGTTTAAGATGCATATAGCTCCAAGCTTGGCTTATTTAATTTTATATATATTTTCCCCTTCAATTCTTCCTCCATCAGCAAACACTTAGCATTGAGCCATGCAGCTGTCCCTTTTAAAGACAAGCCTTATAAGACCATGCTACACAAGTGGCGGAAGTATTTAGTAGGAAGATAAAAAGAAGCAGGCAAATATATACATACCAAAAAGATTCCCAAAATCGAGTTAGGATTATGACCGTCAATGAAACCATATAGCCAACAGGGAAAATTATTAGGTACTCCCGAAATACTATAAATGCGTCTCACTCCTCCTCTCACATGAATAGTAGGTCCCACTATGAACATTCATGTGAGAGGAGGGAGTACGCATTTATGGTACTCTGGGAGTACACAATAATTTCCCAACAAACCGATAGTGAAATAAGGGATAGCCGTACTATTCGATAAATGTCCTGGGATGGAATGAGGAGAAGAATTGTTGAGTATGAGAGCATAAATGTCAAAGAATTTAATGACAAGAACACCCAAAAAGGAAATTTTCTAAGACCAATGGGTGTCCCTGCTTCGTTTGGAATAGGAGCACTTGAATTGAATTTTCTGATGGCCGGTAATGTGCTATTGGCTTCAGAATGGTAGTCATCTTGCCAAAGTCCCCCAGGAGGGCTGAGTACTCCTTGATACGTGACAGTCATAAGAAGTGTAGCAACCACCAAAAGCATATTGCGCCTGTCGTCTGATATTTCGGTCCATTCACCAATACAATGCATTCTTATTTTTTCTCAATATATGAGAATGAGGACCATAGGTCACGTGCATAATAAATTACTTTAGTAAGAGATGAAGCTGGTAAAGCTCCAGCACGCCGTAGCATAACCTTGATCTCGCGATTTTCTATTTGATTTTGTTGTCCCAACATATCCCCTGCTGTATTACCGTTTAAATTCTTAGCGTTTATATCAACACTAGAATATTATAACTTCCTCACAGCCTGCAAAATTTAGTGATACAACAAAAATAACCATGATGTATTAATTAGTAGCAATTTGCAAAGCTAGTGAATCATTTTTAGACATTAAGCTCTTAATTTTGATCATACAGTGGGACAATATTGATGTTCACAACACAAACTTTACAATGTTTCTTTAGTTTGTAAATAATTGAGGAATGGAGAGGGCTTGCCTTGGGTTGATTTTTGGATACTGCAATGTGCAATGCTGTGTTGCCTTCCTCATCCTTCCAGTTCAGGACTTCAGTCTCCCATAATATTGTATTTTGAGACCAATTCTTTCTGAGCCATCGCACCAAGTGTAGAAAAGCCTCCAACTTGTCGTATTTCAAGGTAATATGCAGAGCATTGTCATTTCGAATTGTCACATCTTTAATAGATTTGGGATAGACTTTGAGAAATTCGTCCAATAGATCAAGGTGATCTTCTGTTATTGCTGCATAATGCAAAGGAGTCATACCCTCCCTTCCTTGGACACGGACAAGGTTCCCATCGACCTTTAGAAGCCGAAGCACCATCTGAGTTTGCCCATTTAGTAAAGCAAGGTGATGGGATTGAACCCATCTGGATTTGGCTTCCAGGCAAATGAGGGCATTAATCTCATCAGCTCCATGGCCAATGGGATGTACCCAGCAGATGCAGCTATGTGTAAAGGAGTATCAACAAATGGTAGTTGTTACTAGCTGATCGACGTCCTCCAAAAGTTTGACATCCTCCATAATTAGGATGTAAAAGGCATCAATATTTCCATGTTGAGCAACTTGCTTCATTTTCTCAATTCTCTTATCCATATTTGAGAAAGTTGCCATATTAAGGTATGATTTTCCTTGGTATGTACTTCTTGATGTGTGGCTTGAATAAGTAGTGTCGCATACAACAAAGCCAATCGTACAGCTTAATCTTATTTGGTTTAGGAATTCTTTTCAAAAGGTCACCTAATTAACTTTCACTTTGGGTTAAATTCTTATTCTTTCACGTGTTTGAATGGCTTTGGATTATTAATTATTTCTTTTTGATTTTAGATTGTGCTCCACTTCAGGCAAGCCAACTTTAGAGTAGTATAATTTAGCTCCCTCTTGATTCTTTCCTTATGTCATAGCCTTCCTTATTTTCGAGTGATCTGAGGCTTTTTGGTTTATTTTGCATTTGGGTTTTGCAAGAATATTTGTATTACTATTGTGATCTACTTACTTATTTTTTACTAGTTTTTGTTAGATCCTTTCTAGTCAGGCTTGGTATAAAGTTTTAAGGACTACTATGCAGCTTAGCGTGACTATGACACCAACTGATGTAATGTGGGCGTGGCTTTGATAACAATTGATGCTCCAACTTGCCTCGTGCTGCCTGTTCTGCATAGGTCTGGCATTTTGAAGGAGTTCACTTTTTCTATGTCATTTTTCTCATCCCCAAGACCATACTCTTCCTCCTCTACAAATTGTAGATTTTGTTGGCACTTTTTAGGCTGGTTGACAATGACTAAGGTGGCAAGCTGCTCTGATTCTGATAGACTGATACACATCAAACCGCTCCTTTGTTCGCTAAAAGTGTGCCTCATTATCTAACAATGTGTGAATTTTGTTGTGGCCAATGGTTTTGGATTTGCATGCTAGAGAAGATTAGATAGCTTCATAATTTTTTTGTTGTTGTTCTTTTTTGTTTTTTTAATGTGAAAGTTTCTTTGTAAGGAACAAACAATCCGCATTTCAAAAGTAATTAGATGTTCATCATATCTATATGACAAGGGATTAGACAGGTGGCTTCCATTTAATCCCCCAAAAATACAGAGATTATCAAATGGTTCTCACGTTAGGTATAAGCACAAAAGTTGAAAAAATTTAAAGAGAAATTTTGGGCCCCCCAGCCCAAAGAAAAAAAGAGAAATTTTTTTTATTGGTTATATATATATATATATATATATTTTTTTTTTTTTTTTTTCTAGAGCTGCACTTCCCTCTTTCAAAGATTTAGACCTCTCCATTTTAGTTAGCCTAGCCCAATTAGCAACAATCAAACTCAAAATTTTAACAAAAAAAAAAATCTTAGTTAGCCCAATATTACAAGACTAGCATCAGATGTTCTAAATGATAAATATTTAGTATTTAGAACACCAAATATCAAAAACACTATTGTACGAAATATTTCAAATACTATATTAAAGTAGCAAAAATAAGTTTTGGTTTGTAAAAATAAATTTTTTTAACAAATTGATGCTCTTAAGAAACAAATCAAACAATATTATTTTGTATTATTTTGTCTTTGTTGGTAGATAATTACATATTAATGTATTAAGAAACAATGATTTTGTGTATTTATCTTGGTTGATATTTTGTTACTACTATATGGATACCTATTAGAATTTTTTTTTTCTTACACTTCGGCCCCCTAAATTGAAATCTTAAGTCCACCCCTAGGTATAGGCTCAAAAGTTGGAATGGAAGTCTAAAAGTTTTGGAACAAAACCAACTTAAGGGATGATTACTTCAAGTGCGACATGTATTTAAGAAGTTTCAAGAAGTTCACTCAAGTTCATCATCCCCCATTTATCCTAGTAGCAGTTCAAAAATTGCATATTTGAATTGAGGCTAAGAGAAGAGGAAGATCTCCCCTCATAAACCTAAATTTAGGCTTTGTCACTGTATCCAAAGATAACATTGGGTATTTATGCCATTCCAAACATAAGCTAAATATTATACACCAAATTTCTTAGTGAGAGAACAAATCTATATAATATCTAAAAGTTAAAGTATAATATTTATTATTATTACACTTTTGTTCAACCACATCAGTGGCTATGTCATCATTTCTTTCATCGTTTCTTCAAAAAATATGTATATAAATATTAATATATTAAATAATGAATTATGCCTTTACTCATTTTCAAAACTAATAATAACTTATCTATCATGATATTGATGATAGTTCATAAATAAAAATAGAAGAAGAAGAAAACAAAAGTACCATAAAAAAATAGAAGAATAGGTCAATGAGCAATATAGCAAAATAATAGTAGTAATGTAAATCGGGAATATGACCATCACGTGACCAGTGGCACGAGTTGGTAAATCTTCATTGTCACATTATTTTTCTATCCATAAGAGGTAACAAAAGTTAATCTCAAAATCAAGATCAATTTGATAGGTATAAAAACAACGAGCTGTAAGGAAGATCCAGGAGTGTTTTTGCATTTAACCAAAAACCAAGTGATTTGCATTTTGGCCTTAAGCTGCTTTGCACATGTTAAATCCATAGAACTATAGAAGCAACATCGTTTGGATTTCAAATTTGATTCACAAATTCAAAATTTAAATAATGCAATGGCAACTA